>JACGCM010001619.1:600000-1001083 GCA_014058105.1 Kingdonia uniflora | reverse complement strand
ATTAATGACGGAGTGCTTATTGACTCGAATGATGATTGTCGAGGTCAAAATCATTTATAATAAGACTCTGTAAAAGCTATTTGTAATGTATAATAAAATGTGCAAGTGTGTAGTTGTCAAGTTCGGTAGTCGTTGTGGTTGAAGATGAAGCTTTAGTTCGAGTATGCAGAATTTTAAGCCAATACAGGAAAATCAGATTATAACAAAGGCAAGAGCAAAGCAGGGATATAGTAGCAACATTGAATAACTAAACAAATCACTCTTAGCAATATATAATGCATTTGTTGGGTACTACTACAATATATTAATGGAGGAGGGAAATGTAAGGACTAGACAAAAATAAAAAAAAAAAAAACTATAGAAAGCATAAACACTCATCTCATTATGTTAATTCAGTAGAGGCTAGGCGAATTAAAAAATAGTGTAAAGACAATAATTGACAAGCGGGGAAAGAAAAGAGGCAAATCATATATCAAGTTAGTGTTTAAAATGGTATTGCAAGTATACTCATACATGGTTTGGTAGAAGGACATTTATGTATGTTGATATTAGTTGAAGGCCTAAAAGATTATCTATTACATTTGTTAATTGCGTCGTTTGTGGACTTTCTGCTAAATTAATGCCATTAGATTCTACAAGTGCATATGTATGGGATAGATGTACATTTTGATTATTCGATAGTGTTTTTATTTATGTATACTAATATACTTTTATATCTATAACTGCTAGAGAGTTTAAAATGTCTTTTATAGGCACATTGCCACAATTAATCAGGCATTAAAGAACACATGAATCTAAAATGTAGCCTTTAAAATTAGAGGAAAATCTATTAATCTACGGTAAAAAATCACACATAAGAAAGTAAAGAAATCAAAAACATAATGTGTATGAGTTTCAATTATAACTGGCTCAAGAATATTTTCTTAAAGTAACATTGACTAATATGTTATGTATTTATATTTGATTTCTATACTTTTGATTGGTGGTTTGCAAAAAAGGAGAGGTAATTTAACTGTAATTTCTCTCTTATACACCATTTGAAGCATAAAGTAAATGCAAATTAGTTTGAAATTTGTTTGAATCAGCCAAACATTGTAGAAGCTATCAAGGGACATATGGTTAATCCGATACTGTTGTGTCTACTGTTATCATCTCCAAATTTGTTCTGCTTTTATCCTTTATTTAGTCAACGGAGTCACGAAGATGGCGCAGTGTCCTCAAAGGTACAATGCTAAATATCTACTTGTTGGAGTCGTCAGATTTTAGATAATTGGCCAAAAAGGGTTATGTTTCTGTGATTATAAATGTTGTACGTATTTTTTAGTCACAAATGATGCTATCGCATGCAAACATGCCTTATGTAAAGGTTAGGGAGTTGGAAACAACATGCTAATAACTGTGAACAAAATGTAAATTAGGGTCTCACTCTGGCTACTAGCATATAAGAATGGGTGTGGAAGGGACCATGGAATTTTCGTAGACTTTCGAAATAAGTAACGTAAATGTTGGCAATGGCAAACTATGCCATTAATTTAGGATGTAAGTATAGCTGTATTTTAACCATTAATATAGATGGTAATAATTGATACTTTTGATTAGAGAAATGTCCTACTCTGAAGAGTGAGACTTAAGACAAGGAAGTTTTGGGTCCAACTTTGAAAACAACTGGCTCATCTGAGCAAGATCAATATTAGGTAAAAATACACATGTCTATTTAGTTCGAATTATGTGCATTGATAGATGACACTAAAACATACGTATCAGATAAGAAATTTTATATATGGATAGGAGGGGAATAGAAGATAGAAGTGGCATTGAGATTACTATTATGTATTGTGGGAAATAAAAGCGAAAGCGCCATTCAAAACTTCTTCGAAGTAACTGAACATCTACAGATGCGTATGTCATTATCACTATGTCAATTCAGTTACGTAGCTATTAAGATCACTTTTTAGGGCTTACATCCAACCAAATTAACATCGTAGTGTAGGGGCTTCCTCTCGATCTTGCACTAAAATGATCTTTTCCAGTTCGAATACTCCATGTCCGACTCAGCATCTCCACACGACTTCACAGTTAAACATTACCACATATTCAGGAAATGACAAGAAAACAGGGTTCGACTCAAATTATAAACCTGAAACAAGTCAAAGCCACTTGCTCTCTCAAAACCAGCAGTACTCAAGCTCAACCGAATACCACATTGTTCGCACAAAAAGAACGTGTTCTGCACGATGAAGAATGCGAGAGTGACTATATAAGAAAAAAGTTCTAGAAGTGACAGGACCAGCGATATGATGGCAGAAATCACCAGGAAGACTCGATTTTTCTAGATCTTCCAAAGCTTCACACTTTATTCGCAAGATCAAAGCATTTCAAAGCGTCTAGAGATTCATTGTAATAAGATATCAACCCAAGCAATAAACTGTCACTATTGCAAAATCCTCAACCCGCGAGGTCGTGGTTTTTAAGCCTATTATAGGGTTTTCCACGCTTAAAACACCGTGTAGTTCTAGGTTTTCAATTGGTATTTGTTACACTGTACATTGGTATAAGAGCTAATCCAGGCCACTTTGAGTTACAGTAATACCACCATACATTTGGTACCTTTGTGGGAATGAAAATCTTGTTCCACGAATCCAAAGATATTCAGTCACTACTACAAATTTCAAAACCATTGGCACTTCCAGACCGAAACACAATCGAAATCCAGCTTGAGCCCCTCAGTTGAGCCAGAATATTTTTAGAGTTGCGGGCAAATCGTAACACTGAAATCAGAAAAACGATTGAGCTTGAACACTAATGAACTCATGAACAGAGACGCTCCGTGGAGAAGGAGAGCTCGGCGCCGAAACGACAAGCTATTGACAATATCCAAATGACATGAAGATGAAATATAAACAATGAAGACTGCCCTACAGCTTTGTAAGAATTACGCAGCATGCTCTTCAATACTGAGCCGTAATCAGGTGCGACAAGCCTCTCGGGTTCTGGTCGGGAAAGATGGGCCCTCAAGGAGACCAGCAAAGCTATTTCAGGAATATTCGAAATGAACCCCAACCTTATCATTTGGGGGGGGGGGGGGGGTGAGGTTAGTTTGAGATCAGCGAGTCCCGAGTTCAGTACGTCAACAAGGAAGAATAAAGACCTCGACTCGAATCTAGTAACGAGTAGTTTGAGGGAACGGATCACCAGTACTCAAATCGCACCTGCCTCGTCCAAAACTTCAAAGCAACCATGTCCACTATGGGGTCTACCAAGGAGCATTGAAAGTATTAAGGAGTTGAGCGACGCACAATCTCTTCTCTAACCTAAGTCTTTTACCTCTTTTACAAAATAAGCAATCGACCGACTTTTAGCAATTCTGAATGCTGGGGCTGAGTTAAAACTGAGTAAGAAAACACCTCTCTCTTGCTCTGAAGGCGTATCTTATACTCTTGTACCATGCTTTGACTCGCCAGTTCTATTTTACTTAGATCTGTAAAAGCAATGTTCTTACAGATTTTTTGTAGCTTTATCTGATCAGCTCGATTAACGCCTCTAAATCAGCCTCCTGAGTACAAAGTATGCTGATCTCATTCGTCAGTATTATACGTTCGTGGAATTTTATTTAACAATATCCTCTTTATCCTTTATCGCAATCTCCTTCCTCTGAACACGCTCTAAACCTTGTTTCTTGATAAGAGCAGCATTCAGAGATATTTGACATCTCCCGTAATTGCTCAAGCTCCTGTGGCTACAAATGCCCTGATTTGAGCAACATCCCACCTCAACTTCTTATTCGAAGGTGACAGGACTAATGACATCACCTTGAAAACAAGAGGAATCTGGATAATTGTTAGTCTCTTCGAGCACTGCAGCTCCAGCCTCTATGCTTCAAACACTGGAATTGGCCTGCGACCAGAGCGATTTAAGTTTTTATTGGGGCACTTCTCATTCAACTCATATATACTAGTTGTACCATACTAACTCCATAATCTTTTGTAGAGAAAGCTATAGCAATGTGCGGCGGCTAACTTCAGACGCAGAGAAAATAATCTTGAGTCCCTTTAGCTTTATCTTTTAAGTAACTTTCTTTCTCACCGCCCAGGCTCAGCTCCTGTATTCGCTAGATCTGATCGGAATTTGCCTGGATCATGAGTTTTCCTGGAAGATGCATTTCTCAAACAGCCATCAACCAATTTAAACTTTCCTTCGATCTTTCAGAGATGGTATCCTGTAACGAGCCCTGTCAGCTTCCCGCTCTTTACCACCAATACACCATTCTGTCTTTTGAGTTTTGCATGTACTCTTTAACTCCTCAAGCTCCTTTAGGCCTTTCTCCATATTCGAACCGATCTCCGTAATCTACAGAGTTAGGTCGACGCAGTTATATTGCCTCATAAACTTACACTGCACCTTAACATGTTGATTTCTTTATTTCATTCGCTCTCTCATCCGATCAAACTCCTCTACAAACTCTCGGTTAAATTGACGAGTTTCATCCTCGCGTAAGCGAGTTTGCCAATGTAGACTAGCAATAGTGTTATATATATCCAGTCCATTCAGAAAACTCAATCACTAATATGACTCACTTTTAACAAGAGATATATGTTTTTTTTACATTCCTGTGTGACGCTATTTGGACTGATGGTCGAACGTACAATCTAGGATGAATGCTCCATAAGATTTACTTCAAGTTTAAGGTGACAATTTCTCTATATTTTAGTTTGCACAAGATACAACTCTTTATCGCACCTTCCATACCGTTGCACCTATGACTGGTTAACAGTTTTGCTTCTCTGCACTCTATCTATATTCTTTGTACCTCTTCATTAATGAAGGTCAAATCAAATATTTTTTGCGTATTCTAACATTATAGCTCTCTTACGAAGCACACCAGGGACGTTGGGACTCTCTCCTACTAACAAGCTCAAACTTATATTTTATTTGAGGGTAGTCCTTAATTTCTTGGTATAGCAGGTTGTGACAAAAGTAACTTAGCCACAAAATTATATACAAATATGTCCATAGTTTACAAACATTCTCAAATATCATACAATCACAGTTCTATCACACTATCCTACCTTCTCATTCTCCAACTCTCGGCATTTATTGCCATCCCCTTGGTTGTCTCTCACCATCTGGGGAGATACAACATCCAGCCCTTCCAGAACGCCAGTGGTACCATCTTCAGTCTCTTCATCCTCATCCTCCTCCACATAGGTGTCGGCCCTAATGGCGTCCACCTCATCTTCAGAATGCCCTTTGAACATAAGGTGACACCCGAGCCTGTCACACTCATATACCACCTCCTCCAAATCCACTCTCGCCTCCACCTAAAGCTTATTGATCTCTACTACTTGGGAAGCCTTCAAAGCCTCTAGCCACTTCCCTTCCTTGCTCAAATCAGATTTCAATCGAGCTACGTTTTCTTTTTAGCTCGACCTCTTCTACTTCACTCGGCCCTATCCTCCTCAACCCCGAGGCATATTCCCTTCATCGTTCAGCAGCCTGTAAAAATCAAAAAAGAATCACCTTATCAATTAGCTTGAATCATAATACAAAATCTATCACTAAACGTATTCGAGCTTATGAACATACTATTCTGCTCATCTCTTCCTCCCTGTGGCGAGCTGCCAACCTGGCTTTTTTCTCTCTACCTCTTTCCAATCATCTTCTACCACAGGTTCTTCTACGACCTTCACCCCCGACATTTTCAGGTTCAATCCTTCTTCTTTTTTTCCCCGGCCTCGCCACTTCCCGTGTCCCAGAAGCCGAAGGATGCTTCAGCATTTGCCTTTTGGGGAACGTTCAAGCTATTTTGCTCGACGTATAGACTCAGGTATCCTATGCATTCTGCACCCAGGGGACTTAGGCATGTTTTGCTCTCCTTACCCCCATCAGTCGTCCTTCTTCTTGCCCATCGACACTTGTCATTAGCCTTGTCGACTGAGATTTTAAGAACTTTCTCACTCGAATGTTAACACTTTTTTTTCTACTAGCCAAGATCTTCCGTACAACAGCCTTGAGCTCTGCCTTCTCTTGAGTAACTGTATCCAACAATGATTCTTTCCTCTTTATCTGTGATTTAAGACCCATAACATACAAAATGTTAACATCAGCGAGCATTTCGTTGTCATACAAATTCAACTATCAATCTCATATATTTTTCATGGTTATATTGACTTTGTTTTACAGTTCTAAAGAGAAGTTCCATGGGTTCTTCATCATCTCTCTGAAGGCAATCACCCTTTACCCATATCACATTATCATTCCACGGTCGACCTACCGAGTTCAGATCAAAGAAGCGAGGTCAAGTTGCACTCACACAAAAATATGCCCCTCCACTTGTAGAATAATTTTTTACACCATAATACTGTAATACATCCTAAGAGGTTATCCTTCTCCTTCTCACATCTCCTTCCCATCGTATATTCAAAGTTTTACAGACACTTATTACCTCCTACATGTTTCCGTTCATCTGAACGGGACATGCCCCTATGTGATTATAATCCCTTTCGCCAGATTGCTAAGGGAAAGATTCAACCTGTACTCCAACTGAGACGGTAACATAAAAAACCCTCTGACAGTTCAGTTCAAACATCCCCATTGAAATACTCCAAAGAGATCGATTCCTCTATACCCCTATCCATTTTCTCCTTTACCAAATCTGCCAAAAAATAAAAATATTCCTTTCCTATTGCAACAGTACAACCCCTAAATTGCCTACCGGCATTATCTATGCGGTTTCCCCATATACCTCCTAGAGAAGCCCTGACTTTACAAAACTTTTTGAATGCATTCGAACAAGGAGGATAGGATACCAATCTTCCAGGGAAACCTTAAAATTGATCAACACCTCCTTCTTCCTCACTTTCAGACGTTCTAATCTCAGACTCAACCGACTGACCAGAGGTCAATGCCTCACTTGTAGGGGAACTCCTTATATCGACTATAAGTAATGATTTTTTCCTACACAACACGTATGACCTACACACATGTCCAGGTATTTATCATTATATTTTTAATATACGTCAACCACATTCAAATATCTTTCATATATCATACAACAAAAGATTTTCATAGATTACTATAAATAGTACTTGATCACTTTTCTTAGCAATACCAAATGATCTTCAAAAATAACGTATACACATCACAAATCCTCTACTAACCTTCTATGTCAGTGTGTGAATCCGAGGCAGTGTCAAATCCTTCCCCCACCACGCTGCTATATAACCACCTTTGAAACCCAGTTTTAGCGACTCTCTCTTGCCTTGACTGATAATCCCTTTCATTTAAATCTCCATGCGTCTCTGTGTCATATTTGCCTCTCTTTTTCCTTCCTCTTTCACTGCTCTTTAAATTTTTAGAAGTTGAAAAATGTTTGATTGACAAAGACGAAGTAGTATTTATATTTTCTTTCTCTAACTGCTGGTAGTTATTGAGTCTCGCACGAGCCATCCTCGGTTTTGGAACTGAGGCATCCCTTCTACTATCTATGTTAGACGTCTTACACCTTTTGGGTAAAAGCGTCTTCACATCATTGCCTTTTCCCTTGTATTTTAGTATATTTTTATCTCTCTTCTCCACATTTCTCTCTGACCTAACCACACTCATGATGACTCACACTTACAAGCAATCGAGTTTTTACAACTTATAGCAGCAATAACGTCATTTCCAAAGCTCACACAACAGAGTTTCAAATATTTTTAAATTCATATTTCACAACAGTCACAAACAGCCATCCCAAAGATAGATGATCTATTCAACAGCAATTTCTTTGAAATTATTCAAACACAAGTAGTTGTATTATATCACCTCTATTTTTGCATAAACTTTGTTCACCTCACATATAATTACATCTAAAACAACCTTCATGACCTGTTAAACCACATCTAATCAATAAACCTACAGCGATCCTCGTATCTTCAAAATCGATCTCTTCTTCAGTAATCAATCCCACCACCTCTTCTCGATCTGCAGGATCCGCCACCAGTTCGCAAAAAAACCCTTTATAGAAAAAAAGTGCATACTCAAGTTCCCTGCCCATCGAATCTAAACCTTCGAACTGGCATTCCCTCACTGGCAACTCAACATCATAATCCAACAGCCCAAAAATTTTCTCAGGTACTTCAGCGATCTTTATTGCTAATCATCCTTTAACGGCATAACAGATTCTCTGGGTTCGAGTCCACATCGTTCTTATCTCTTTCCCTAAATTTAGAAATCATTCTTCCCTTATTTATCCATTTTTACTATCAATTTGATGCAAATCATACTATTTTCCTGTTATCTCGTAACAGACTCCCCTTATCTTGAGAGAAATTATTTGAACGTATCTCTTCCTATCAAACTCCGTCATTCCATACTATTACCAATCGAACTTATTTTTTTCAGATCTAATTTTCTAAAAATAACCTCTCAAGATCGATTCTTCATTCTAAAACTCCTGCAAATTATTTTTTTTCTTCTCTCCCACATTTCCTGCTCACAGATCGAATAATATTTGCCTCTTAACACATATATTCAAAGATAAATGTATACCAGTTTGATTATTGCAAGTATTTTTACTTTTTGCCCTCATACATTCCATTTCATATAATATTTGAAGCTCTTTATATAGCTCGATTTCTAGAGTTACTCTATTTCTATATCAGCATGAATTTGGATAAAAAAAATTTATTCATCTTAAAACATATTACAAGTACTTTTACAGATAACAAGTCTTTCAAGTACTTGACAATAGGTACTTTACAGATGAAGTTCTATCTAATATTCAGCTTTAGGTACTTTACAGATAACAAGTTTTTCAGTGCTTTTAGAGCTAATAAGCATTTCAGGCACTCTGAAGCTTTTAATACTTCAATTCATCCTTATTTAGTAATATTTCACCCTTATGCAAAACAGACATTAGAAACAATGAATATCCTCCCTCCCATGAGTTTGGTCGAAGTCTAGACAAACTTCAAATGGAAACTATGGGAATAGGAGACTCCGTGCTTGAACCTACCCTACAAACTAAAGGTCTTCTCAGCACAAAGTAGTGATTAAAATACAGAAGCAGATTTCCATTCTCCATCTACCACCTCCACTACCATCACCGCCTCCCTTATAACCACCAATCCCTCAAAGTTGGTAGAGATAAAAAGGGCTCGACCTTAAAATCCGTTGCGAAGCAAAACATCAGCGCAACTGCACCGCAGTTACGCCAATCCCTGCATCTGTCTCCCCAACCTTGTCTTTCGCAAGGATGCGGAGACAAACTCAATGTTGTTCGCCTGTCAAGACAACGTGGTAAACCTCCATCTACAGTAAAAATCCTCCTCAGCTTCAGCCGCTTCATTTTCCAATAATCCCTGATACGTCGGAGGAACAGGAATTGGAGTCGAATTCTTAAAGGAATGATTTCCGAAAAACTCCAACTTCAACATCTATATTTCAGAGGCGATTATCTCTTCAAGAACCATCCTACGAGTCTTCACCATCTTTAATACTTGTAGAAGATTTTGAATCAGAACAAGTGTACTTAGCCACCAACCTCGGTACATGTACTATTTATATAACCCTACATTTATTGTGCAGGTACATTTTCCCAAGTGTCATCATTCAATACGAGGAAACTCTTCAAGCCTTAACCGTTACATACATCAATATTCCCATAAACAATAAATGCACGTACTTCTCTCTTGAGACGCGCATCTTTATGCAGTCAAACACCATCATTACTTCCTTCCTCATTCAAATTTCTAACCCATATCCCAAAAATTCTTTCTCAACCCAAGCCACTCGTGATTTCAGTTCTGAGGGGACGATTCTAGAGGTTTACCCCTCAATCTTACCTAAATCGATATGTCTCCAATTCTAACTTCCTCCATGTCAGACTCACACATTCTCCATACGACTTCACCAGTTAAAATATCCACATACTCCATGAACTGACAAGAAACATGGGTCGAGCTCAAATTAAGAAACCTGAACAAGTCAAAGCTACTTGTCTTTCTCGAACTCAGTAGTTACTCAGTCATCCGCTACTAACCACATTGTTCAGGGAACATACTCCAGTACGATGAAGAACTGCGGGAAAGGCCTATATAAAGAAAAAGTTCCATAAGAGACAGGACTAGAAGATTACAGAAGAAATCACTAGGAATACTATATTTTCTAGATTCTCCAAAACTTCAAACTTCTTATTCACAAGATCAAGCATTTATAAGTCTAGAGATCACTTGTAATAAGATATCAGTCTCAAGCAATTAACGTCACTATTACAAAAATCCTCAACCCGAGGTCGTGGTTTTTTAACCTATTCATAGGTTTTCTACGCTAAATACTTGTTTCATTTCTAGTTTTCAATTAGATTTTGTTACAGGTACATTGGTGTAAGAGCTAATTCCAGGCCACTTTGAGTTTTTAAAATTAGGCCATTATAGTAAGTACTTAACTTTGGTGACCCTAAAATTGTAATAAGGCTCTCTGATGCTAATGAAAACAAGTTGCCTGCAAGTGGTGTAAATTGTATTACCTATCATCTCCACTACAACAACTATCCCATCTTTCCGCATTAATGTTATAAGAGAATAACCAGGCAAGTTCTAAAGTATGTGACGACATTACAGATTATGGAGACTAAGTGAGGTTTCCTACAAAAGGGGGAAAAATACTATAGAGTAACAGATATTGAGGGTTACCAGAGATAAAAGTAATCTACTTAACAAAGAAAACAAACAATCAATATAAGGATAAACATCTAGCAAATAAAAGATGATTTTCACAGCGTGAATCATTCCAAACAATCTGATTACAACTATGTAATTTAAAACATCATCTAGCAAATAAAATAACATGTTCATAGCATAAAATGAAAAATGGATTCTGGACACATTACCAAAAGGATGATAAGTTTGAGAAAATTGTCATACTCAAACATAAGAAAGATTTAAAAGTTGTGAAACACACTGTGATACTCCTAGCCACTTTGAGAAGTTATCAAACTCTGTATAATCACTATTTGAGACTATCATTTTGTACCTTGCCTTTCCTGTACTCTTGATTGCAGCAGTCTCCTCCTGAAAATGTACAAAAGAAACTCAAAATGAGAAATTAAGAACATTTCCACAGTGATTTCAATATGAATACTAAATTGGGAAAACAAACTTTATAGCCAAAGTAGGCAAAATTAAACAATCCTTTATACATAGCCCAATTATGAGTGTAACGAAACTTAACTATTTTTTTAAAATTTTATTGTAAAGAAACAAACTTTTCCAGTAAGAAGAGGAATGAGTACATCTAAACATATTTCATATCAGAATGTTCATCATATCTAGGTGCCTTGTGTTGTTGCATTAGATAATAATTCAGATTAATAGGATTTAAAACAGATAAAAAAAGCAAGTTACGAAATATAATACATATAAGCAAGATGCCAAATGCTAGTGGACATAATTTAATGGATAATTATGTAAATATTATAAAATTATTGCTCATTATTGGAAGAATGAATTAACTAATTTATCTTATTAAAATATAAAATATTATATTATAAAAGAAGGGAAATTGTAAAATAAAACTCTAACCTCAAAATTTTCAAAATGCTTAATGTGCTGCTCTAATTTCACTGTAGGTTCTTTCACTCTCTGAATTGTTCCCCATATGTGGTTCTATTGGATCCTCTCCAGTCTGGACATCTACCATTTTTTCATTTTCTTTATTTTCTTCTTCCCTTTCGTTCTCATCTGCTTTTTGGTATTTATTTATGCCTGCATGATCTGGTTCATATTCATTGATTTCTTCATTTTGTATTCTTTCACTTATAGCTGCTTCAATTTCTTTTTGGAATAATATTTTTCTAATTGATCTTGTAAAAGTTCAAAGCCTGTTATCCTCTGGATCACTTATTTGTTCACTACAAAAAAAGAGATTATTAGGGACCCAATATTAGTGATGAAGTAAAATTTATCTATAATAATAAAATATTTGGGACGGTTTTGAATCAGTCTCTAATATTTTAGTTTATGAGATATAAATAATTACTTTGTCCTTAATAATATAAGTTTAGGGACTGTTAGATTTGGCTGTCCCTAATTGTATAAGTTAAGGGACTCTTGGATTTGGCCGTCCCTAATTGTCTTATAGTTTAAGTTTAGGAGTGGATACAAGTACTAGAAAAAGGAAAATACCCAATTTTATGCACGCAAGTTAACTCCTCTTCCCCGCAATCCTTCCTCCCTCAACTCTCTTCGACTACGTTAAACCCCAATACACGATCACAACCCTAAAACTAAAACCCTAATTCCTTTATTGTTGTTGATCTTGGTGATTTGTTGAATTGATAGTTTATGATTTGCAAAATTGCTAATTTCTGTTGATCTCTGGTAATCACATAATACATGATTCCTAGAATTGGTACTTTCTGATATATAGTGGGGAAAGAAGGTAATCCAAAGTTTGAAGTGTTGGTGGGTGTTGTTAAACATATTGGGTTGATAATGTATGTGATTGTTTGTGGGATTTTTGTGGTTGAGTGTCGGAGAGTTTTGGCGATGGAGGCGTTCAATACTCTCATGCCTTTCATTGTCATCTTCTACTTATAGGTAGTCTAGTTAACTGGCACTACAAGAAAAGTGGGCAATCGCCACTGATATCTTTTAGGGACCAGATATTAGGGACCGAATAAAATTTGTCTCTAATAAAAGAATATTTGGGTCGAATTTGATTCAGTCTCTTCTATTTTTGTTTTTTCGGAACGGAGAAAATCACCCGTCCTTAGAGCATCTCCTAAAGTGCCTCTTATATTTTTAGTTCAAATCTGTTCAGTCACGAAACATGCACTCTCTCTCTCTCTTTAAACTCTTCGATCACGAATAATAATTGACAAAATCTTGGTCTTCATCGCCTCTCCTCTCTGCCTAGGGCTTCAATCTCGCCCTCTCTACAACCGTTGATTACAAATATTCATGTGTGATTTTGATGGTTTGACAACATCATCTACCTTGAAGTAAGATGAGACAACAAATCCTCTTACGATTGCCACAATTTGATCATCAGGTAACAATTTCACCAAGATAATTTTAATTTGATGGTTTAACTTCCATTTTACATAGAGATTACAGTGTAAAGAAAACCCTAGTTTTGGAATTCGCTTTCAAACAAGTTGTTGAGTGCATACTTAAGTATCTATCATTGGTACAACACCATGGGTTTCTTACCTTCCCCAATTCACTTTACGTTTTTTTGATTGTTTGGATTTTAATTTTGATTCCTATTAATTGGCATCAAAGGGTCTCCAAACCTCAACTCCTTCTTTTAATAGTTGCTGGAATTAAATTATGAACATTAGGTAGTTTTGTGTAATGTTGTAACTGAGTTCACCAGGGTTAATACAAGCTATATTATATGGTGTTGGTTGGCTTGCAAGCTTAAGGATCATATGCAAATAAAAGGTGGGATCTTAGTTCAACACTTTGTATATTACTTTACATTTGTGCTTTCTTGGGTGGAGAAGCTGTTATCTCCCTAGCATATGTATCAGTTTGGATAGAAATAACATTATGGACTCCCATTTAAAAGTACAGAATGATTGAATGCAAAAGAGGATGAGTATTAAAAGGTTGAAATTGAGGAACTCAAGGTTCAATTGTAGGAAGTCCTCTATTTTTGTCTATGCCTTTTACATATAATTTTTTTGGCTCAAAGATTCTAAAATGCTTATGCTTAAAGATTTTAAATGTTGTCAACAACCAGGGAGCTCCACCCTAAAATTCTCTGGTTGTGTTGTTTACAAGGAAGGTTCAGTAGCCTACTCGCAGCCTCCTACCCCAGTCGAACACTCGAAGGCTACATCGAAGCCTACACGCAAACCTTGAAGCCCATTCAATACATAAACAAGCTTTCCAAGAATACACGAAGATGATGCTTTGAAGACGAAGCCTTGACTCTGAACAAACCTCAAAGACGAACTCCACATCAGCATCAAAGGCTTCGAAGATGAAGCCTCGACAACACATCAGCATTAGAAATACTTTGCAGACGTGTCAAACAGCCAGCTTACGAGACAAGAAGGACGCTGTTGCTGGTCTTTGCAGCTATAGTGATAGAACCAATAATAGCTACAGTACCAGAGCACAGTTCCAGACCTAATATTTTCGGCGTCAACACCAACTCCGGGATACCCGCCCGATACCTGGAGGGTACATTTGTAATGTGACCTACCTTGATGACTCATCACTTCCTATGTTTTATTAATTAAAGGGAAGGGGAATCAAGGAGGGGTTACAAAATCTCTCCCTTAAACTCTTACAGTTTACCTTCAATCTCCCTGTAAACTACATAGTACTAGAACCTTCGACTACTCGACAGTAATATACAATCTTTTAAAAATCCTCATCGGAGGTCGTGGAGAGACCCATTCTAGGCCTCCACGTAAGTATATTGTCAATAGGTTATTCGTACTAGAGATTATATGCTAGAATCCTTTGATAGGGGATAAACTCGTAGTGTAAGAGCCAACTTTCTCTCTGCACGAGGTTAGGCCCCTACATTTGGCGCCGTCTGTGCTTACCCACCTTTCCAATCTCCCTTACTTATTTTCTCCATTTTCCAACTCCTACAGATCATTCCCAATGGCCCCTACCCTCCATTCTACTTCCACCCATGCCGGCAACTCCGTCGATGGAGTGACCACCTAACTTGCCCCACTTTCCCAGCAATTCACTCAAGCTGAGGAGCGACACCAAACACAACTGCACCAGGAACGTGAAGAGCACCGGTAGGAGTTTAAAGCCGAACGACATCGTCGTTTGGATGATGCCGACAAACAAAACCGTACAATCGATGATCTACGCAGCACTGTTCGAAAGCTGCAATGACAATAACCTCTAGACGATCCTCTACCATCTCGAGCACCAGCCCCATCGCGCGTGTCTCTCCGCGCCCGACTGGGAGCTCTACCATATCTTGAAGTACCCCCAGTCCATATCGGCGCCGAGGGTGCTCCCCCTAGTGTTCCCCCCACTGGCTCCATCCATCTTGGCATCCACCCTATGGAGGATTCCTCTGACTCCACCCTTCGCTTCTCCAGATACCCTAAATGTCGTCCTGCCCGAGAACGCCTCGGGGAGCGCAGGGTCGGAAACATATCGAACCCTCGGCCTCATCATCCTCGAACCCCCCGATCCCCCCACATCCTGCCTATTGTGCACAACAGAACTTCGACTACAAAATCCAACTTGTTATCCGTGTCAGCGCGAGCCCAACTCCAAACTCATAGAGTCGGTTGAATAACCCCTTTTGTCCTAAGCTCCTCGCTATCGAGGTCCTCCCTAATTTTTGAGCCCCAAAAATCAGTAAATACCATAACATCGATCCTCAATCCTACATCCTCGAATTCCAAAATGCCCTAAGCCTTTACTCCATAGCTGACCATCTGATGTGTCACCTTTTCCTACAAGCCTCACAGATAGCCCTTTTCGATGGTACCATAACCTTCCTAGTGGCTCTATTCAAAGTTTAGAGCAATTATCCCATGTTTTCATCGCCCAATTTGCCTTCAACAAGGACAGAGAGGTTAGAGTCGATGCCATCTTCAATTTTAAAAAATTCCCTAGTAAAATACTTTAGGCCTTCATAAATAGGTTTCTTGATGAGTCGCGCAAAGTCGAAAACCTCGATTGTGTGAATGTTGTACTCGCGTACTCGAAGGCCATACAAGATAACAGTCGTGTCAACGAGTACCTGGTCCTCCACAAACCCCAAACCCTCGAGGATATGATATCAAAAGTCAATGGTTACATCGACCTTGTACGCCTCCGGAAATCACATAAAGAGGGGGGCAACCTTTGGCCACCAGCCCAAATAAACCTCGACAAGGCCCATCTTCTACTCCTACACCCCTGATCGCTCTTGTGCCACAGGAGACTGAAAGCCACAAATTCCCTCACTCTGATAACACCACAGAAGGTCGCAAGAAACGGCCAAAGCCAGTCCTACCTAGACTCACTGCCCTCATCAGTACCCTTTTACCACAGATATAGGCAGACCCCATATGGCGTATCCTTTTCCCCTTCAAAGTCAAACTAGGTGAACCGTACTGCGCCAACCACAAGTGTAACTATCACCACACCAATAAATGTTTCGCCCTGCAGCACTCCCTCAAGATAATACTCAAGGTGGGTCGTCTACATTAGTATGTTGCCGACCTTCCCAGCTACCTCGACGGGTCGTACCTCAAACCTCAACCCGCCCCTTCGGCCAACCCTGCCGAGGTCTACATCTACCAACTTCATTTTATCGATGTCAACAATATCGACAGTGGCCGTTCCAAGAGCAAGCGCAAGTGTGTCGAAGAATGTTACAAACTCACTTACCAGGAGAAGCTGCCCGCCCTCTTGCCAGAATCCAGCCTTTCTCCTTAACCCGAAGGTATCTCTTTCATCGACTGTAATACATCGCATGTTCGTATTTCCCATTCCGACCCTTTAGTCATTATGATTAAGGTCGAACACCTCGTCCTCCACACCATGCTTATTGACACAAGAAGTGCAGTTGATGTACTTTTCCTCCACACCGTCCAAGCCATGAACAAATAGACCTCACACTGCCACCAATGTCAAACTAAAAGGTTTTAATGGATAGAAATTATTGTTGGTCGAATTAGCCTCCCAGTCATCATCGGCCTTCTCACACTTCAAACCTGCTTTCTTGTCATTGATAAGAAGTCAGAATACCTTGGTATCCTCAGGCGTGATTGGCTCCATACCATGCGTGTCATACCTTCGACCTATCATCAAACCCTTCATTTTACCACCACCTGTGGTACATGGAATTTGAAAGGCTCTTAACGCCTTGCCCGCTCATGTGAGCATCTAGAGATCGATCAGACCCGAAAACTCATCAGACTCCCATAACAATCACTACCCTCTTTTGAATCCATACCATCGATACCCACCATCTCACCCATCAAACCCACTATTTATATCGAACTCGATGGTCCTGGTCGCGGTACATTCATTGGAACTTTTTTAGACAAGGTGGAGCGCCTCGAACCTACAGACTTCCTTCAAGCAAACAAAAATGTCTTTGCATGGACGTTCTAGGAGATGCCAGGCGTCGACCCCATTTTAGCATGCCACTTCCCTGACCTCATCCCCCATTCCACAGCAGTGAAGCAGAAGAAGCGTACATTGGCTCCGCGACTTCGAGAAGCAGTAAACCTCAAAGTCGACAAGCTTATAGTCGCGGTTTTCATCAGAGAGGTCAAGTATGTTGATTGGATATCAAACATTATTACAGTTCCCAAAAAGAATGGTAAGATCAGAATCTTCATCGACTTCACAGACCTCAACAAGCACACACCGAAGGATAACTTCCCCTCTGATCATTTCAGTACTCCGCGATGCTACTGCTGGATACGAGCGTCTGTCAATGATGGACGCAGTTTCAGGTTACAACCGGTACCCCTCCTTCCTGAGGATCAACTTAAAACTTCTTTCATCACTGAACAAGGCCTTTACTATTTTAATGTCATGCCTTTCGGCCTTAAAAATGCTGGGGCCACCTACTAACGCCTTGTAACAACCATGTTTAAACCCTTGCTTGGCAAGTTAGTCAAAGTTTACATCGACGACATGTTATACAAAAGCCTCTAAAAATAGACCCACATCCAGGACTTAATCGAAGTCTTTTCGATACTTCGAACATACAATATGAAACTTATCCCAGAAAAATGCCAATTTGGTTTTTCGTCTGGCAAATTTTTAGGCCATTTTATCAGCAAATGAGGTATCGAGATCGACCCTACCCATATCCGAGCCCTTATCGACATGTCTTCGCCCCGAACCAAAAAAATGTCCAAATAGTGGCTGGTAAAATAGTGTCCCTCAACCATTTTATTTCCAAATCCTCAGACCGTTGTGCTTGGCTCCTTTCTCTATTACACAACCAAGGCATTCACAAAGCTAAAAAGAAAAATAACCCTGAGATTAACTGGACACCCGACTGTGAACAGGCCTTCATCAAACTTAAAACATACCTTGGTCAACGACCCATTGTCAGTACCCCTATCGAAGGCGAAACACTCTCCTTATACCTCGCGGTCAACGATACCTCTATTAGTTCAGTTCTTATTTGACTTGAATCAAACATCGAGAAATATGTATATTTTATCTGCAAAACCCTGACACCCACAGAAACTTGATACACGAAACTTGAGCGTTTGCTCCTCACCCTCATCTATTCGGCCCGCAAACTCAAACCATATTTCCAAGCTCACCCCATCCGTACTATAACAAGTTATCCCCTTCGAGAGGTGCTCAGTAAGAAAGAGAAATCTAGATGAGTACAACAGTGGTTTGTTTATCTTGGCGAACATGATATCACATTTGAGAAGCAGATATCCCAAAAAGGCCAAGTAGTCGCCGATTTCTTAGCTGACTTCCCAGTTAAAAATATCGACTAGAAGGAACACGATGACGACCTACCAGAAGAGCAGCTCGAGCCTACAGACCCATAGAGCCCCAATATAGGCTGGCGACTTTTCACAGATTGATCTGCTAAACCTAATAGTTTGGGGATAGGTATCTTCCTGGTTACACCCACCAATGATCAAATAGAGAAGGCAGTTAAGTTTAACTTCGAATGTTCCAACAACGAGGCTGAGTATGAAGCTTTGATCCATGGCCTCGACCTTGCACTCGACCTTGACATCCCCAAACTTACAGTTTTCATAGATTCCCAACTCATTCAAAGATAGTACTCCAGTAAAAATCAAGCCAATAGTCGCATGGCCGAATATTTTGTCCTCGTCCGCCAGCGCATGGACCGTTTCCCCGAAAAATCTTTTATCACCCACTACCCTCGAGGTAAAAACAGACACGCAGATGCCCTCGCCTACATAACAGCTATGTTAAGCCAATCCGAGTCCGGAACCCTCCATATCGAAGTACTCGAACACCCAAGTATCGATTAGATGGAATTCAATGCCATCAATAATGGGGGCCAGAGTCTCAATCCAGGCGACTAGCGAACACCATTCCTTAATTACTTTAACAATGCTACCCTATCAGATGATCCCAAAGAAAAACGGTCATTATTAAAGAACTGTCGTAGATACACCATCCTTAAATGCAAGTAACATTACAAATCCCCAAATGACGTCCTCCTTTGATGTATTTCTCAAAATGTAGCCTCTATAATCCTATCTGAACTCCATAAAGGTACTTGCGGTGCTCATACTGCCGATAGGTCGATGGCCCTTCGAGCAGTCTCCCAAGGTTTATTCTGGCCCAATATGAAGAAGCATGCCAAAGAATATGCCAAACACTGCGACAAATGTCAGCGCTATGCCTATGATATCTACAGCTCTTCACAAGACCTCCATTTCAGTAAAGTCTCTTGGCCATTCAAACGCTGGGCCATCGATCTCATTGATCCTTTTCATAAAGCTTTGGGCAGCCTAGAGAATATCCTTGTTGCAACAGATTATTTTGCCAAATGAGTTGAAGCCGTACCTTTATGTCAAACCAGAGAAGAAGAAGTTATCAAATTCCTATGGGAAAACATCTTCACACGCTTTAGATGCCCTCATATGATTCGATGTGACAATGGTCCATAGTTTGTTAGGAACAAAGTCGAAGATTTCCTCAAGAAGTACAACATCATCCTCTCCCCCTCAACACCTTACTACCCCCAAGGGAATAGTCAAGTCGAAGCAATGAACAAAACAATAGTCGACGGTCTCAAGAAATGTATCGATGCGAAGAAAGGATGATGGGTTCAGGAGTTACAACATGTTCTATGGGTCTATCGAACAACATCAAGAAAAGCTGCAGGCTGTACTCTTTTCCTTCTAGACTATGGTACTGAAGCAGTGCTCCCTACTCAATTCGAAGTACCCACACGAGATCCCAATCTCCCGGATGAAGATAACGAATTTGAACTTGGATGCAACATGTTATGGATCGATGAAACAAGAGACCGAGCCGTCGGCAACCTCCGCCATTACCATCTATAACTGCAGAAGTCATATAATAAGAGAGTTCAACCTCGAAGTTTTAATATCGGAGATCTTGTACTTCGACGGGTCATACAATCCTCGAAGCCTCAGAATGCCGGTAAGCTAGCCAAATCCTGGGATGGACCTTATGTCGTATATGATAAAACCGACAAGGGTTCGTATTACCTCATAACAAAAGACGAAGATCCTCTACCAAATTCGTGGAATAGAATGCAGCTAGTCTCATACAATCGGCTATGGCCTCAACCTTGTTTACCTAATGTAAACACAAACTAATCAATAAATAGTTTTTTCCCTCTGAACTTTGTCTCCTATTTTTTAGTGAATTTCTTGGTTAAGCCTAGGTATCGTGTCAACCCTTCGACCCGACTGATACTTGGGGGCGACCTTAAAAATTTTCAAGTCTCCAATATTCGAGCAAACTTTAGGGTACGAATGGTCGAGAAACCGGACCCTCCAGAATGCATTGGTGGCGATCATGTTCTACTTCGATTAGGCTCAGGCCTTCGAAGTCCAATAAATTTCCTGGCTTACTCTAAGTATCATGTTAACCCTCGACCCGACTGATACTTGGGAGCGACCTTGAAAATTTTCAAGTCTCTTATATTCGAGCAAACTTGAGGGGTACGAATGGTCGAGAGACCGGACCCTCAGGAATACATTGGGGGCGAACACGTTCTACTTCGATTTGGCTCAGACCTTTGAATTCCAGTAAATTTCCTGGTTTACTCTAAGTATTATGTCAACCCTCGACCCGACTGATACTTGGGGACGACCTTGAAAATTTTCAAGTCTCCAATATTCGAGTAAACTCGAGGGGCACGAATGGTCGGGAGACCGGACCCTCAGGAATGCATTGGGGGTGAACACGTTCTACTTCCATTAGGCTCAGGTCTTTGAAGTCCAGTAAATTTCCTGGTTTACTCTAAGTATCATGTCAACCCTCGACCCGACTGATACTTGGGGCGACCCTAAAATTTTTCAAGTCTCCAATATTCGAGCAAACTCGAGGGGCACCAATGGTCGAGTGACCGGACCCTCGGGAATGTATTTGGGGCGAACACGTTCTACTTTAACCTAGATCCGACGTTCGAAGTCCAGTTAATTCCTTGAACTCTCGGGATACCATCTCAAAGTTCTTCAAGGTTCGATCACTTTACAATCATTCTACACTTACAACATATGTAGATACAAGCATACACATTTTTTAATAAGACGTTTCAGTACAATATATATAAAAGAATCAGGTTCAACAAAAATCAATTCAAATCAAGTTCAGAGCATATATCAGGAATCGAGAACGACAATTCAGTACAAATAAAGTTAACACAAACCAGTTTCATTACAGTCTGCATCAGCAATTCAAAGCATTCACAAAGTTCAAAGATCAAGTGCAAAGCAAGCTCAACATTGTTCACATATTACAACCCAACAGAAAAAAAAATAAAAAATGGAATGACACTATAGTATAATACCTCATATCAAAATGTCTACACCACCTCCCCTAACAGGTTCTCCAATGATAATACCTCCAACACCTCCAGCAGAAGGTTTTGACCCTGCACCATCGACGATTACATCAGTTGCAGTTCCAGCAGCAGTACCTTTGGCTACAGAAGCCTCTACACCACCTCCCACACCTCCATCAGCAACGTCTACCTCAATCCTCTCCATCTAAACAACATCTTTAGCACCAGGATCTTGGGTAATGGGGAAGCATTCCAAAGTTTTAGGACCATACCCCAAATCTTCTATGAACTCCTTCAGCCTCACAGTAACTGCACATTCATTATCAAATTGCCCTTGTAAAGTCTCCTTCTGTTCTTTCTTCTCCCTATCCTTTTTAGCTAGTTTTGCCTCCAACATCCGCGAATGAGTGTAACGTTGAGCCTTAAATCTCTTCTCGAATTCATCATTTATAGCCGCTAGATCTCGCTTCAAAGTTTTATTCTCAGACACTAACGACGCCTCAGTCCCTAAAGCGATCTCCAGATCCTCAAGCGTCTGTCTTAGCTGCCGCGATATTACCTTTTGGGCCATGATGAAAGGTTGTGACCAAGCATCCGTCTGCTAGAATAGTCGAGTCATTAGTATTTCCTAAAGTATGATGCACTTAAACAAATTTTCAAAATATCAAAAGCAAAATAGTTACCTGATACATCATCTTATGCATTCTCCTCCCAACTTCATCTAGATAAGTAGCGCAGAGGGTGGCCATCAAAGCAGCCACGGCTAGAGCCTGATCCTCTCATTCAGCCTCTGTCATTTCTTCGTCCACATCCTCCGCATCATCTTCCCCTAGCCCCCTATGCCTTTTGCGTTGGAGTATCTTCGGCCGCTGTACCCTCGGAGACTCAAGAAGGACCTTACCCTTCCCTTTCTCAGCCTGCGTCGATGCCTGCTTCGGAGCCTGCTTTGAGGCACCGCAAGCTACTTCGAGCACTGCCGCTGCCTGCTTCGACGCCTGTTACCCCTTTGGAACATACTTTACCTTCCTTGTTAATTTACTTTTTCCATGCCTTCGACCACTTTCAGAGTACCTTCGCCTTCCCTTTTCTTTTTCTTTGTTGGCTTCGACGTAACGGGTACGATTCGAAGCAGGGAATCAGTCCTTTTCTGCCTCTTCCTCTTGATACCAAGCTTCTTGAACACAGAGTACACCCACTCCTCGTCCAAGTCGATTAAAGCATCAATATAATCCTTCGAATTTTCCCAAGTTTGAACGTTGGGACCTGCAGAGAAAACAGAGACACATTTATCAGCATATTAGATTAGTACGTCAAAAGATATCTTCGATAGACAACTTACTTTTCGACAGACAACTTACTTGGATTATAGACTTTATGCTATAACCTATAAGGGTCCTCCCCTTCGACATTCTCATAACTACCCCGTACTACAACTAAGTCTTTATTCCACCCTCGACCCGTCGAGCATAGATTAAACAACCAAGACTTATCTGGGTGACACTGGATGTGGTAGGTGCCCATATTTTGGTTTGCCTTCCTCGAGTAGAATGATACAACATCGTACCATTTGATTAAACTCCTTCCCTCACTCCCAAATTTTACATTCATGCCCTCTATTACGCTCATCATTTCATAAAATTTTTTATTCATCTGAACCAGGGCAATTTCCCAAAAGTTCAACACCTCCTTCACCAGCCTTCAGAGAGGTAGTTGCATTCCTAGTCGAATTTGGTCTCTATATGCCATTATACCCTCTCGAGGCTTCGATTGGAAGGTGTACCTTGACCCCGCTGCATTTAAAACTACTCCTACCTTCGACAGACCCAATTTTGCAACAAGTCGATCTAGTCTCAGCTTATCGCTAGCCGAGAGAGAACCTGCGACCTGGTTTGATTCAGTTGACCCATCCTCACTATGATCACTCTGATCCCCTTCTTCCCTTTCATCACCCGAAGGCTCGACACTACCTTCGTCTCTTTCTTTCTCTCTCCTCCCCCCATCTCTTCCTCATTACTCTCCTCGGTCACAACCATTTTACGATGCCTACTACTTGAAGCCCTACTTGCTGGCACTAACACAACTAAAGGGGTATCAGTTGTAACATCTAACACCTCTATGTCACTACCCTTATCCATGGGAGCACGACTAGACACACTCGCCTCATCCTCTTTGACCTCTTCACCTATCAGCCTCATTCTCGAAGATTGGCGGGTATGCATCTTCCCCTACAAAAGAAGAAGCACGTAATTAGATCAATATACTCGGCTATTACATGTCAATAACTTATTTCGATCTATCCTCTCCAACTAATACAAACACAGTGGAGCACTCGACCCCAATCTGGTCATACCATCAATTCCCTCAGAATCCCAAATGGGCTAGACCCCAGCCACATGATTTTCCCCTGTCCTCGACCATATCCTTTTAACTATAAACCCTAGTAGACTTTACACTACTATGTACTCAACATACAGAGACAGAGGGCGAAGCAACAAGATGGAAGTAAGAAGGACATACCTGTTTGTGTAAAGTATCTCTCCCTCTTTTCAATAATTCATATAATCCAACAGCAACTACTGAGCTCTACGGAATAATGGAGTATGTTTCACTTTCCCTCACTCTCTGGTTTTTCTATAAGCGATTAATGGGAACATTAACCATCACTACACCAAAAATAAGATAAAACGACTCGTAGAAGCGACTAGGCCCTATGTCGTTAAAAAACGACCATACTGCCTTCGTTTTATCATGTATTATGTCGTTTTATCATGGGTTACCCCTTTTTCAACTTCTATGCGATACCCCTTTTACTTGTTTTGGTTTCTCTGAATTCTCAAGGTTTTCACTCTCTTATTAGAAGTTAGGGTTTTAAATTAGGCTAAAGGGGTTCAGTTACTCTTATCGAGGTATGAGAGAGAGAAAGAGAGAGAGTTCATGTTTGATAACATCGTGAGTGCAATTGAAATGCCAGTGTAGCGAACTAGAGAAGATGAAATTGTCAAGGAAAAAATTGCAGAACTATGGGTCTGATTTGGATTACATCTCATTTGTGATTCATGGGTAGTTTTTTAAGATAATCCCTATGTAGGCCGGTGAGTTCCTCTTGTAATCGCATCTCCAAAGTTCTTAATGTTAGATTTTGTGTGCAAATTTGATTTTATTACTTTTGGGGATCAATTGTGAACTTCAGATGATATGTTTGTTCAAATCTAAATCATGGGTTATGTTTATCTAAAGGTTTGAAGTAATGGGCTGTCCAAAAAATCTTACTTGGTTGTGTTTTATTTTTATTTCTCTCAAGCTATTGAATTGAGTGTTTACCTTTTTGTAGTGTTGTAAGCATGAAAGTGTTGGAAAGCTAGATGATAATCTGGTTATATAGGTGGGTTGTAGTTAAGAAGTTGGTTGTTCAAGGTTTTTGGTTCCTGCTTTGTAAGGATCATGATTTAAGAAGTTGTATTTTTGATACATGAAAACAAATGTGTTACTGGAGCTATAAAACAGGTTATCTTAAATGAAAAATTAAAGAACTTTGGGGGTTGGAGAAATGATAACTATGTGTTATTACGGTGATTAAAAGAAATTAAACCTAGACAAGTTCAACCAAAAGTACTTGTATAAATGGGTGTCAAACTTTGAAATTGAATCTATAAGAAATTCTAGGATCGTCATAAGAGAATAAGTGTTACCTTGAAATCCTTCATGTAAAAATGCTTTGGGAAAACTAGGTGTTAGTAGGGAGGTAAAGGGGGTGCCTGAGTCCAGATGGGTGAAGGCTAATTTAGTCGGTAGAAGTTGTGGGAACTCAAAATTCCAAGTAATTGTTCTTGGGCTTGGAGGAAGATTCTAGAGAAGGCTAAAGAGTTCACTTTACACTTGATCGGCAATGGTAAAGCTATTAGATAATGAAAGGACGCCTGAAATAAGTTTGGGATTTTGGCGAATAGATTCCCTCATGGTTATCTTATGACTCATTCTTGCACCTCAATGTTAAAATTTCTAAGATGGTTGCTGGCGGTAAATGGTGTATTCCTTCCCATCATATAGAACTGCTTGGTGAATTCTGCAATGAGCTCACCAAAACTTCTAGTTGTGAACCCCCAGAGAGATATCACTGTGTGGGCACCTTCAACTAGAGAAATTTCAAGGTACCTGCAACTTATAACAAAATAGGAGCAGTTAGGCCATGTTTGAAAAAGTTTGAGCTTTTTTGGACTACTCGTGTTTTTCCTAGACATAGTATTAATACTTGGAAGTTATTTAAATGGTGCCCTACAACTTGGGAGTTGGGACTACCTTGTTCAAAGGAGGACTCTTCAAAAATCTATTTTTTTCTTTTTAAACTAGAGGTTCACCGTCAAAACTGTGTCCCTTGTGCAGTGCTCATAATGAGGACTTAGATCACATTTTCATGGGCTATTGTCACTCTAAGCAGCTATAGTGATGGGTTCTTGCTAAGTGTAGTTATGTGAAAACTGTGGTAAGCTTGGAGCCCAAATTGGAGGGATCACTAGCTTGAGAAGTACTGATATAAGCTATGAGGTGTTGTGTGCTACATTCAACTCATTCGTTTATCATGTTTGGAGGTTTAGGAATAACATTGTGTTCAGAAATGAAAGATGCCCCTTGTCTGGGGTCTTCAGATTGTTATGTTTTGATGTCACAAATAGATTAAAATGAAAAATTAAGGAAGTCACAGATTCAGCAACAACTAGGGATATCTGTAGTAAGTAGGGCTTGTTCCCTGAGTTTCAGTTTGCAGCATACCAAGTTTTGCGGATGGGTTCCCCCTGATCTAGGTATTTAGTAAATTACCACTGATGGCGTATTAAAAGATGACTTGGGGGATATGGAGGGCTCTTTAGGGACTCCAATGAAGAGTGTATTCTTAATTCTGGGGTACGCAGGGCTGATCCAATTGTTTTAGTGGTCTTTCATGAGATGTTTGCCGTCTACAAAGGGCTTCAACTTGCAGTTCAGAATTGTTAAAGTCGCATTTGTGTTACAACTGACTCGAAGCTTTTAGTGTTCTACCTCAGAAATGAATGTGCTCCCATTTGGAACTACCTCATTATGGCCCAAGCCCATTAATAAGATCTTTGCTAGCCTTGATTTTTTTTATCTATCATAACTATGGATGAGTTGAATTCCTTGCCTCCCTTGCTACTATTTGTTGATTTAGTTTTGTATCCTAGTTCCTTCCTCTCGGACTTACGTGACAGAGGATGCTAGAGTAGTTGTAAAGAGTACATTAGGTTATAAAAGACCATTCAATAATTAAATCTGGTCTATGGGATCCTTGCCTTAACCCCAGTTTGCGTAGCAAAAATAAATATCCTAGATAAGTTGAAAGAGATCAGCTTACCGTTGCGTAATTGTAACAACATCCAAACTGAATTGTAATACGTCCTTTTTCCTTTATCCATTTCTTTGGAGAACTATACGTGCGAGATGCAAATAAAGGTAAAGACAATTAAATAATATTCCGCATTTAATAAAAAATACAATTTAAATGAATGGAAATATGTCTATACATTTTAATTGAAAGTAACGATATATATACACCAAATCAAAAAAAAAATGGCTTGTTACTTTTTACTCGATATGCCGATTAGAAAAATAAGCAAAAATATATTATAAGTAGCTGCAAGAGGAGTACAATTGCCACTCAATGTGTTGTTTCATAGAAGGATTGACGACAGATGAGGAAAAAAAGTAACACTCCCATTGATCTTGAGTATGATCTTTAGTCAGCGGTTGTTGATGTAACCAGTAGTCTATATACTCTTGTCATCTCTCCAATGCATCAGAGAGATCCCAGAAAAGAGCTGTTAGTTTGAAAAGGAAGTGGATCGCTCTTTGGCAAATAAAGTGGTTCAAGTTGAGCACTGGATTTATCAGGGTTCAACAAAGACTTGAAAATAATTTATGTCGTATTGGGTGTTGATGGGTTGACGGTGATGTTGCTGCAGTTAAATACACCGCTGGACAGATTGACATTATGGATGGTGCCAGGTTAGGCACCGGAACTGGTAGGAAACTGTGGTGGGCCCATGAATACAGAGTCGACAGCGTTCGTGTGGGGATCGTGACTGTCAGTACAGGCGGTTGAGGTACGTCGTCCGATGTTCGATTTTGAATGGCGATACGCAAATCAGCATCTCCTTCATTTACTCCATATAACCCTCGAGTGTTTAAATTCTCGTCTACACAAATGGTTGTCTCCTGCATTTTCTTTCGTTTTTGTCTCAACTTGAACTCGAGACTACATGTGAGTTGTTGGATAATTAAGTTACTCTCACCGCTTTACATATATCAATGCTTTATGAATATGGGAATGCTAACTTTTGTATGTTTTATCTTTGGCGATTACAGGTCTCGATTAAATGGCCAAGAAGCAGGGATGAAATATGGAAAGCATACATACCTCAAACTCACCTTTCACAAGAGAAGTCTGATCAAAACCGGATGGTTGTCAAAGGTGAAAAAATTTCATTTCCAGGAGGAGGTACCCATTTCCATTATGGAGCTGATAACTATATTGCCTCACTTGCAAACGTAAGATTTTGTGCGTCTTTAACATAATGGAACAAAGGAAGAGATACACAAAACACAAATCCTTGACCCGATTGTATAGGTATGTCATTTACATGAAACCACCCATTCATGTAGTTTGTTGTGATTGCCTGCCTGCACGCATTCTCTGAATGTTCCCTCAAGTAGTGTGCATGTTACATATTTTCGTACACCCTTCAGTGCCCTTTTTGCCTCATACAATGTCTTCTCTTAAACCTTCTTTTGGACTGCTTAGAAAATGTAATCATCTTGCCCCTTGTTTGGATTGACAGATGCTCAACTTTTGGAAGAATAATCTGAACAATGAGGGAAGGATAAGGACAGTTCTTGATGTGGGGTCTGGAGTTGCAAGTTTTGGAGCTTATCTTTTTTCTTTTAACATAATAGCAATGTCTGTAGCACCAAATGATGTGCATCAGAACCAGATCCAATTTGCCCTTGAGAGAGGCATTCCTACATACCTTGGTGTGTTAGGGACGAAGAGACTCCCGTATCCTAGCCGGTCATTTGAAATTGCTCATAAAAAACAAATCTAGAAGCTCCTGCATTTTTTCTGTTCTTGTTTCTTATACTTATAGTACTAGTGACGTCATTTTCAAAGCTAACAAAATTTCTAAAGTTATTCAAAATGTATTTGTCAAAACAGTCTCAAACGGCATTTGCAACTATAGAGGATCAAATTGACTTATAACTTTTCTGTTAAAATTATCAACACTAACATTTATTTAAGATAGTACTTTACATATAATTACATCTAAAATAGCCTTGATAACCTAGGCGACCACATCCGATCAAATTTCCTCCATCGATCATCAAATCTTTAAATTCGATCTCTACCTCAGCAATCAATCTAACCATCTCTTCTCGATCTGCAGGATCTCTCACCAATTCATGAAAATATACCTCATAAAAATAATGGGCATACGCAAGTTCCCTACCCCTTATATCTAGTCCTTTAAGCTGACACTCCCTTACTGGCAGCTCAGCATCATAACCAAATAATCCAAAAATCATCTTCCATAATTCAGCGATCTTTATGACCAATCATCCTTCAGCGGTATGACGACTTCTCCGAGATCGAGTCTGCACCATCATAATCTCTTCTTCATATTCAAAAATAAATTCAACCCTTCTTTATACATTTGTACAATACTTTCCCCTTAAAATGTGATTTTGACCTTATATCCGTAACAGAAAATCCAGAATCTTGAATAAAACACTATTTGAACTTATCCCTTCCCTCATACTCATACGTTACATTATTTTTCAAGTCAAACTTATTTATTCTTCTATCGACCTCTATTAGCCATAAATTTCTCATTACAGATTTTCTACAATTTTTATCTCCCACATTTCCAACACGCAAACATATCATATTTACATCACAACATAAATTTTTACACATATTTATCTCAGTTCGAATGTTGCAATAATAATACTTTCAATACTCATAAACTTCAATTCTTTTTATACATCCTTCAAACATTTCAGTTCGATTCTACGAGCTATTTTATATTTACATAAACACAAGTAATTCGATGATAAATTTTATTTATGCCGATAAGATTACATATGATTTTACAGATAACAAGTTATTCGGTAATCAATCTCAGGTATATTACAAAGACCTAATCTATCCAGCACCCAACTCCAGGTACTTTACAGATAACAAATTTTTCACTACTTTTATAAGTAACAGGTCATTCAGGCACTCCGACACATCAAATCCTTTAGTTTATCCTACTTCAGTGATCTTTCACCCTGATGCAAAGCAAAAATTGGAACAAAAAAAAAGCTTCCCTCACATGAGTTTGGTCGAAGTCTAGTCGAACTTTAAATGGAAACTATGCAAGCAGTAGACTCAGTGCTGGTACCAACTCTTCAAACTGAAGGTCTTCTGAGTGCCAATACGTGATGGAAATAAAAAAGCAAACTCCTACTTCTCGTCTTACTCCCCCACTACCATCACCGCCTCTCTTATAACCCCCCCAAAGAGTTTGTAGAGATGAAGAGGGCATGACCTTAGAATCTATGGTGATACAAGAAATCAGCATAACTACCCCGCAGTTATGCCTATCCCTGCATATGAAGCCTCAACTTTGTCTTCCGCAAGAGTATGTAGACAAGTCCAACATTCCTCGCCTGTCAAGACGATGACATGAAACCTCCACTTACAGTAGAATTCCCCCTCAGCTTCAACCGCTTCGTCTTCCAACATGGCTTGATAAGTCGGAGGAATAGGAGCGGGTATCGATATCTCCAAGGATTGGTCACCAAAATAATTCAACTTTAACCTCTGCATTTCAGACGTAATCCTCTCCATCCTCCGAGTCTTCACCATTTTTAATATTTCAGAGAATTTAACAAATTACAAGCGTACTTTGCATACATGCCATATTGTTACTCGAAAGTCATTACTTGATCAATAGTCCTACCTAAAAATTGCCTCTGAAACTCTAGTTGGTCCAACCACATTCAGGTGTTCGGCCTAGGATTATTGGGTGATCGTTCCATTCGTGGGACCCTCCACCATAGCTAACAAGATAACTCGCCTAATTGAACATAGCTCTGACATTAACTGTCACAGACCAACTAAGATACAAGTTTTGTGTGTGCGACACTCAAGGCATGTACCTCAAGTAAGCCTAATTATTCATCTTCTTTCAATAGTCTTTTATCACAATATCACATAATATTAAGGTAACATACAACTATACAAAGATTCAATGTAAACTAGCTTTTATTAACTTATCAACAAGATTACAAGGCTTTAATTCTAAGTCGGGTGTATCAAATTAACTTTCTCTACAATATAGCTACTAAGTAAATAGCTTACAACCAAAAGGAAACATCAAAGTTGGAGACGAAACATACTCCCCCTTAAGGCTAACCTAAATTTTATATATATTAACAAAACTTCTTACAAGGCTTTCTTATATCCTAGAGATTATATTTACAAAATATTGGGTTGATACGCTGAGGCGCTACAACATGGGGCAAGTTGACACCAATAGTCCACATATAGCTCTAAAGGAGACATTAATTATCATCCTATTTTGTAGTATATTTATTCCATTTGTTATATGTATGGCAAGCAGATCCATGCTAAAGGGATACTTCCACGGTCTTCTCAAAGCTATTTGTCCCCTTGGCTTTGATGGAGTGCTTGTGGCCATGACATCATCTATATCAATAACATCATTTGCAGTTCTTCAGCTCCTTCTCAAAGACTCAAGATCCTTAATTCTGATATAGGAAGATTTTCCATGTGATGCCGTATGGAACCAGTAGGAATTTCAAGGGTCATTGTTTAGCAGTAGCAATTTTAAGAGTCTTATTTATGGGTGTTTGTTATAAGTCTTAGTTATGGGTGTTAGTTATGATTATTATTTAAGAGTTATGAAGTTATAGTCAGTTATGAATCCCAAAGGTTGTTGTTGCCTATAAATATAAATAACATTTTGTAATATGAGTTTATGGGTTGATTTTGATGAATACAAAAAGTTTTGGAATGTTTTCCAAATATTCCTAGTTATATTTTCAGGTTCTTTAGAGCATCTCCAACAACATGGTATGTTGTTACACTTTTCACATACTTATGCAAAAACTCCTTCCAAGAGGGGTATGGTGATTAACATACTCACCCCCATACAGGTTCTTTAGAGCATCTCCAACAACATGGTATGCTATTACACTTTTCACATACTTATGCAAAAACTCCTTCCAACAGGGGTATGGTGATCAACATACTCACCTCCATATCCCTCCAAAGTATGCAAATTCGAAACTTGAAGAGTGGTATGTGCACACTACTTTTGTGGGTCCTTTATAAATATTTTTTTCTCTTCCTTTCCTTTCTATCCCTAATAAAGGAACATTTTGGGTCTCAATTTTTAATAAAAATCTTCTCTCTCACATAAAATAATATTGTGGGTCCTAATTTAAATAAAAAGCTGAATTTGGAGAGAAATCTATTAGAGCAAAGTGGTATGCTATTCCGGATACTAGTATTCAAAACTAGAATAACATACCTTCTCTGTTGGAGATGCAATTTATTAGGGGGAACTACCCTTAATAGACCTATACTATTAGGATTCTTTGTACCCGAGTGCCCTCCTCTTGTGGTAATACTTGTGAAGAGTGATTGTAATCATCAATGTCCTTATGACTCTCTTTTTCTCTTCGTAGGGGCTAAAATGGAGGGTTTTGCGTTAACGGATTGGAATGGTTTGCAGTCTTTGTTCACAATATTTTTCTTGGGATATCTTACAAAATTTATAGGGACTCAAATACCTTCTATCTGGTACAAAATGTCATTCCGAGATGCCGCTTCTCTTTCCCTTTTCATGAACTTTAGGGGTCAAGCTGATTTATTCAGAATCGTCATGTATTTTGAAGCATAGGTATGTTTGAACTACTTTATAAAGTTTATGATAGTTTTTGGCTTTACAATTTTGGGACTAGAAGTTTGCCTTAGAAATCAAGCTTATCTAGAGCTGGTAATGGTGTAAGCTTTCACATTGATGGTTATCTGTATAACTTTAAATATAACAATCGTAATACCGCTTACCATCATGCTCATTAAGCCTAGAGGACAATACGCGATTAATAACAGAAGGACAATTGAGCACTTTGACCGATACTGAAGTCTAGCTTGTTACTTGCATTTACAACCAAAATGGTCTCCCTTCGATGCTCCATCTTCTAAGAGCCACCACTGCAACTAAAGGTAGTTTAATCGCCATTTACATGTTGCACCTTCTGGACCTAAGAGCATCTCCTGAAGTGTCACACTACTTTGGAATCTAAGGTGCCACCTAGAATTTTCATCCTCCAACAGTACCTCACTAACTTAGATTTTACCCTCCAAAAATAAGGTTGAGTCTTGGATTCCATGACTCAACTTTGGATTTTAACATTGCGATTGAGAACCCAAGTGTTGGGCACCTATTATGTTTTTAAACAGGCGCCTATGACTTAGGCGCCCAATTGTTTTTTTAACAAAAATTTAAACCAGGCGCCATAGACTTGAGCGCCCAATTATTTTTTTTGATTTCTTAAAAATATTTAAATCGGGCACCCAAGTCTTAGGAGCCTAATTTGTTCTGATGAAAAAAATTAAAAAAATAATAAATAAATAAAACGAGCGCCTAACACTAAGGCGTCTGTTAAAAAATCAAAGTCAGGTACTGTTGGAGAAAATAGAGCCTTACTAACTTGGATTTGACTTTTTTTTCAACCAAGTCAGTGAGGCACTTTAGAAGATACTCTAATAGGCTGAGCTGTGCCAATGTTAATATTCCATATTAATCATAGAGGATTTTCAAAATATTCTCCATTTGACGCAATTGTGAAAGCATTTAAGACATTTAAAGCTAGTGGTGATCATATCCAAGTCCACTCGTATACGGCTGTCACTATGCAATACAATACACATTGATATTTGTGAACTTGCACTTCAAAATAAGGCGTCTCTGACTCTCGTTCCATTCCACAAGCAAGGTGTGGAGGTCTGCCATACTATCTACATGACCAATGCCAATGTTCTTGCCCGGGCACCGTGTTTAGTAGGAATACTTGCTGACCGGGGACTACATCATGGTAATCTCTCCCAGTCTTCATGTTTTATTAGTTCTGTTTCAGTCCTTTTCTTGGGTGGATCTGATGCCTGAGATGCTCTTGCATATGCTAACTGCATGGCTCACCAACCCAGGATGAGTATCACTTTTATGTATTTTATTTCCATCGAAAACAAAGTTGATGCCGTGAGAGAGAGAAATCTAGACGACGATTTTATAAAATGTTTCAAGGATAACCTTTGGGAAATGATCATGTTATTATTAAGGAAGATATTTCGAATTGTGGGGCAGAAATAATTACAGCAATTCAAAAAATGAACGAAGGGTACTGTAATAGCCTAGTTCTGGGATTCGGACTTAGCCTTTATACCAGATGTAATCAGAATGTTAATAATGGCTAACGCAGATATTTAGCGTGGAAAATCTTTGAAAATGTTAAAAACTGTGACCTCTCTTGAGGATTTTAGAAAGAGAGAGTGAGATGTTATTAAGAATGCTAACTATTACAATAATGTTATGTAGAAATTTTCTTGACAGGAAAAGTCTATCCTTTCTCTGTAGTTCTATGGACCTATTTATAGGTCTTATAATATGACCATTATCTATTTTAATGATGAACTATATGGTTTTTATGAATCATAATGATTGTGTAATGGCTTGAGTAACTCCTGCTCCATAATGTGTCTTTTATAAATGTGTCACGTGTATGTTGACGAGGTCGAATGGTCGTATGATGGTCGAAGATGGAGCACGTGTATGTTGACGAGGTCAAGTGGTCGTATGATGGTCAAAGATAGATCTTGAGTCCGAGATGCGGAATAAGCTCCTTACAGGTACGATCTTTTTATTATGAGGAGAGGACAAGGGATAAATGCAAAGCTTATTAAAGGATTATTAATTTGGAGGAGAACCCACTGTTGGGAGTGATTAGAGATTTTGTTTGCTCTAACGATTTTAAAAATTCTGCGTTTGTTTTAGTATTGCAGCAACAACTCTTAAGAAATGAAGAACATGTTTATGTGGAGAGAATTCTGTTATAAGAGTGAAAGACGCTGCTACAATTTATTTTTTTTGTCTTTTTTAGCATATCTTTCTTACTATATGTGAATGTGCTCTCTTTAAAGTATCTTTTTAGCTGTGCATGAGTTTGGGATGAGAATTTATTTTTTGAAACATGGTAGGCTATATTGAGTATGTTATTAGTTTAAGAGTTCTATGGATTGAATGGCGTGAATTAGTTCTATAAGGATTTAGGTCCAAAATAGTTCAAACTGCATAAAAATTAGGATTTTGCGAAGATTAAGTTTTTGGCATAATTGTAAATGGAGTATGATATAACTTTTAAAGTATAGAAACCTTACAATTACAACTATATGTAAAGGCTGATATAACATTCCTGCATTCTCCCATATTTCTTCCCAATATACACTATTAATTTAGGAGAAAGGATTTAGAGGCACTCAAGTCTCACTCAAAAGGAACCACACAACTTTAGAGATAAGTGATTCTCATAATAGAGGAGGTAGAAAAGAAAAGCCCAAATAATTTTAGGTGGAAAAGACAAACCCAAATTATATTAGGTGGAAATGAGTTGGCAGAGACTCACTCCCTCTTTTTTTTCACGTGGGCAAATATTTTTTCCTTTTTCTCTTTCTCTCTCTTCTCTACAGTTTTAATTTTGAAAGCATACCTCTCTTCTACTCAGATCTAGTTTCTTTTCTATTTCTCTCTCTCGGTCTAGAACAATGGTAGATTTGATAATTTGAAGTCCTTTTGTTACTTTTTTTCTCTCTCTTACAAAAACAATAGGAGAGATCCCTCAAACTTGATTTCTTGTCATTAGAGATGAAATCATTGCTGCCATTAGAGATGAACTAATTTTTGATTCCCAATCAAGTTGTATCTCATAGAGCATCATTTATGAGTTATAATAGTTCTCTTTACCGTTCCAATTGCTAGTTATGACTACTAATTTTTATCCCAACGTAATTTGCATGAGTACTCTCACACAACTGCACCAACTTAGTTTGTTATCCTTTTTTATTGTCGATAATAACCCATTATCGACAATTATTAAGTCCTAAAATATTGTCGGTTACAGCTCAGATTTACAAAAATATTATCGGGTACAGTTTAGATCGACAAAAATATTGTCGGGTACATCGACAATTATTGTCGGTTCCAATTCAGATTGACAATTATTGTCGGGTACAGTTCAGATCGACAATTATTGTCAAGTTCAGTTCAGATTATGCAAGTTTCATATACTCGAAAATTATATCATCCCAGTACATTGGAGAATGAGGCAAAGGATAACAAGCCCAAATTTGTAATTTATGTGGCCTCAATCCTAGCCAAAAACTAGAAAAATCAAACCCCAAGAGAGAGCAAGCAAAAGATTTGAGATATGAAATTATAATACAATAGAGAAATAGAGTGCAGATCTGAGATGTATGGTTTACGATACATCGAATATTAGTAGATTTAATTTCAAGTGAGAGATTATAGAGAGATGAAACATCAAGATAGAGAAAGTAAAAAGAATGAAAGAGAGAGTGCGTGTTTTGAAAATTGGAGAGAGAGAGAGAGAGGGGTTGTCTTTCCAACTTGTGCTGGACAACTCATTTCCACCTAATATTATTTTAAATATATTTGCCAGCTCCTCTATTTCAAATGAGTGGTTCCTATTGAGTGAGACTTGAGTGTCTCATTTTTTTGTGTCTTTAAATTCTTTCCCTTAATTTAGACCTGATTATATGATGAAGATGAAACATCCATATTGGTATTAGTTTCATTTCGTGTCTAGAATAGGTATCAGCACTATCTCGTGGTTATTTATCATCAAAGTGTACACGTGGAGCGACTACAGCTGGACTGCTACAAAACAGGTACGTTGGTTTTGTACCTCTTCGCTTAAAGACTCTAACCCGTTAATATTTTACAAAAGATCCAAAAGAATTATGTTTTCTTAAAGAAAATAGGTTTCTGTTCGAACAAACTTTTTATTCAGTTCGAATAGACAAAGCAGAGAGAATTCACCTCATCAAAAACAAACTTTTCTAGGGCATGAGATTTTAAAGAGAAGAGAGAATTCAACGAACGATTCAATGCGAAATAAAACTTAAATTGAATCATTCGAGAAATTTGAAAACCTAATCTTGATTTGAAAAACTTGTGAGTTTCCAGTTTGGATGCTTTGACGGGAGATTAAAGCGAGACGGTGTGAGAACGATGAATCAATTGCAAGAAGGTCGATCAGATAATAGATAACCATGGGATGTGCTTATCGATTTTATAAGTAATTGAATTATTATAATTTCTTATCAATAATAAATTTTTAGCTGTCGGGCGATTCGGCAGCTACTTGTAGAATTTTCTCCTGAGAAAGGTTCTCCACAGGGTTAAAATTGTTTATTCTTGTGCTTGATTTACTATTGCTTATTGATAGATAATTGAATCAACTTGAATTAGGCTACGGTTCGACCATTAATTCAAGGATTATCGGATCTATTAAATTTGACCTAAATTAATCGAAATTGATTAATCTCAAATAGTCATAAATTACAATTAGTATCAGAGCGGTCATGATTCGAGGTTTAACAATCTAAGCGTAGATCCTAACTCGATTACTTGAGATTAATGGATTCTGAGAAGTTTAGAAGTCCTGTTAATCGTCTTCTACTCTTTAATGGCAAAGATTATGCATACTAGAAAGTTTAAATGATTTCATTCTTACAATCAATTGGGGAAGATATATGAATTGCTATTGAGGATGGATGGACGCATCCTACCATAATACAAGGTCCGGTAGGAAGTGCTATAGCGGTCCCTAAACCTAGAAATTAATAGACTAAGGAAGAAAATAATACTGCCGATTATAACTTTAAGTGTCATAATGCAATCTTTATGGCTGCGAGTCAAAGTGAGTTTCGACACATTTTTTTATGTACCACTTCAAAAGATGCGTGCAACATTTTAGTTTGAACTCATGAAGGCGATGATATAGTAAAAAAAACAAGTTGCAAATGCTTACTTCCCAATTTGAGAATATTTGAATGGGTGAAGATGAACCCTTTGATGAGTTCTATACGAGACTAAGTGACATTGCTAACACTAGTGTCACATTAGGAGTAACCTATTCTGATGTAACACTTGATCGCTAATTCAATAATATGCTTTCCATTACACATACCATAAAAAGAATGCTTAGATACATATCAACTATTCCAAAAAAAAATTGTGTTTAGATATATGTAGAGGAAAGGAGCAAATAGGAGTAAACATGACTACTTATAACTCTATCAACCACAAATAGCAGAAGGCATGAACCAAATGTGCATATGAAGAAGAAATCTTAGGATAACATGACAGATAAACCAAACCCATTCATGTACTACCACCTTGTACTCATGTCAACTGAACCCATATATGTTTCTTCATCATCCCATAATGTGATTGGATACTCACTAGGTGGAGCATATAAAGACTTATACTCCCCAATATATGGAAGTTTAGGTGTATTGTTATGAACCAACGGCTAGACATTAAACTAGGTGTTTGGTTGTACACTTGTAAGTGAATGCCCAGTTCAGGTTCTATGATTACCAAACTTACAGTAGGCAAAATTTTCTAGCAGTCATTAAGAACAATGACCTATAAGGTATTACAATGTCACAGTTTATGAAGTTGATAAATTTCGTCCATCACTAACCATGTCTTTTCTTTTTCTTACTATTAATCTGAACAATTCACATGTATGAAGGATGCATTTCCATATACCTTAGGAAAAACAATTTGAGTATGATAGACAAAGATAAAAAAAAGTGAGAACATACTAACATGTTTGTTGGGTATATGCTAGCAAAAGAGTATGCTGTAGCCATAACTTGAATATAAGTAACTGGCATGCCTATCATCAACCCACTCTTCAAGTCAGGAAGAAACATGAGAATGTGTTCCAGACATAACACTCCCTAGTCCCTAACTATATCAAGCAATATGGCTCACAATAACTTAAGGGGCAATAACATCTCCTACATCATGAGATTTAGCCAAACCAGTTACTTTGAGTCGAGTATCGAGGTCTTCTCCCAATTTAAGGGCAGACAAAGGACTAAAGGATAGCAACTTAGAAGCATCACATTTTGCATAGAAATAAAAAATAAAAAATAACATAAATTAATCCCAGTTAAGTATTTTGCTCCAGCTGTAAGCTATAAAGGGCGTGAAAATAGTTCAAAATAGGGTAAATAACTAAATGTTCAGTGTCGTTTTACCGTCCTCTAAACAAAAAAATGAGGCCGCGATACAAATGTAAATGGTGTTTATTTTAAATGGTGGTTACTTTTTAAGCCAAACAAAAATTGGTTCAAATGGGGCCTTTATTTTTATTTTTTTAACTCTACAATACTATTATAAATAGTACTATATTATTCATCCAAATTGTAATTTTTATGAGACTCAATGCTGAATTGTCAAAGTGTTTTTCGGCGGATGCGGTAAGTATGGCGGTGTACTTGATTAACAGAGGGCCTTTAAAGGTTTGGATTTTGGACTTCCTGAAGAAGCACGGGCCAGTAAAGAGGTAAACCTTAATCACTTTTGTATTTTTTGTTGTACCTCATATGTGCTTGATAATTCAGATACAAGGACAAGGCTAGATGCAAAGTCGATGAAGTGCATATTCATTGGATACGATGGTGATGAGTTTGAGTACCGGTTTTAGGATGCGAAGAATCAAAAAGTTATTCGGAGCCATAATGTTACATTCAATGAGGAAGTCTTATATAAAGACTTCAAAGTATCTATGGAAAGGATTCGAGGTAAAGTAGCAAAAAGTATCGACATTGAAGATAATGAACCCTCTCGAGAGGATGATGAAGAAGTTGTTGTTGAGTCTGATGCACTAGATCAAAATGAGGAACCTAATAATCTAGACATTCCAATAGCACTTCGAAGGGTGTTGAGAGTTGCAAGAATTCCTGCCAGGTACGTTAATTCCTTGAATCACTTGTTACTTACAGATGGTGGTGAACCTGAAAGTTATAAGGAGGCTTTAGATGTGGAAGCCAAGAGCAAGTGAAAGCTTGCTATGGATGATGAGATACAGTCATTATTAGTTAATCGAACTTGGGATTTAGTTCGGTTAACAAAGGGGAAGAGAGCATTGCACAACAAGTGGGTATACAGACTAAAGCAAAAATCTGACGGTTCAAGGAGATTTAAGGCTAGACTTGTGGTGAAGAGCTTTCAGCAAAAAGAAGGCGTTGATTTCGGTGAGATTTTTGCTCCTGTTATGAAGATGTCTATTATTCGGGTTATGATGAATATAGTTGCTGTTGAAGATTTGCATCTTGAACAACTTGATGTCAAGACCACATTCTTCACGGTAACCTTGATGAAGAAATTTATAAGAAGCAGCCAGAAGGGTATTCGGTTTAAGGGAAATAAGATCTTGCGTATAGGCTCATAAAGGGTTTATACGGTTTGAAACAAGCGCCGAGACAGTGGTATTTGAAGTTCAAACAGTTCATGTCCAGAAGTAGCTATTCAAATAGCAATGCAGATCACTGTTGTTTAATAAAGAATACGGGGAACTCATAGATCATTCTACTTCTGTATGTAGGTGATATATTGGTAGCAAGTGCCGGCATGGGAGAGATAGTTAAGTTGAAGGAACTGTTATCCCAGGAGTTTTCTATAAAGGACTTGGGTACGGTAAAACAAGTTCTTGGTATACGTGTTACAAGGGATAGAAGGCGACAAAAATTGAAGTTGTTTCAAGCTGAGTACATCGACAAAGTACTTAAGCGGTTTAACATGGATAGTGCTAAGTTTGTTAGTACACCATTGGGAGGTCACTTCAAATTATCAAAGGATTATTGTCGGAAGACGCAGAAGGATCACGGTGAAACGCGGAAGGTTCCTTACCAATCCGCAGTTGGTAGCCTAATGTACGCTATGATTTGCACGAGACTAGATATTGCCCAAATAGTAGGAGTTGTTAGTAGGTATATGAGTAACTATAACAAATATAGGCATTTACGTCATCTAAATAACGTCATTTTATGAGAAAGTGACATTATTTGTCCACTTTTAACTTTTATTTTTGTAAGTTAGCATACTTCGTATAAGTACTACGTCATTTCGCAAAATAGTGACGTTATTTATTATTATCTCTATATACAACATCGTTTTAGAGAATGATGTAAAAAGAATTGCTTTTCACGTTATTTTATAAATGACATGACTGAGGTTATTTTGGTATTTTACTTTGCGAGTAGATTTAAAAGGTATAAGAAAAAATAATTCTTGTAGATTTTAAACATCTTCACTTTTAGGTCTCAAACTGAGGGATTGAGGTCTGCCTCTTCCGTCTACAGGGTTTTGATTCGAGTTCAATTTCTGGTTTCATAACCCTCAAAAGTCAGTGCAATTGCATCAACTTTTTTGAGTACCCCGCCGTTGATCGAATTCTGCGAAAAACTTCTTAACATCTCCTTGCTACTTTGGATTTTTCTGTTCTCAAATCTAGGTATGATTCATACTTTTAACCTTTGGGAGGATTCTCATTTTTCTAAATTGCTTCCGTCAATCAGTTTTCTATCTTTCTTATGATTTTGATTCATCGATACAATGATTGCAAATGATAACCTTGTGGTTTAGAGTCCTTTAAGAATAATACTTAGGAATTTTTTTATTACAGATTTGAAAATTATAGTTTCCAAAATTTAGAAAACACTCAGGAATTTTTAGTCTGTGCTAAAGGAATGCCTTTAAGAATAATGATATCCATATACGCTTAAACATGCTATTTTACATGTATAATTGAAATATCCTCCATGATACGATACCTTTTTTATTCTTTGAGCTACCCAATATATTCTTGCGAGTTTAAACCTTGAAGTTCAAAAACATTGACGGTTTTCGAACTTAAGACGGTTGGTGATGAGGTCCTTGATTTTTGTAGGGAGCGTTTTACAGTAGTTAAATTTGGTGGTTGTTATTCCTGTTATGTTGAGATTGAATGTAGAGAGTTTGCGGAATTATTTATTAATTTGACGAGCAGAAGGAGTTCTCATGACAGGAGAGTAATGCAAAGTGATTACATGACTCTATCTTCTCTATGATATGCATATCTTAACTAAATAATATTACTTGAACCTGTTAAGTATTTAACCAAGTTGTTAAAGCTCGTAACTTACTATCATTATATACTTGCTTTATTTTCTTTAGGGGAGGATGCTCCTGACTTCTTTTTTTGAACACTCAATACACGTTGTCGCCTTCAAATTTACTCAAAACCATTCCCAAGAGAAGACAACACTTGCTGAAGTGGAGAGTAAGAGGATTGATGCTTAAATCTGGAAATCAAATGATTGCTCATTTGATGTTGTTTTTCTTGAAGATCCTTGGTACTCAAACTTGGGATGAGAGTCGCAGTACAAATCCCGATTACACAGAGTTTTCCACAAAAAAAAGCTCACTCCAGACGCAAAGAATTAAATTAATTATTTTTGAGTTTCTTTAAGTTTTTTTTGTGAGATATGGTTTTGGGTTGTAAAATGTTTAACCCAATTCTTTGTTGTTTTTGGATATGAGTTCCTGATGGTAAAAACTCAAAATCTTTTCCCTTAAAATCAATGGGGCAATCTGAAATTACTAGTCGCCTAAGACTAACCAATTTTGATAGTTTTAGGTCTAAATCGAAGGATCCTAAAACCTATGAATTAATGATCAAGACTTAACCAAGTTCAAGTTGATACGATTATCGAATGTCAAGCAAGCAATGGAAATTAAAGACAAAGTAAAGATTTTTAACCTTGTGGGAAACCTTTCTCAGGAAAAAAAACCCACAGGTCGCTATCGAGTCACTCGACAGCTAAACAATCCATTATTAAAAAAAATTACAAGAATTTAGTCACTTACAGACTTGATAAGCACTTTCCATGGTTATCTCTCTTCCAATGAATCTTCTTGCAATCAATTCCGCGTTCTCTCAACGCCTCGCTCCAATCTCACGTCGAAGCTCCTATTCTTGAATCGCTCAAGTTCTTTAATGTATGACAATGATTTCTTGATCAATTGATTGATTCAAGATTGATCGATTTGATTATATTTGAATCTCTCAAAGATCGATCTTTCTTCACTCTTAAAAGTCAAGCCTCCAAAAAATAGGTTTTTCAAGTAGTGTTTGAAAAAGGTAAGTATGTCTTAAGTAGAAAACATAAAACACAGGCTCTGTTCGAATATAAATTATTCTATTCTAACAGAAGTCTATCTGATGAATGTTATTCGAACAACAGTTACTCTATTCGAACAGTGATTCATCTGTTGAAAGTTATTTGAACAAGAATCATTCTATTCGAATACAAATCTATCTGTTGCAAAATATTCGAACAACATTAAAAGTTATTCGAATATAACTTTTGTTTTCTTTAAAAAGACTTTCTTATTATTTTTTCATACTCTGTAAAATACATAGGCTTGACTTTTTAGAATAAAGAATTAGAAATCCACTTAACTGTTCAGAATCAGTCTGTCCCGTTGTAGTCGCTCCACGTGTATTCACTGATGCCGAATAATCACGAGATAATGTTGACGCCTACTCTAGACACTAAATGAAACAAACTCTAGAATTAGATGTTTCAATCTCCCCCTTTGGTTTATTTTGTGTCAAAACAAGAACTAGATATAATAACTTAAAGAAAACAGACTCGATGGACTAACTCACTCTCAGAACATCCATACTCAAGAGCCTAGCCTCTAAAATCCCTGCACACTAACCAAGCTATATCACGTAACCGTTCAAATTGAAAATAAGGAGTTCAGAGAACAAAAAAAACTTACTTAACTTACCTGTCAAAAACATCTCTCCCTCTTTTTGATACAGAAGAACAAAGGGTAAACAAGTAAAAAGAGAGAGAAAAAAATAGCACCACATAAGACATGTCAGAGTATATAATAGTTATACACAAGTAGATATAATAAAATAGTAAAATCATATAGCAAAAGTCTGATATAATATCCATGCAAAAAGAAACTGTTAGTACAGAGCAAAGTTAAAAGAGCAGATGCAAAAATAGTCACTAAGAAAACAAAAAAAATGAATACTCTAAAGTGCAAAAGTGAGAATCAAAGTCACACACGACCTAAGGCCCCTCATCGGTATCTGTATCTACGGCAGGCGGACCACTCGACGAGCCGCGTACTATACTGCTCAATCCATCCACAGAAGTCTGAAGTCGACCAATATCCTCCTTGAATAGCTGAAACTTAGTTTGTATCTGAGTGTCCATGTTAGCAAAACGAGTCTCCATAAATGCATACATAGAGGCAAAGTAATGTGAAGCCAATCCAGTAGGAGTAGATGGAGAAGTGCCATGTGCAGATGCAGTCGCAGTCCGGGAAGTAGAAGGTCTCGCAGCACGTCTAGCAGATGTAGTCTCAGCCCTCAAGTCTCCTGCATCCCCGTCAGACTCAGACCCCGTTTCGACAATCATGTGTTTTCTGCTCTTCTCCCAATACCGAGCATTAATAACGTCATTCTTCGCATCAACCTCTTCATCAGGATGAATAACATACCCTTTATCAGTCAGAAGCTGAGAGATAAATCTGCCATAAGGCAAAGTCCATGTCTGATGATCCGGGTTCGCCACAGTAAACATCTCATGCATGATAACGAGAACCAAGTCAACACTGAGTCTCATAGTATAAACATATACGAGATAAAACATATTGCCCACTAGAACATTCTTATTCCCCTTTTGGAAAATGATGTTCCTATGAGCCACCATATGGAAAAGGCAGATTGCTGGATCCAGGTTCTTGCGCCGAAGATATGGACCACTCTTCTTTCCAGCACAGAGAAGTTCCTCCTCCATCTCCTCCTTGGGAGGAAACTCAGTAAGAACTGGAGGCCACATCAAATAATTCACATCGGGATTGTCAGAATCCCCGAGACCAAAAGCTTTCCGAACATCATCAGAATCGATAACGAAAATAGACCCATCGATGGACATGCTGAATGTCTTATTAATACCCGTGTCGTGCATAACCCGTAAGAAGGCATAAAAGAGTCGCACCAATCTAGGGTAGTAGAGCAACTGCGGTTCCATAATCCCAGTCTAACCACGTGCGTCAAAAAAATAAAAAACCGAGGAGACGTTCGGATAGTTCACACTCAACTCCTCTCTATCTAGAGTCACCTCTTTCTGATATGCTTTAAACTTAAACCCTAATTTTGGGGTGGACCAATGAGGAGGATCATTTCCTGCACTAGACCCCCCAACTCCATGAGCTCCTTCTCTTCGAAGCCTAGTGAGTTAGTGCGGTGGACCCGTCCGAGCACCGCGAGTCGTCCATCCCCATTTTGTCGTTTCGCTCAAGTTGGGAACAATAGGTCCCTCCTAAGGACGTTTCATCCTTTCCATAATGGACAAAACAAAATAAGACAATCCACTGTGAATAATAGAAACCCTAACAATCTCCTCAAACTACCTGCAAGAAAATTACCAATTTCCCCAAACCCAACCCAAACGGTTAAGTATGAGAACCACAATAAACAAACACGCAAATAATTCTTCACCACCGCAGTCAAACAATCACTAAATGATCAACCAAAAACTTTGTAAGCAATCACAACATCCTCCAATTTCCAAGTGACAGTTCCAAGTACAAATGAACACAACCAAAATAAAAGTACTGTTCCACTGCAAGATCCCCAAATCCATAGCTAACCTATAGTACCAATTCGAAGCAAACAACTCCAATTTGACAAAATTAGATCCCAAACAAAAGAGCACCTCCAATTTTACTGTTATAATACGCAAACAACACCAAATCCAAAGCACAAAATTGATAAAATTGATCACCAAACTCGGATGCGAGAGTGTAGAGTAATGTAAACGCAACAAAATACCAACCTTGGATTTGAAAACAATGCAAGCCCTAGGTGATGTGTCCTGTACACTCGCCCGAAGTGAGAAACCTCAAACTCGCGAGAATGAATGCTCGGTAATACAAACGATGGAATTCAAGTAAACAATCACAAGAAGGGAAGGATTCGAGAAAGAGATAGACAGTGCCAAGTTTACTCGAATAGAAATGGGAGAGAGAGAATAAAAGAAAAGAGTTAGTTTTTGTAAAAAAAAAAATTGGCTAAATGTATTCGAACAACAAAAGTTGTATTCGAATAAACAAGTATCTGCTGAAAAATGTTCGAACAACAAAAGTTGTATTCGAATAAACAAGTACCTGCTAGAAAATATTTGAACAACAGAAGTTGTATTCGAATAATCAAGAATCTGCTTGAAAATATTCGAACAACAATAGTTGTATTTGAATAAACATTTGCACTGATAAAACGAAACGAAACGCAACAAAACAGAAAAAAAAAAAAAAAAAAAAAACAAAGAAATAAATACTAAGTAAGCAATACTCCCCCTGTCTACGCTAGATCAGAGTCTAATCACAAGCTATATGAATATCAGATAGGAAATTATTCAATAGAAAATCCAGACATAATAAGTATTTACTCAGAGTGTGTGTGTGCGTAGTCAACGTAAAATAGTACCATGCATTCAATAGACCCATCATTCAGAAATAAAATACTATAAGTAAAGTTATTTCAACTTAGGCCTCTCATCGGTGGTCACTCGAAAGCACTGAGAATTGACTAGCTAGCACTCTATGTAAAATATGAATATGAATAATATGCAAAGAAAGACTCATATTTCATCAAATAAGCAGCGCACTGTAAGCTGGAAGATCTTATGGACAGGAAATCAATTGTCAGTAATGGTGTCAAGTTAATTAATATAGACTCCATATCTCTCATCTCCACTAAACTAACTGTGCCAAACTTAATATCAAACAGGTCATGTAAATGTTATAATGAAGGCACAGGTAGGCATATGACGGAGTAGATGTTTTGTTGGCATTCTGAGACTACAGTTACACTAACGCCCCTTCACACCTGAAACCAAATTCAACTTCTGTCATTCCTTTTCTTATTGAGTATACATATATCAGAACACTTCTTCCTCTATTTCTTGCCCCCCCTTTTTTTTTTAAATTACTTTTAAAGATATGGGGGAATACAATCTAAACTTTCTTTTAGCTTTTCTAACACCTCTTTTATATTTATTCACTAAAAAGTCTCAGAACAAACGGGTACATAAATAAAGGATTTTTGGTAGAAAAACAAAAGGCTTATTTTCAGGCACAAAGGGCTAAAAGTGGATAAAAAAAGGTTATGAATAACGAAGGCGTAGCAACAAAAAGCTTATTATCATATCTTCGGTCTCACATTGTATTTTTTCGTCTTGAATCAAGTATAGGGAACGCTATATTAAACTAACTTGACCTTGAAGTTACCATTTGACAATTGAGTAAGGAAGCGGAATGAGATCACAAACAACAAGATCAAAGAGAGAAGTAAAAGTCATAACACTCGAAGCTTAGAAATCAGGTCAGATCCTCACATAGCATTAGGTATGAAGTCTCTACATGTATCCTAAAGTATAATATTAATGAGTGCCAATCTATCTAAGCATGCGATAGTTAACTGTCGTGAGAGAAATCAAATCCAAGTAAACACTGTACTGATCTGTTTTAACATTAAATTGGAGAGAGTATCGGACCAAGCATATATTACAGTGAGAATCTATCAAAATAGCAAAAAAGATTAAGAAAAAGACATACCTAATCAATAGAGCAGACACCAATTGACCGTCTCAGAAGCTCAAACTTCATGGCATCTAACGGCTTGGCGAAAAAATATGCTAACTGACTCTCTGTAGGAACATACTCAACACTGACTATCTTGCGCTCAACAAGATCACGGATGAAGTGGAATCGAAGGTCAATGTGCTTGGTTATGGAATGTTGTTCAGGATTCTTAAAAATATTTATCGCACTCGTATTATCACAAAAAATTGACATCGTCCCTTGGACTATTCCATAGTCATGCACCATCTGTTTTATCTAAATCAATTGAGTGCAATAATTACCCATAACAATATACTCCGCATCTACTGTGGATTGAGAAATACAATTCTGCTTCTTACTCTGCCAAGCCACAAGATTATTTCCAATATAATAGCATCCACCAGAAGTACTCTTCCTATCATCTGCATTACCTGCCCAATTTGCATCAGAATGCCCAATAACCTCAGAGGTTGTGTCATGCGAATACGATAAGCCAAAATTATAAGTCCCAGCTACATAACGAATAATACGCTTAACAGCTTGTAAATGGGACTCTTTCAGACTACCTTGATAACGAGCACAAATACATACACTAAACATAATATCAGGACGAATAGCAGTAAGATAAAGTAAACTACCTATCATACTTCTATTCGTCTTTTGATCAACATCCGTACCTGCCGAGTCCTTACTTAAATTTGTAGTGGTACTCATGGGTATCCTGACATGTTTTGCAAAAGAAAGAGCAAACCTCTTCACAAGATCCTTGACATACATGGATTGAGAAACGAACATTCCTTTCTCCACTAGACGTATTTGGAGACCTAAGAATTAAGTTACTTCCCCAACCATGTTCATCTCAAATTCACTTTTCATTAAAGCTGCAAAAGAAGTGGTTATTGAAATCGAAGTAGAACCAAACATAATATCATATACATATACCTGTGTAATAAGCATCGCGCCTCCCTTCCTTTGGATAAATAACATTTTATCAACTCCCCCTCGAACAAATCCCTTAGCTAAGAAAAAATTAGAGAGCCATTTATGCCATGCCCGAGGAGCTTGCTTCAAACCATAAAGAGCCTTCTTCAAGTAGAACACGTGATCTAGATGATGAGGATCCTCAAACCTTTTTGGTTGGGCCACGTACACCTCTTCCTCTAAGAGCCCGTTCATAAAAGAACTCTTCACTTCCATATGATGTAACTTGAACTTTTGATGGCAAGCTAGAGCAACCAGTAGTCGAATAGACTCAAGCCTTACAGTAGGAGCAAATATTTCAGCAACATCAACCCCTTTTACTTGATTGTACCCTTGAGCGACCAATCTAGCTTTGTTTCGAATGACATTCCCTAGTTTGTCATATTTATTCTTATAAGCCCATTTAGTTCCAATGATATTTGTACTTGAAGGACGTGGAACCAAATCCCAAACATCGTGATGTCGAAATTGGCGAAGCTCATCTTGCATTACATGTAGCCAATATTCATCTGACAGAGCTTCCTTTACCGTTGTTGGTTCGATCACAAAAACATAACAAACAAAGTTCACCGTCTCATGGTATTGGCTTCGAGTCTGAACCCGAGAAGAAGGATCACCGATGATATCAGCATTTGAGTGGTCCTTGCTAACTTGTTGCCATCTGAGTTACGGTACAGTTGGGGCGGGAGGGGGTGGTAGAGCTATAAATGATAAAGTAGGCAAGGGAGAACCAACCTTTGATGTAGAACTCGATGTAAGAATGTCACTAGAAGATGTTTCTAGATTTTCCGTTGTACTATCATCTTCTCTCACCTCTACAAAACCAATGGTGCAAGTATCATCAACAACCACATTACAAGACTCCATCAGCACATTGGTCCTCAAATTGTAGACTCGAAAAGCTATACTATTTGTTGAGTAGCCCAATAAAATACCTTCATCACTCCGAGAGTTAAATTTCCCAATGTTCTCCCGATCTCTAAAGATGAACATTTACTCCCAAAAACCTGGAAGTAGTTGACATTCAGCTTCATTCCAAACCACAGTTCATAGGACGTGTTTAAAGTAAGTGGACGTAGATACACTCTATTAATAGTATAACACGCAGTATGAATGGTCTCCCCCCAAAAGTGTGCTGGAAGATTCTTGTTGTGAAGTAAGATTCTTCCCATTTATTGAAGAACTCTATTCTTCCTTTCTGTAATTCTATTTTGTTGTGGAGTGATTGGAGCAGAGAATTCATGCCTAATCCCATTAGAAGTAAAATATTCAACTACCCCAGAATCCTTAAACTCTCATCTACGATCACTTCGAATTTTATCAATAGAGCAATCTTTCTCATTTTGGATCCGAAGCAATATATTGCAGAATTCTTCAAAAGTATTATACTTTTCTCTCAAAAGTGTTATCCATGTATAACGAGAAAAATCATCTACCATCACAAAAATATATCTCTTAACTCCCAATAATGTCGTTCTCATAGAACCCATCAAGTCCGTGTGTATTAGCTCAAGAGTCCGAGTTGTAGCAATATTGTTGGACTTCGTGTGAGAGCTCTTTATTTGCTTCCCAATTTGACAAGGGCCCCACACTACGTTGCTCAATCTTCCCAACTTCGGTACTCCCCAAATCAGCTCTTTACTTGTAATCTTGGACAAATCATTAAAGTTTATGTATCCCAATCTTTGATGCCATAAGTCCACATCACTTAGTTTCACTTTGTTACACATTATAGCTTATTGTTGAATAGCATAACAGTTATCAGCGGTTCTAGCAGCATACATCACCCATTGTCCCTGAGAGTTCAGAACATTACATCCACTTCTAGAAAAAGTAACAATATGATCTGTATCACATAGTTGATTCACTCTAAGAAGATTTGCCTTCAGCCCCTTAACCAGAAGAACATTATCAATTACTAGAGTTCCAAGTCCTTTGGCCTTTCCCTTTCCTACCATAGAAGATATACTCCCATCACCAAAAGTAACATCACCTCCATGAATATCCTTGAGGTGACTCAGCTTAGACTCATCACCAGTCATATGACGATAACACCCGTTATCCATATACCATTTAACTGACTTGAAAGCATTAAGTACAGTTAGTGCAACATTGCACCTTAGTAGAGGTACCACATCCAACTTTCGTACCTAGATGCTTCGAAGAGTTCATCGACCTGTAGTTCTCTGTGCAAAAGATCTAGAGACATTTTAACTTTTCTTATTCGTAGAAATCACATTAGAATTATATTTAAATCCACTGAAAGAGAAAGCATGTGATTAATAATGTCCAACAAATCTACAAAAGAAAGCAATATGTTCCCTTCGACCACATAGATTACAATAATAAATTTTAGAGTAAGAGGCCCGTTTGGAGTGATCATGAGTAGTGGATATGACGTTATGTTTGGGAATAGAAGTAGACGCAGTTGCTTTCACAAACTTTGTGATTTGAGGAGCCTTGGCCTTCGAAAGAGATTCCTCTTATCCTAGACCCCTTTTGTCACTGTCCATCATTCCCATACATAACATTTTATCAATGTTCATGGCCCCATGACAAAACTTCCAAATTTTCTACTGAGATAGAACTACATCAAGCTTGGCCAAACGAAGTCCATCCAAAATTGATTTTATTTTCTCTTTTGCATCATTAACTTCTTTTTTTAGCAATACAACTTTGTCATGAAGGCCTTGTTTCTCATTCTCAAGAAGCCCTATCTCGTGACTAGTACTCTTAGTTTTTTCTTGAAGTTCGCTAGTAAGTGTATTAACTTAGTCTTTTAAGACTTTGTAAAGTTTACTAAGTTTTATACACTTGGCGAGAGTCTGAGAATACAAGTCCTCAAGATACGGGTCCTCAAACTCCTCAAACTCATTATGTTCTTGATTACACTGAATTTCATCAGGATTTTCAAGTTCAAAAGCGTTAAAGTTATTATTATTGCAATTAAAAAATACAGGATATGCGCAATAATTTCCAGTATCAACTAATTGGGGATGATTCTCATTGTTATCATGTTCATCATCACTATCATCCCAAGTAACCCTGATATTCATAACTTTATGATTCGTTCTAGTTTTTTTCTAAGGACAACTATGGGCATAATGACCAAGTTTGTGACATTTATAACATTCAATTTGACTGAGGTCAATATCACTACTGGTCCGTCGGTTATAAGTTTTGACCCGATCATGAAGTCATGAATTATAGTTTATTGATTGCCATTGTTTTTGCTCTTGTTTTTAAAACTGACGTTTCTTCAAGATTTTTGAAAATTTATGACTAATAAAAACAATTAATGAATCTATATCCGAACCTTCATCATCATCTGAGATATATGAGTGATCAACCTCTTTGGAACCTTTAGAAGAAGAAGAGTAAGATGAATACTTGAAAACAACACTCTTATTCTTGTCAGAGTTTTCCATTCTCATCTCAAGTTCAAACGTTCCCAATTTTCCAGCTAATGTATCGGGTTTCATTTTTTTAAGATCTTGAGCTTCCTAGATAGCATCAAATCTGGATCTAAAGCTCTTAAGAAGAGACCTTAGAACTTTGCAAACAATTTGAACATCAGAATAAGGAGCTTCTAATGCGGCACTATTGTTTACAATATCACTTAGTCTCGCATAGAACTCATCAAAAAGTTTGCTTTCACTCATTCTGATATTCTCAAATTGCGAAGTAAGTATTTGAAGCTTACTTTCTTTTGCTGTATCATCGCCTTCATGAGTTCGAACTAGGATGTCCCAAGCTTCTTTAGAAGTGGTACATGCAGAGATATGTCAAAACTCACTTTGACTCACAGCCGTAAAGATCGCATTGAGGCCTTTAAAATTATACCCAATAATATCCTTTTCTTCTTTTGACAATTGGTTCCTAGGTTTAGGGACCTCAATAACACTCCCTGGTTGACTTTGTATCATAGTAGGGGGTGTCCATCCATCCTTAACAGCAATCCATGCATCTTCTCCGATCGATTGTAAGTATGCAATCATTCGGATTTTCCAGTATGGGTATTCTTTGCCATCAAAGGCTGGAGGGCGATTTTCCAGTATGGGTATTCTCAAGCGAACTATCCGGGATCCACATTTTGGTTGTTAAACCTTGAAACGTAACCGCTCTGATACCAATTAAAATTACTAGTCGCCTGAGACTAACCAATTTCGATCGCTTTAGGCCTAAATCGAAAAATCCTAAAACCTCTGAATTAATGATCAAGACTTAACCAAGTTATATTCAATACGATTATCTAATATCAAGCAAACAATGGAAATTAAAGACAAAACAAAGATTTTTAACCCTGTGGGAAATCTTTCTCAGGAGAAAAACCCACAAGTCGCTATCGAGTCACTCGACATCTAAACAATCCACTATTGAAAAAGAATTACAAGAATTTAATCACTTACAGATTCGATAAGGACTTCCCATAGTTATCTCTCTTCCAATGAATCTTCTTGCAATCAATTCCGCATTCTCGCAACGCCTCACTCCAATCTCACGTCAAAGCTCTTATTCTTGAATCGCTCAAGTTCTTCAATTTAGTTCTTCAATGCATGACAAAGATTTCTTGATCAATTAATTGATTCAAGATTGAGTGATTTGATTCTATCTTGAATCTCACAAAGATCGATCTCTCTTCACTCTTAAAAATCAAGCTTCCAAAAAATATGTTTTTCAAGAAGTAAGTGTTTGAAAAAGGTAAGTATGTCTTAAGTAGAAAGCAGAAAACACTGGCTCTGTTCGAATAGAAATTAATCTATTCAAATAGAAGTCAATCTGATGAAAATTATTCGAACAACAGTTACTCTATTCGAACAAAGATGTAACTATTAAAAGTTATTCAAACAACATTCAAAATATTCGGACAGAGATTCATCTGTTGAAAGTTATTCGAATAAGAATCATTCTATTCGAATACAAATTTATCTATTGCAAAATATTTGAACAACATTAAAAGTTATTCGAATATAACTTATGTTTTCTTTAAAAAGACTTTCTTATTACTTTTTCGTACTCTGTAAAATTCATAGGCTTGATTATTTAGAATAAAGAGTTAGAAATCCACTTACCATTTCAGAGTCAGTCAGTCCCGCTGTAGACGCTCCACATGCATTCACTGATGCCGGATAACCACGAGATAATGCTGACGCCTACTCTAGACACTAGATGAAACAAACTACAGAATTGGATGTTTCACAATCTATGAACCTCTCTGGTAAGAACTCTTCAGGGTTCTTCCATGATACTAGATCTCTTGCAATTGCCCAGATGTTAATAGGAACCCATGTTTTTGGATAAATGTCGTATCCATTGATAATACAATGACTCATACATTCTCGAGGGATAAATACTGAGCCTGGGGGGGTGTATTCTTAGAGATTCCTTAATCACCATTTTAAGATAATGAAGCTGATCAAGATCGTTATCATCGACTTTTTCTTTCTTTCCCACACAACGTCTAACTTCTTCTTGCACTTTCTTCATCACTCTTGGATTTTTAACAAGCTTTGACATTGTCCATACAAGTATGACACTACTTGTATCTGAACCAGCTAGATACATATCCTGCAACCAACATATTATTTTATTGAACTATTTGAACAAATGATAAGGGATCAAAAGATGAGAACAAGAGGTAGAAGTATTGAAATTACCATGAGAATTGCCTTGATGTGATCTTTAGTAAAAAAAATTCACCAAACTGTTCCTTTTCCAAGCGAAGCAAAACATCAACAATGTCTTCATATTCTCCCGTTTGTCTATCAGGATCTGAATGTTCATCTACTGCTTGTTGCAACAATGCGTCCAACTCATTGAAATTCTTGTCTAGTTTTTGCTGTAACCTGGTGAAGAGAGCAATGACCCTGCCTGCGTATGGGAATAAACTAAGCACAAAAAAAGCACCCATCATGGCAATAGCTCCATGTAGAAGTTCTGAAAGGTTACCACCACTCTCAAATTCTTTTCCTTCATAACTCGTACCCAAAACAATCCTTAGGATTACTGTATGCACGAGAAGATTTAGCTTCTCATTGAGATTAACGACACATGAAGATGCGAGGGAGATAGATTTGATCATATTCTCGACCTATTGAACCCTTACAGATCGAAATGAGTGAACGTTCTTCGCGCTAAGAAGCTCGGGAACACAAATCTTTCTCATCTGCCTCTAGTACTCCCCATAGGGTGAAAGTCCAACATCTTTGAAATTGTACAAATGTTTTCTAAAGCCTTCTAGTACAGGTCTATTGCAAAACACATGATCATACATCTTCAATACCTTTCTTGCCACTTCCGTCGAGGAGACTACTAACACGGGTACTGAACCGAGTTGCAAAAGCATGACCGGACCATGCTTTTTGGACAGCTGCATAAGAGAACGATGGAGAAGACTCCCAAGCATCCTTGCTATGATGTAAAGCCTAGAAGGACTCGGAGGAGGCCTTGATCTTATCACTCCTCTTTTGTTGCGTATGAATTGAGAGATAAGAGGAAGAAGTAGGAGAGAAGGAAGCTATACACAAGGTTTAGAGATCCATGGCTTAGTACTATACAACCCCCTGATTCATATTTATAAAGGCCACATTCTATATTCAGGAGGCAGTTCTATTATGATCTGGACATAAAGCAACTTCTTGATAAGCATCCATCATCTCCAGATACTCAGCATCGGTTCATATATATTTATTATTATGTTAGGCTGTCATCTCTCATGTGGAAATTTTCTAATAAGAGGCATCAAAATAGGTAAATATTTTGTTTACCGTCCATTATATTTTTTTCCCCATATCAAATTCTACGAACATCAGGGATGATTGTAGCGCCCCGTTATTTTTCTTTTGTATTCCAGTTGCTATTTACTTAGCTTGCACTTGTATTACATTAGCATGTTCTTGGTTTTGTTTAACTTTGGAGAACCCATTCAAACAACCACCACCTTATTTCTCCCTAACTCTTCTCCAACTCCTCCTCCTTCTCCGCCTTCAACCTTTCTTTATCCTTTTTATTTTGAAATCAGGAGAGAGGGTAGCTAACCCCCAAACCTATTATTTCCATTAACCTTTAATCTCTGAAGAATTCTTTCAAATCGTTCATCTTTGGTGTGGCTGGAAATTCTTGTGCGAGTGTTTTGAGAGTGGATTTTTACTGTTCTAGAGAGGAGATAGTCTTTGCGTTGCTCAGCATTAACATTCTATCAAGGCAAGTACCATTATTACTGAACATTGATAATTGTTGATTGGTATAATTTCGGATTTGAAGTCCGTATAATCATATGATTATATGATATTAGTTTTACTTGCTAATTTTGAATACTCTGTAGAGATTTAGGTTGTTAATGTTGATCCAAAATTTTGCCAATGTATGATAATCTGTTTATTTAAGGTATATCACAATGATGCATCATGTTATGAACCCCAGGTGACATGGGTTTAGAATGTAAGACATTAGTATACTTTTTAAGGGAGAAACTTTCTTTTAATTTAAGTGTAAATCTCTCCTGGCATCAATAGCATAACTTAGCTTATATTGGGGTTACATTATACAACCGTCCTTTTTCATAACAACCTCTATTATAGGTAAATTAATAAATGGTTGCCATAACTTTTAGTGCATGGGTTGATGCACATCAGTTCCTGTAAGGATTGTAGTATACTAGTGTAAGTAGTTGGGTCTGTGCATTGATATAATTTGGAACTCGTAACTTTGATTAATATTTAGCATCATAACCTAGACTTCCTAGTTTAATTTTAAGACGTGTTATAGGTTGTATCATAGTTTAGCTTAAGCATCTATTAAGACACATTCCTTGGCATCTAATGGTGACCTAATATAGTTAAATAGTATACTAGAATCACAATGTGTTAGTGTTTGTTAAGAGGATATCCCTCGTTGACAATCGAAATCTAATATAAACTTGTCGAATAGTTATTAATGACTATGACCTTGCAAATAAAGATATTTGGTATATGGCTTAACTCAACTACGATTATAGGACTTAATTGATATAACCTTTATTAACTTAAGGTAGAAAGATCATTAATAGGCAGAGTATAATATCATCGACTGAGACCTATATTGTGAGGGTAGAAAGATCATTGAGAATAAGATCGTCAATTATATGATATAGTCTCATTGCATATGGAGCAAGGAAAGATTGGTCACTTTGATTAAGTGTCGGTCTCTTAAATCATTCATGCATAGGATAACTTAGAGTCATGCACACAGTAGGGCTATGTTGTCAGGGTCCTTGGGTTCGTCCCTAAACAAAATATGAGGTAACTATTTATCAGTGTTCCCAGGTTACAAGTCCCTAAATTCTTTCCCTGTTACTTCTCGACTGCATGCTACGCGAGCATCCCGTGGGCTTAGATCCCTAAAAGTAAAAATAAAACAGACTTTAGACCTGTAGGTTGAAAATCCTTGACCACTTTGATCCGGTGATTTCCCCGCTAATTCCTGGCTCACTAAAAAGGAATCCGCCAATCCCTGGCTCGCTAATAAGAGATACGCTTCTGTTGAGGACAGAAGGGTGGGAGAGTGTGGTCCCACTGAATTAAAAGTGACCCTGTGTACATCGTCTGTTAGTTATCTCCCACACCTAATAATACTTTATAACTATTTTTATAATACCGGTTGGCGTCGATGCTTAAAAACAACCTCAATAATTGAACCTCATTTTCTCAATGCATTACATCATTTATATATAATTATAGGATATTATATCACACTAGTACTATTGTATAATAGATCGGTCTGTCATGTTCAATGACCGGTAATAATTGTGTTTGCTTGACGCCCTGTGCGCTATATTTTTATAGGAGGTCGAGCATGGTAGGATTTTGCTTAGTGAGGCTTGGCTGATCAGTTTCGGGATTCTTTGAAGTTTTTTGGATCGCTGAGCTGTCGTAGGGTATTTATAATAATCATTTCATATTTCATTGTCGTAGTCTAATTCTCGTTTTTAGAGTTAGTTGAGAATTTTATTCATTCTATTCATTTTAATATAATTGAGTTATTTTCCGCTGCATTTCTTTTGTAAGTAGATGTAGTTAATTTTGTTAGAAATTTAATAAATCTGTGGGGTTTCATCCGTAGGATGCCCGGCTTGTTGGGCCTTAGGATTTGCTTAATGATTTTTATCAGAAAACGGATTTTGGGGCGTGGTAATAACACTTTTGTTTCTTATTGTCTTTAAGAAAATCAAAAATGTCGTCAAGTTCCAATTTACAAGTCACTTATGATTTCCACAGGCATTAAAATAGGTAAACAATAAAACGTTTTCTTAATTTCATAAATGCCAACTGATGGTTGTTCGGTGATCTCAACAAGCTGATCTTCAAGCATTATCTTCCTTTTAAGAAAAGTAGACTTCTAGGAAGAGATTTCAGTAGATGAAGTATTTTTTTGAATCATTCAACTCTTAGGAGCCTTTCTCTTCAGCGTCTAAAGCCTCTATAGCTTCCTCCACTTTATGCTTGGCCAAGAGAACATCAATATTCCCCAAAAATGTGTATTTCAACTTTATTTAGCAAGGGGTCACAAACTGGAGGGTCTTCTTCTGCTTTAAAGGTCTCACCATCAATTTGGTTCCATTCTTCCAATTCACGGCAAACACCAGTCATCAAATCATGGACGATAATCCTTTGAGATTACAACATAAGTTATCCACGGTATCTTTTAGGTGCAAAAGCTCACAACAGAAATCTCATTTTCAATCATATGGAAGATATCTGTATTTATGTGGTGGTTTTATACGGTTGTACCTGGTTCTGTAAGTTCCTGCATCTTATTTGATTGTCAATAAATATGTGTCTCTTCACCTGAACCTGAGTGCTTTCAGAGTTTTAGAAAATCTGTTATTTTTATTCTTCCAAACATAGTACAAAGCTTGCCCAAATCATTTTAGAGACTGCATTGGTAAAGCTAAGGTGGGAGAGTCATTGGATAACTGTATTTTAATGCTACTTTATATAAACTCGTGGAAATTTTCTCAATGTAACCATTGATTTTGTTAGAACATCCATAATCGCCATTGTTTATCTTTATAAGGTTTGCGTCTGAACAAGTACTTTCTTTTGTAAACTCAAGTGCTTTAAACCTTGTGTGAGATTCATACCATATTTTGATCATCAATTCTAATATCATCAGAACTTAATTTTGTTATACTGGAAATCTCATACACAAGTTATTTTGTTGTTGCAATCCTTATTTCGCAGAATGGACTGCCTCTAGATATCCAAATTTTATATATGATCTTAACTGCATGACAAGTTATATACTAACACATTTTATTTGTTTTTCCAGATAATGAAATTGCAAGAGAGGACCTTTTGCAGTTCTTTTTGAAGGAGAGACAACTGAATGGAGATCTTGTATCTAAAACTTGTGATTTGCTCTGGAAGAGGGACGAGTTGAAATATGTTGCCTCAGAAATTACGTGTCCGAATCCTCAACAATCTCAAGCGGTATGTAATATATATATCGACTTTTCCTCCTCTGATTAGACGTAACTTCAAGGAAATTATTATTGGTTATTTCTCAGAGGTAATTGTTAGTGAACTTGGGATCATGAGTCAATATAGCTGTTTGTGTTTCAGCTACAAAACTACGCACTTGATTTTCGCAGTACACTTCAATTCGTAGTGATCTTGTGGACACTATTATTATGAATTGTATTTTACCTAAATACCTTGTAATCCACATAGGTCATGGAAAGAGAGAATCTTGATGGATTTTTGAAGCTGACCAAAACCATTGATTGGATCACTGGTGATGAAACCGCACCAATCAATAACAAAGTTGTTGTTAAGGTTTGTCTTCAACTGCCTATATGTCCATATATACTTTTCTATTCCCACTATTTAGCTATGTAGAAAAAGAATTTTAAACATCAAAACATGGTGGTATAATATATGATATTGAAGGATATATGTGAAGTCACATGGATATCTACTATACTGGATTAATCTATCAGAGATCCTTCAGAGATATAGATAGTTGGTATATCTATTTTGGACAATGCTTTGAGTATAATCTCAATTTCTTCACACCCTTAATGATAGGAGTTGCAGGATGACAGAGAAAGAAGGAAGAGGCTTAGCCTTCTCGAATACGATGTTGTATGGTACTCCCTATGAATATAATAGTTTATTCCCTTTTAACAACCATGTATAAACTCAACTTGAAATGCACAATTATTAAAAATACGCTTCCCTTGTCTAAATATTCCAAGTGTAGTATTTTGTATTCCATTTTTTTTTTCTATGTCATAATAGGATGCACCTCGAGCTACAGTGTGGCTTGTTGGTGTACTCACTCCTTAAATACTCGAAGTACATGTGTAGGGAGTTAATGCTGAACTCTTAACTATTTTTCATATTAAGAGGGAGATGATGCTTCTAATAATTGGTATTGGAACTGTATATAGTGGATATTGTTTAGTGGCCTTGTCACTTCAGGTAAGATATTCCATAATAGAAACCTAACCTTGGTTATTCAAAGATAGTGGAGAATTGATGTAAGAAATGTATTAAATTAATCAAAATCTTATCCTAATATAGAAGGGAAATGTATGAGAAAAAATTGTCAAGGGAAGATCAAACTTTATAGCGGGAAAAATCTGAGTATTTAGCATTGCCCCTTTTCTTCCATGTTTTCCATTTACAATACTACAATCGTACCTTTTTGCAATGACTTGCCTTTAATTTTGATTGATAAAGCTGTTTGAGATGCTCACCACACTTCTTCTATGAACCACACAGGCTTCCATCAGTTATGCTCACCACACTTCTTCTGGAAAGAACGGCTTGAAGGTAGTGTCATTTTCTGCTTGTGTCATCATATATATAAATACATGTTAGTATTCTACGTGCTTATTTTAGACTATTTCTCTTCCTAAGCGTATATTCTTTAGATTTCCCCTGCTCTTTTTAATTAATGTTTTATGGTTATACTGCATTTGTCATCCTAGTTAACCGTTATATTCAACTTTGATCTCTTCTTACACCTGTAGTTTTTATTTTCCTTCGATGCTATGGTATAGGCAGGCATAACCCAACTGATAAGAAGTACCAAAGCTGCAAAATCAACCATGTCCGATATTAGGAACAAAGGAGCGATGTAGAAAAAGAAGTTTGATCTTTTCCTATTTATCTAGGATTTTTTTTGAATACCCAAGTGGTTCTGCAAGGATAATGATATTGTTTCAACAAACAACCAAGAGAAGATTCGTTATTCTAGTATAAAGAACCCAATAATTGTAACTTCTATTATATTCTTTGATGTTGCAATTTTTTTTAACATATGTCAAATTTAACTTAATGTTCATTTGAAAGCTTATAAGTTATTAGTTATTATATTGTTTTAAGGAAAACTTCATAAAAAAATGTTTTCTGGAAATTGTTTTTTGGCATTAACGACGATCTAGATTCATTTTGATGTTATGAAAGTACTGGATCACCTATGGCTAACACTTATTTATTATTGCAGCTATTGTATTGTTAAAACAAGAGGTTGAAGGTCTTCAAGACCTTGACCAGTCTGCAGAGCTTTTGATTCGTTTGTTATGTGTTGTTCTTGGCTGGGGTGAGAAAAATGTCCAGGTACTTAACATGTATGTTAAATCGTGATGTGACTGCAAATTTCGTTTAGCGGATCTCCTTAAACTTTCTTCATCGAATGCAGGTCCAACAAGAAGATGTCACAGAGGTGGAATTCTTCAAACAAATAGCTATTTTGTTTTGTTTTTTTATTTTGTTTTTTTATTACGATTGCAAGCATCTTATTGTGTACTCACATTTACAGAGCTAAAGTTTAATTTGTATGGTTTGACAGGTTTACCAAATTAATCTAGACTAGTAGAAACACAAATGGCACTCAAAGGCTCTAAGCATTCTGGCAGTAAAACATTCGAGGCCCTTCTTTATGGTTGTTTTATTAGTTCTTTTGTGCATTGGTTAAGTTTACCAGTGATTTAGCTTTGTAATTTAAATAATGAAGTGATTAAGTTTGAACACATTATATTGTAAATGAAAGTAATATAATTTAGCCAAATATTTTACTTTTTTGTAGAATATGGGGGTGGTCCAGTAGAAATGACAGGGTAGTGGATTGACAATATTTAATTTTAATTTTTTTATATTTTTTTTTGTATTTTTTAAGGTATTGACGTCATTTTAAAAATGTCATTGTTGATATATGAAAACGCTACAACGTCACTTCAAATATGACGTCAAAAGATTTCAATTACGTCATTTTTTAATGACTTTATTTAATACGTCAATAGAATACACTAGCCGGCCGGCTACCGAAATTGGGTATCAATAACGTCATCTTTTGAAACCCCTTATACGTCACTTAATTAATAACGTTAATACCTAACTTTTCGCGTCACTTATTTAATGACGTTGTTAGTCCCTACCTTTTCACGTCATCGCCTTCAACGTCATTTGTATAAATGATGTTAAATCCCTTTTACGTCATTTTTTTTAATAATGTAAAGCATTGGAGAGTTGTGAAGTGGATACTGAGGTATCTAAAGGGGACTCAAGATATGGTATTATGTTATGGGGGTTTTCAGATATGCTTACAAGGTTTTGTTGATTCTGATATGGTGGGTGACATGGATAGGCAGAATAACACTAGTGGTTTTGTTTTTACATTGGAAAGCGGTGCAGTTACATGGATTTCTAGGCTACAAAAGATTGTAGCTTTGTCTACGATGGAGGCGGAATATGTTGCAGCTACAGAAACGTGCAAAGATATGGTTTGGCTCAAAGGGTTGATGAAAAAGCTTGGAAGAGTACAATTTTCTCCTAATTTGTATAGTGATAGTCAAAGCGCTATACACTTAGCGAAGAATTTGGCTTTTCACTCTAGGACCAAGCACATTGATATTCGGTATCACTATATTCGCTCGCTCCTCGAGGATGATGTGTTAAAGCTCGTGAAGATTCACACTGATGTGAATCTGACCGATATGTTTACAAAGGTGGTGACTTTTCAGAAGTTGACGACATGTACAACTTCTGTGGGTCTTCAAGATTGAAGGTCCGGGTAGTGCGAGCAATTCATTTTGGAGATCTGGAGATGGGTTACGGGATTCGATTTCAAGTGGGAGATTGTTGGGTGTGAAATCGAACTAAGGATTGTCGAAGTCATTCGAACGAAGAAGGAAGTCGTTCGAACAAACTTTTTCCTACTCCTTGGAATTTTTGGCCCAGGAGTCAATCTCGTTCGAACGAGCTTGGATGTCGTTCGAACGAGTTGTTATGCTTTTAGGGCTGAAGACCAATTATCACAAAGTCGTTCGAACGAGCTTGGCGTAGGTTTCCTTTAGATGTTATTCTTAGTCGTTGGGTTTGCCTCGAGATCCGTTCCACTTGTATTTTAGTTCTCTAGTAGCTAAAGGGGACTTAGTTTATTTGTTTAGACTATCATCGTGTGTAAGTTTAATCTTAGAGAAGCAAGGGTTTGAAGAGACTTCATTAAAACTTGAGAAGCTTTGGAGATTATTGTAACCTATTTGATATCATAGTGAATTGTTCGTGGGGAGTGGTTTTTCATCCGCAAGGGTTTTCCACTTCCCTCCTCCGGAAAAATCTTCGTGTTCTTTATATTGTTCTTTGTTGATTTACTACTTGAGTTGGCGATTTCCGCGTATCGTTCTTGTCTGAGAGGAGAGAGTAGCTAACTCGATTCTCAACAACTGATTCAGCCACAAAGGTATAGAAACCTGACAATTACAACACTATATAATGGTGGATATAACATTCCCGTATTCTCCCACATTCCTCCGCAATACACACTATTAATTCTTGAATCAAATCGGAAGATCAATCAGACCTGATTATATGATGAAGACTGTCAAAACATTATAGTTTTTCCAAGCAAGGAAGCAACTTGGTTTCTTGTTTGTATTTCTGCTTCTCCATCAGTGATGTTCCTCACAATGTAAAATATGCTCTAGTTACGAACAAAAGGGGAGTAGTTTCTCTTAGGCAGTAATCTTGTTTGCTTTTCTTGGGCAGGACCTAGTCCTCCCATTGTAGTCCGACAGCAGGCCCAGCTAGTGAGAGGGTTACATAATTTCTCTTACACCGATGTTTCTTCTGAGCACATCGGCCTTAATTTGCTTGATCATTAAGAATTGAGATCTGTGGAGGTCTTTAAGTGCCATTTTTTTTTTATGACACTAGAAACCAGCACTTGTTTGATTAGGAGGATTTATTTCTCAATGTCCCATTTCATAGTTATGGCTCATATTTCAGTTGTTTCAGAACATGGAAATAATTATGTCTCATAACTTCAACAGCTTGGTCTGTTTCTATGGATGAAGAGCATTAACCTCTTGGTCCAAATATAGCACAAGAGGTTTCCACCATTATCTCTTTCCATGAACAGTTTCATCTGCTCAATTAATAGATTTTCCCGGAAAATTTACATTTATCTCTTTCCCGATTGACAACCAAAGTATGTCTAGAGAGGTGCTGCTTTTTCCGGACCATAGGCCGGCAGATGTAGGCCTGAAATCAATGATCAACATTACCACTCATACTTGGGTCATATGTCAAGAACATGTTACAACAGATCACGCAGGCGTAAAGCATGGAGGTAGTCAAGTAGTTCATCTTCTTACGCTATATATTCTCATGTTCTTCTTCCTCAGTCGTACTGTGCAATTGCTCCTTAAACCTCTCATGCAACCTCGAATTGTATGCGAAATCATTGTACGTAAGCTCCTCTTATTTTCTTAATTTCATACTTTTTGTTAGTGATACCGATAAAGAAACATCATTTACTTATGGCGAAGGACTTAACACATTTTAATTTTTCTCAATTCAAAGGCTGGAATAATTCTTGGGCCATCCTTTTTAGGACGAAATGATTTTTTCTCAACTAGGGTGTTTCCCGAAACAGCTTATGTTTTCTTAGCAACAACTGCAAAGATGGGAATGATGTACTTTTCATTCATTATCGGGGTGCAAGTTGACATCAATAGTCCACATATAGCTCAAAAGGAGACATTAATAATCGCATTCTGCAGTATATTTATTCCGTTTGTCGTATGTATGGCAAGCGGATCCATGTTGACGGGATACTTGCACGGTCTTCTCAAAGCTATTTGTCCCCTTGGCTTTGATGGAGTGCTTGTGGCCATGACATCATCAATATCTATAACATCATTTGCGGTTCTTCAGCCCCTTCTCAAAGAACTCAAGATCCTTAATTCTGATGTAGGAAGATTTGCCATGTCAACAGTTATGATTACTGATGTCGTATTTTGGATTATAACTTGGTTCCTTGAAGTGGTTGGACAAGCTGAGAAGTCGTGGATAGCTGCAGTGCTGTACTTTGTTTCAATGTGTGGATATTTAGTTCTGCTGGAAATTGCTTTTCGACCATTCGTATTATGGGTCATTAGTAAGACACCTGCTGATGGAGAGGAAGTCGATCAATGCCATGTGATGACAATTCTATTCCTAGTTCTATTTTCAGGGTTCCTTACTGATTTTATCGGGGGAACTGCTCTTAATGGACCTATACTATTAGGATTATTTGTACCCGATGGCCCTCCTCTTGGGGTAACACTTGTGAAAAGGAGTGAAACTGTAATCATCAATGTCCTTATGCCTCTCTTTTTTCTCTTCGTGGGGCTTAAAACGGATGTTTTTGCGTTAACGGATTGGAACGGTTTGTGGTCTTTGTTCACAATATTTTTCTTGGGATATCTTGCAAAATTTCTGGGGACTCTAATACCTTCTATCTGGTACAAAATGCCATTCTGGGATGCCGCTTCTCTTTCCCTTATCATGAGCTTTAGGGGTCAAACTGACTTATTCACAATCGTCATGTATTTTGAAGCACAGGTATGTTTGAACTACTTTCTAAAGTTTATGATAGTTTTGGCTTTACAATTTTGGGACTAGAAGTTTGCCTTAGAAATCAAACTTATCTGCAGATGGTAATGGCGCAAGCTTTCACATTGATGGTTCTCTGTATAACTTTAAATACAGCAATCGTAACACCGCTTGCCAAGATGCTCACGAAGCCTAGAGGACAATACACGATTAATAACAGAAGGACAATTGAACACTCTCAGACCGATACTGAAGTCCGGCTTGTAACTTGCATTTACAACCAAAATGGTGTCCCTTCGATGCTTCATCTTCTAAGAGCAACCGCCGCAACTAAAGGTAGTCCAATCGCTGTTTACATGTTGCACCTTCTGGACCTAATAGGCCGGGCTGTACCAATGCTTATATTCCATAATAATCATGGAAGATTTTCAAAATATTCTCCATCTGATGCAATTGTGAAAGCATTCAAGGCATTTAAAGCTAGTGGTGATCACATCCAAGTCCACTCGTATACGGCTGTGTCACCATGCAATACAATGCACATTGACATTTGTGAGCTTGCACTTCAAAATAAGGCGTCTCTGATTCTCGTTCCATTCCACAAGCAAGGTGTGGAGGTCTGCCATACTATTTACATGACCAATGCCAATGTTCTAGCCCGGGCACCGTGTTCAGTAGGAATACTTGCTGATCGAGGACTACATCATGGCAATCTCTCCCAGTCTTCATGTTCTATTAGTTCTGTTTCTGTCCTTTTCTTGGGCGGATCTGATGCCCGAGAGGCTCTTGCATATGCTGACCGCATGACTCACCAACCCAGGATGAGTCTTACTTTTGTGCATTTTATTTCCATCGAAAACGAAGTTGATGCGGTGAGAGAGAGAAATCTAGACGACGATTTTGTAAAATGTTTCAAGGAGAAACATTTGGGAAATGACCGTGTTATTATTAAGGAAGTTGTTTCGAACTGTGGGGCAGAAACAATTACAGCAATTCGAAAAATGAACGAAGGGTACGATCTTTTTGTTATGGGGAGAGGACAAGGGATAAATGCAAAGCTTATTGAAGGTTTATCGATTTGGAGTGAGAACCCACTGTTGGGAGTGATTGGAGATTTTGTTTGCTCTAACGATTTTAAAAGTTCTGCGTTTGTTTTAGTATTGCAACAACAACTCTTAAGAAATGAAGAACATGTTGATGCGCAGAGAATTTTGTTGTAAGAGTGCAAGACGTTTTTACAAAAAAAATATTTTGTCCTTTTTAGCATATCTTTCTTACTATATGTAAATGCGGCACTCTCTCTTTAAAGTGTTTTTAGCTGTGCATGAGTTTGGGATGAGAATTTTTCTTTTTGAAACATGGTAGGCTAATGGAGTATGTAATCAGTTTTAAGAGTTCTATGAACTGAATGGTGTGAATTAGTTCTGTAAAGGTTCAAGTCTAAAAGAGTTCCAACTACAATGTTTTAGCCATAAATTTAAAGTAGTTATGGAGTAAAAGAAATCTCCAGGTACTTTCTGGTTTTGAAAATGTTGTTTGTAACTAAATATGTTATGTAACAGAATAGAACTTTGAGGAGAAAGGTTTCCTTTAATAGTATTAAATCTCAAGTTTTTTGCGTAAGGAGCAGTTATCCTTATGTTATCAAACATTATAGTTTCTGTTGTCTTGAAGTTTGGAAAATTGTTTTGTTTATTACTATTGTTTGAATTTGGGGATGAAGAAGACGATGATCCAGTAAACATGTTTCTTCCCTGCATTGCTATAAAGTATTAATTATACAAAAAGTTTTCTACTTAGAAAATCTGCAAGTAAATTATATTTTCCCCTTATATGCACTATATTTGTCCATCTTCAATTATTTGAAGTCGTAGCAGTTTTTGTTTCAAAAGCCTTTTTAATATTATTGGCATCTGTTCTTAAATCAAAATTTTCGTTTGTTAAAAATAGTTCAAAGGAATTTATAGTATTAATTATTCCTAATATTTCTAAATCTGTTGATGATAGTTTCTTTTGTGCTTCGTTAAAGTTACCACTGCAGTATCTACATAGTTTTTCATCTTCGTAACTATTTATATTTTTTGTTTTTAATATTCCTCCCCAACCTTCTTTTGAGGCGTCAGTCTCAACAATTTTATAGTCTGATTCGAATGGCAGATTTAATGGTTGTAAAGTTTGAACTACTTGTTTTATTTTCTTTACTTGTTCAATATCTTCTTGATTGAAATATTTATTACCCTTAGTACTAGTTTTACTATATAAAGGTCTGACAAGTTTTGCTAAGTTAGGAATAAAGTTTCTTGCATAATTTAATATTCTAAGAAAAGCTTGAAGTTTCTTAGTTTCTTCTATTTTATCAGGAAATTCTAAAATCATTTTAACTATATGTTCTTGTAATTCAATTTTTCCTCCTTTTATGTATAGGCCTAAATATTCTATGTCTGGTTTACATAGTTCCATTTTCTTTGTACTAATTGCTATACCGTTATCAATTAATGTAGTTAAAATAAGTTTTAAATGTTTTTTATGATTTTCTAAACAATAAGAGAAAACTAATATATCATCTATGTATACTAAACAGAAATCAGAATATGTTTTGAAAATATTATCCATTTTTCGTTGAAAGATTTGTGGAGCGTTTTTAAGTCCAAATGGCATTACTAACCATTCATAATGACCTTCAGGACAAGTAAAAGCTGTCCAAGGTATACTTGTTTCTAACATTTTTAATTGCCAAAATCAACTTTTGCAATCGAATTTTAAAATTAGAGTTTTATCTTGAATGTTGTTTATTAACATGTCTTTATTAGGGATTTTGTATCCGTTATCTATAGTATTGTCATTTAATCGTTTATAGTTTATTACCATTCTAGTTTTTCCTCGTTTTATTTCACTATTATTTCTTACCATAAAAGAGGCTGATCTATGAGGGCTGTTTGATTTTTTTATTAATTTCATTGTTAATAATTCTTCTATTTATATTTTAAACTTTTTTTGATCTTCTATATTATATGCTAGATCTTTGGTTCTTATGGTTAGGTTGTCATCTTTGAGTTTAATTTCTGCATAAATTTTATTTCTATCCCAATGTTATAAAGGGTTTGGATTTAATAAAAATAATTCACTTGTTTCTGCTAATTGAATGATTTTATGTATTTCTAAATCATCCTCTAACGTTGGTGATAGTTTAATTGTTTCAATATTATTTGTTAAACTATTAATTATATCTTCTATATTTCCTTCTTCATCTTCAAACTTACTTTGTTTATTTATTTCATCTTGTTTTTCTAGAGGTTGTGTTATTAATGAATAAAAATTATAAGGGTTTACTGAAAATTTTACATTAGATGCTTTGGGTATGAAAGTTATTATTTGTGGAGTTAATTGTATCATAGCAAATGTATTAATACAATTTAAACTTAAAATCAAATCATGTTGAGTATTGAATTCGTTTTGATTTACAACATAAGTCATAGGTAAAGTATATCTTGTTTTGTTTAAATATATAGGTACATTTGTTATATATTTATCTAATGTTTTATAAGAATTATCAGCTAAGCTGACTCTATTTTTTCCGTCATTTTTTACTATGTTTGGTGGTACTACATTTTTTATTATGCATTTTGATGCACCAGTATCAAAGAGTGCTTTAAAAGGTAATCTCTTAGTGCTTTCAAATTCTAATTCTACTACTATTAATAACATATTTAAATCTTGTATCATGCAACATCTTTCTATTGTCTCAATCATGTTACATTGTTCTGAAATTTCGATTTTACTCGAGGTTTCTGGTTTTTCATCCATCCCGTTTAAAATAGAAATTTCTAGTTCTATTTGAATCTTTACTTGTTCTAATTGTTTTAATTTATCTTTTAATTGTAAAATTTTGCTCTGTTTATCTTCACAGTAAAATTTTATTATTTTATACATAAAATAATTAAAACAACAAATGTTACGACAGTTTTTACAGTTTACAATATTTTCTTGATACGTATTACAATGTTTACAATATTCTTTTTTATTTTGTTTTGTATGAACATTACAAAGTTTTACTTATTCTTTAACTTTTATTATTGAGTATATATAATCTGTTTCTGATTCAAAATCGGTTGTATCTATTTCTAAATTTTTGAATTTTTTATTTATTTCTATATCACTGTCAGTTTGGATGCTATACACACTTGAGTTACTATCATCACAATCAGAATTTGGGCAATATATATGATCATTGTAATATAAATCTAAAATTTCAATTATTTGTTTTGCTTTTTGTTTGTCTTTTTCAGGATATTTATATATATTATGACCTGGTTGTCCACATATATAACATGTATAGTCTTTCTTTAGTTTGTTTTTAAAGTCTTTATTATTATTATTTTTCTTAAAATTAAAACGTTTGAATTTTCTTTTATGAAATCTTTTAGGTTATTTAGATTTATAGATTTTATAGTTTTTATATCTTTTTCGTAAATGTTTAGGGTATTTCTTACTTCTTTTATTTCTTTCTTTATGTATATTTTTTGATCCAAAATATGTTGGTGGCATTATTGTTTTACAAAAATTATAATTACTTCTTTTTCCTATTTTTATTGATCTTTGATATTTTTTGTATTTTTTATGTTTTAAACATTCAAGTTTTAATTCTTGTATGACAAAATTTATTCTATCTCCTATAGTTTTATTAATATTGTTTCCCTCTCCATTTTTTCATTTTTCATATATCCGTTTTCCTATAGTTCCAGGTATTTTGGTTAAATATAAATCTAAATAATGCGAGTTATTAAAATTTTCAGTTTTTATTAAATTTTCTACAAATTTTGTATTGTAATCATGAATATATATTAAATCTTCTAAATATAGATTATTTAGAGTTCTTACTGCTTCTAATTTTTGTTCTTCTTTTTGTTTATCATTTTTTACTCCTAAAAATTATGTTGACAAAAAGTTTATAAAGTCACGTGCACTTCCTGCTAATAATAAATTATATTGTTGTTCGTCGGTGTCTCTAAATTTTGAAATTTGATGTTTACACCATTTGTTTGTAAAACTATTAGTTGTTGAAACATAGTATTCTAATCTACTTTCATTGTTTGCAAAATCAATTTTATATGTTGTTCGTATTAAATCATTTGCCCATAATTCTATTAATTTTGACCATTGATTTTGAGGTTTATCATCTAAATTTAATCTAGAACCATTAGAGGGTAAAGATTTTAATTCTATTGTAGGGTAATCTTTTTTTCTATTAAATTTTCTTTTATATCCATAAGTTGTTTCTGGAAGAATATTTGTTTCATCGTTTATAGCATAAGCTTGATCATTTTCATCTTCTGAATAGTTTTCAGGTTTTTCAATTTCTTCTATGAATTGTTTTGTCAACCAAGGTTTTATTTTTTCATAAGATATGTTTTTACATATTTTTATTTCATTTATAGATTCTCCCAAATATCTACCAGAGTCTAGAATTGTTTCAAATAATTCTTTATTTGTTTATGCATCATCTAAATATTGTTCTGCAAGTTTTGCTGTATGTTCACTAAATTGTTTATTATCTAATTTTTCTATCAATTTTATGTGTTTCTATTTCAGTTATTACACTAAATTGATCTATTTTGTCTGCTAATTCTTCTATGTCATCATCATTGCTTTCAACTATGTTTGCTATAGGTTTATAATCAGTATATCTTATACTGCACATTGCTTCTTTAAAAAAATAATTTGAACTATTTTTGTGTACTCCTAAATTTTTTGTTAAAAGATTATCAAGTTTCCAGATTGTTCCAGTGTGTTTTAAATTATCTTCTCTATGAGGTAGAATCATTCTCGTATAGTTTGAAGCTAAACCTTGTACCATTTTTTTAAACTTTGAATCTTCTATTATGGCGTTTGAAACCTTTCCAATAAAGTATATTTCTACCCATAAGTTATTTGTATTTTTTTAACATATTATATCCTTTTGTTTGTACTAATATTTTTATCTTTTCTAAAAATTCGTTTATTGTTACTGTATAGTTTGGGCTACAGGCTATCATACGTTTTGTTTATGACATATCTAATTCTACATTTGCTATAATTATTTTTTGAAAATCTGTATGTCTTTCATCAATTATTGTTACATGTGCCTTAGCACTAGTTCCTACTTTTATCTTGTTTGTAACAGATATTACTATGAGTCCTAAATGCATTTGTGAGAAATTCTTTTTAAGAAATTTTTCTTTTGACTCTCTGGTTATTAAATCAAGTTTTAAATCATTATCTTCTAATACACTACAATCATGTAAAGATTTAAACATGTAAGTAGCTTCTCTACGGTTGAAGAATACTGTATTTTTACCATATAGTAATTCTGGTTTAAGTTGTTGAAGACTTTGTTCAAAGTTTTTATCAGATAACAGTTATTCTAATCTAGCTGTGGACGGTTTACTTTTAAATTTAAAGAGTTGTTTTCCTCTATTTAATCTTTCCATTTAAAATTTAAAATTATGATTATGGCTAGGTATATTTTGAAATATTTGTTTTGTTTTAGATGAAGAACTAGTTATAATAGGTTGTTTTGATTCTAAGTGAAATAGATTTGATTCAATGTTTTGAATGTTATATTGTAATTTAATTAGGTTCTCGTTCCACTGGCTAAGGTATATTTCTGTTTGTTTGAGATTGTTTTTAATGTAATCGAAATTTCTATTCCAGTAATCAGAAAAATTATTTAAATAATATTCTAGTTTTATAAAATTTTCTTCAAAATTTTGAAAACCAATATTCCAAGTTTCAAATGTTTTTTCAAAATTTTTAAATTTATTATTCCAATCTTTGAAACCCATTTCCCACTGTTTAAGTTCTATATTTATTCGGTTTCCTATTTGTATTATAGGTTATAAACCTTGTTTTTTAATTTCAGATATTTCGTTTGCTAAAGCTTGATTTTGATTATAAATTAAATTTGTGTTTCTTAATATTTTTTCCAATAAAATTATTAAAAAATTATATTTTTTGCTAGAAAGTCCGTAGTGTGTTAAAAGATTTATATTATTATCAATGAGTTGATTATATATAAGTCTGGCTTGATCATACGATGGATTATTACTTTCTAAAAAGTTTTGTAAGTTTAATTCGTTTACAACTATTCTGCTAAAATCAAGTTCGTTATTACTTACCATACAAAAATTTCATTAAATGTTTATTTGTTTTTGATAATTCAGTTTCTATCTTTTCAATAGTTTTTTCTAAAGTTTTTATTTTGTTATTTTCTTTAAAACTATTTTCTTTGATTGTCTTAAATATATCTTTTAATAGTTCATTAGTGTAACTTAGGTTTTTACTTATTTGAGTATTATCAGATTGTTCGATTAATCTGTTAAGTTTTTCCAAGTTTATTTTTGTGTTTTGTGATAAATTACAAATTAAATCAACTATGATGTTTAGTTTAAAGTTTTCTACGTTTGAATTACTATGTAATCTGTGATTAAAGTTTCTCTAAAACAGCAAGTTATTTTGTTTTTATCTAAAGTTGCTCTTTTACAAAGATTGTAATTTTCAGGTTTGATTTCAAGGTCTAAATATTTAAGAGATTTACTCATAAAATAAACGAAGATTTACGTATTAAAATTAACTAAGTCTCATGAATTTTTAGGAATGAACAGTGCTCTGATACCAATATACATGGGTCTTTTACAAAGCTTTTACAAACAAAAGCAAGCAAAAGATAAAAAGTTTTTACAGTAAAACAGTAAAATTTTTATTACTAGGTAACTTTATTATACGAAAGTTTATACAATAAAACGGTTAAAATTTTATTTACTGCTACAGTGAACAGTGAAAATTTTGTCGGTGACACAAAATTTAAAACATTTCAGAAAAAATTATCTCTTTAGATTTAATTTACCAAACCACTGAAATTCCCTAAAATGCACAAAAGGCTATACGGGAAACCACAAGGTGTGACGGTCAACCTGAAAGGCTCTAAAGTAGATAATTATTTTCTAAACAAGTTTTAAATTTTAAAGTTTCTTGGTAATTCCTCCGTCCCATGAGAAGCATTTATAAATCTCTTCATATCTACCAATAACTTTCCACAATTATTACATTTTTGATTATAACACTACGTTGCTAGACTATTTATAAACAACACCAAAAACTCTATTTGATTTTTTTTTTTTCCCGGCAAATATATCTAGCAAATGCTACTTTAATTTTGCAACAAAAATAATACGCGGACAGAAAAATAGCTATATCGTGAATCACTATCTTGTGTTTCTTGATTATGACTTTAAGAGATGTCATCAACACATTTGAAAATTTTGTAGACTTGTACTGATATTGTTCACCTCTCATTTTTGAATTTGGGTTTGAAGTTTTTCGTGAATTAGTGAGAGTTCTCAAACTAGACGTTTGAAATTTCCTTTCTGAATATAGAGTTGTAGTGGCTTATATGCAAAAGATAGAGATAAAGTTGTAAAAATAGAAGAGGGTACTTTAGGATTTCCAATTTACTTTGAGAATTTGTGGGAAAAAATTATTGATGGATTGCCATTTGCCAAGTGACATCATTTAAGAGGGGTCTCACCTAGAGATAGGCACATACGTCCTCACACAAGCCGGGTTCAGCAAGACTGTAGCCACCTTTAGGTCCTCACACAAGCCGGGTTCAGCAAGACTGTAGCCACCTTTAGGTCCAACATGTGAATCTGCCTCTATCAAGTCAACTTAACAAACTTCAAAACAATCACACCTAATTTTGAGCATCTTTCTATTAGTTCATCTATCTAATCTCATACAACATCCTCCTCCAGTGCTCTCTACATCTAGAAAACTATTTTTGTCCCCTCTCTTAGCACAATGGACTAAGGGTTGACATGACCTCATCTCAAGACCAAAGAGACATGGGTTATACCAACAAGAAAAAGGACAAAAAGAAGAAGAAGGAGAGACATGGGTTATGGGGAGAATCTCCTTTACCTTGGCTTGTTTATGAAGGATGGGAGTAAAATGCAGCAAAAGTCTTCCAATAGGTAACTTCATTGGCCTTGTCTGTCTTTCCTGAAAATATATTTTACCTACTTAGACCACTTTCCTTCACTTATGGAGGAAAATCAAGTAAGAAACAAAAACAATAATCTTGGACTATCGGGTTATAATAATCCAAATCAAATTGTAAAACCGTTACAAGCGAGAGCAGTCAGTATATATATATATATATATATATATTTATTTTATTTAGTTGAAAGCTGCTTGTGGGAATTGATCCCAGACCTCTTGGTTTTCATTTTCCAAGCCACTAGTCCTACCAATTGAGCAAACCCTCGTTGGTTGTAAGCATAATGATCCTACTAAGTATATGTCAACTGCCAAACACTCTTTCCTTTTTGATCTTACTCTAAGAACCCTAATAGGCTAAAATGCTATTACTCAATTTCATCCACTTTATACTTTGTTTAGGATCCTCTCTTTTTCTACAATATCAAATATGATTACACACGTCTACAAAACAAAACCTCCTCTAATGCAAACCATTAAAAGAACTTTGACTGCCGTGATTGACATATGTTTATAACTCACAAGTATTGAGTAAGAAAAATGTTACATCATCTTATTCACATCAGAATAAGTATATAACAAATATGTTTTGTAGAAATTTTAACACTTTGGATTACTTGCCAAGAAAGTTATGCTTAATGAAATTGTTAGTTTTTGATTGGCCAGTGGTTGCAACAACTCCTCTATAGGGTTGAACTAAATTTCCCTTCAGAATTTTCTTAGAACCTGATTATTTGACTTACAACCTTAAAATACCTCCATCTTAAAGGAGTCTTATAAATAGACTCCTCTCTTACTTTTAAATGCAATACCATTTTAACTTGTATTCCATTAAGAGCTTTCAAGTTAAGATGGAGGCTTATTATTCTACTGCCAACAGTGCCAAGCCATGGTTTTCATTCTTCCTTATAGGCATTCTCTTTCTCTTTGCTTCGTCCGCATCATTGGCCAATGCAAAAACTCACTTCTATGACTTTGTTGTATGTGTTCCCTTGTTCTTAATCCCCACACCCCTCTTTTTAGATTTGGTTTGGTATACTTGCGAGAACTTCCAACCATGAATTTAACGTCTGACCTCCAAGTAACTTTTAGTGTGTGCAAACCTACATTCTAAGATTGGCGGACAGCCGGAAATCCATAACACAAGTTTTCGGGGGTATTCCAGTCAGGGTTTTAGATTTTTGTTTGGACGTTATCTAACTAGATGTATTTACATGTAGATTGGAGCAACATCAGTGAAGAGGCTGTGCAAGACACGCAGTATTATTATGGTGAACGGGAAATATCCAGGGCCCACTTTGGAAGTGAACAATGGGGATACTCTGGTCATCAAAGCTGTGAACAAAGCCAAATATAATGTCACCCTCCACTGGTATATAAAATTATGACTTATCCAAGCATATATATGTGCGTATAATATTTTATATATCTCGATTTAAAGTATTGGTAGACATAAGTTCCAAAAATAGCTCTGCTTATCACTTCTTAAAGTTTCTCAGGCATGGGATTCGCCAAATGCGAACAGCATGGGCCGATGGTCCAGAATTTGTGACCCAGTGCCCGATACGACCAGGAGGGAGTTACACCTACCGCTTTACAATTCAGGGACAAGAAGGAACTTTATGGTGGCATGCTCATAGCTCATGGCTCAGAGCAACGGTCTACGGAGCTCTCATTATTCACCCCAAACAAGCTTCTCTTTACCCATTTACAAAGCCTAAGGGAGAAACCCTGATTCTTCTTGGTAACAACCCTTTTTTCATCTATGTTGTCAAAAGTGTCAATTTGTAAGTGTATTTCCTGCCTTGGATGTTAGTTGTATATAACTATGTATTGTATTGGTACAGGGGAATGGTGGGACGCGAACCCCATAGACGTTGTGAATGAGGCAAGGAGAACGGGAGGGGTTCCGAATATATCGGATGCGTATACTATCAACAGTCAACCAGGGGATCTCTATAAATGTTCTTCTAAAGGTTTAGGTTTCCTTCAAATTAGCTTGACAACATGTTTTTTCCCTATCATACTTAGTTCGGTATTTATTATGCAGATACGGATAAAATTTCTGTGGATTCCGGTGAAACGAATCTATTCCGAGTGATCAATGCAGCATTGAACCAAGAGCTTTTCTTTGCTGTTGCCAATCATAAGCTAACAGTTGTGGGTGTCGATGCTTCCTACTCCAAGCCTTTCACCACCTCAGTGATCATGCTCGGTCCTGGACAGACAACTGATGTCCTTATTACCACTGATCAACCCCCCTCGAGCTACTACATTGCGGGGCGTGCTTACTCTAGTGCCCAGAATGCATTCTTTGACAACACTACCACCACCGGGATCCTCGAATACAACTCAATAAAGACGAAGCCCAAGCCTTCCGTCTTTTAATGACACTTCGGCAGCCACCACTTTCACTACAAGCCTAAGAAGCCCCTCCAAAGTATTAGTCCCCACAACCATAGACGAGAACCTCTTCTTCACAGTCGGTCTAGGGCTTAACCCCTGCCCATCAGGTCAAAAATGTCAAGGACCTAATGGAACTCGTTTCACCGCTAGCATGAACAACGTATCATTTATCCTCCCATCCACCTTTTCCCTACTTCAAGCTAAATACAAAGGAGCCAACGGAGTTTTCACCACAGACTTCCCACCAGCCCCACCGGTTAAATTTGACTACACTGGTAACGTTAGACGATAATTATGGACACCTGTTACCGGGACCAAACTCTACAAATTGAAATATGGTTCGCGGGTACAAATTGTGTTACAAGGAACAAGTATTCAAACGGCCGAAAACCACCCCATCCATCTCCACGGGTATGATTTCTACATCCTAGCTGAGGGGTTCGGTAACTTCAACTCAAAAACCGATCCATCTAAATTTAACCTGGTTGATCCACCTTTAAGAAATACCGTTGGAGTTCCCATTGGAGGATGGGTAGTTATTAGATTCGTTGCGGATAATCCAGGTACAATATTTTGAACTTTCTTTTGTTATGTGACTTGAGAGAACTGTTTACTCAACTTTTTTTAATTTCTTCGTCGTAAAAACAGGTATTTGGCTAATGCATTGTCACTTAGATGTGCATATCAACTGGGGACTAGCTATGGCTTTCTTCGTTGAAGATGGAGTGGGGAAATTGCAGTCCTTATAGCCTCCTCCAGCTGATCTGCCCAAGTGTTGATATACTCATAAGTGAGAAATTTACGTAACTCCGGATTGAATTTAAACTGTTTTACGAGATCAGAATTTGGTTTGCTCATCAAGTATTGTATTAAGCTTATTGTATCCCCCATTGAGGTATTTAAAGTGTAATTTTTTTTGTTTTTTTGTTTTTGCTTATTTTTTAGAACGGAAATTATGATAATAAAGTTTTTGCCATCTAAACAAAATCAGACACAGGGAATAATAATAAATTCCAAAATCGATATTAACAAGAGAAAAAACTATATTTGCCCCTACTAAAGTTGTAATATTACAGCAGACAACTACCTGTTTTTGGGCTCTACAAGTACAAAAAGTAATAAAAAATTGTAAATTTTTTTTAAACTCATTTAAAACTATTATATCAAACCACGTGTACGAGGAAGGCTGACATTGTCATCATCTCATGAACTACTTGTCATTTGTTTTAGTACATTTTTTCTTACCACTACTAGAAAATGGACCAACAGCCACAGTATATATTAGTTTTAGCCACAGTGACAACAGTATCTAAATGCCACAAACATAACCGTGGCCAAACCCCAAAATTCGTGGTTAAAGACATATACCTATTTCTTTCTCGTGGCAGTAATTATAGGCCGTGGCCAAACCGTGGTGAATAACTCTACGCGGGATACAAAATTCAGATTTATATTTCCCTCTTCCAAACTCTCTCTTCCCACTGTTTTTAAGATTTGAGCAGCAAATTTCTCCCAAAATCTTCTATCATATCCCTCTCTGAATCTTCAATCACACGGAGGTAATTTTCAATTTCTGATCTCCAATCTCCAATCTCCAACTTCAGATCATCTCTCTTTGTGTTTATGATTTCCGATCTCCAATCTCATTTTGTGTTTTAAGATCCATGACATCTTTATCCGTGGAAGCAGCTACCTAATCTTGGATGCAAAAAATTTTTGATCTCCTGGCATGTGAGAGAAGTTAGAGCAGTTGCACCAACACCCACTGAGAAAGCCCCAAAATTTTACCCAGCTGATGTGAAGAAACCATTGGTAAACAAGAGGGAACACAAACCCACCAAGCTCGATCAGGTTCGATTTTTAAAAGATTTAGTTGTTTTTGATGTTGGATTATTTTTGTTTAATTTGATTTTGATGTTTGTGGTTGTTTTTGTGTGAAATTAGGGCAAGTATTACACCTGGGACTGTTTTAATTGTGCTTGCTGGTGAGGTTTAAGGAGAAGAGAGTTGTGTTTCTTAAGCAACTTTTATATGGGTTGCTTTTGGTCACTGGTGAGTTGTTGCTCTTATGCTTATATTACTATTTTTTGTTATTTTGTTAATGAGAGTAGAATTGGATTGTGAAGTATTTATGTTTAGGCCTTGTAAAGCACTGAAATGGTTAAGAGTAATGTTTTGATATTTCAGTATGCGATTGTTTGTAAATTGAGATTTTTAATTTATGTTTATAGTAAAGGTCTAGATATATCCCCCACTCATTCACCGCAACCCGGTCCTACCTCCCCATTCGTCGACCCCATAGTCTCATAGACCTCTTCCATTGCCTGTAGATGCCGAAACAGAATGTTACATGAAGCAGCATTAAAGTTTCACCAAATGAGACTTACCGAGGTCGAACCCAATTACATCACCTTCATTATTCTTCTTTCGGGTTGCGCCCATTTTCCTTTGAATTTCTCTTTTTTAGCAAAACAAGAAGCATAGCACGTCAAAGGAAGAGAGGACAAGTCTTTTTTTAGTAAAGTATAGTACGTCAAAGGAAGAAGAGAAGTCTTTTTTTTCGTTGCAGTCCTTTTTTTACCAAGGGATCATCTCCATACTTGTCGAATCTAGGCTCTCCATGAAGGACCACAACATCAACTCCTTTTAAAATCGAGGGAACGCCGATCATCGAGTCTCAAAAGAGTGTCTTTTTTTACTAGTCGATTTTAGGTGTTGAGTTATTGCCTACTCTTTACTCTTTTTAACTCCCAATTGTTTTTAGATGATGGAAAAGTAGTTTAGCAACTTTTAAACTACACGTAAGTAAACTCTAATCTTTCATATAATCCACTGTAGGATTTTTCTATAGTGAAGTGCTGGACCTTTAGAGATTTCAAGTAGCTTCGACTTGCGTACGGTGATGTTGTTATATCTTAGTTATAAATAAGTGGGTTAGAGGTTTTGCAGAGTAGTTTTAGAGAGCGAACTTTAAGCAGTTGCTACTTCAAAAAGAGGTTGCTAAAGCTAGGAGTTAAGGAGTTCTAAGGAGTTTTAAAAGAGAAAGGATAGAGGGCTTTAAAAGGAGTAATTAAAGAAAAGAGGAAGAAAATTTAAGCAGTTGATTCCGGGCATGTTATTCTGACTATGATGGTGGTTTTTGAGAAGCATAAAAAGAAGAAAAAAATAATCTAATTATGTACTTTCTTCAAGTTTTTTCTAGCTGCAAGATTAATGAATATATCGTCTTTTGTACACATTAATGAGATTATGGTCCCTCTGAATTGCAGATAGGTGTTGGTCACTGTAGTCATCTTAGAATCTGAGTTTAAGAAAATTAGTCATATTTATTGAAGATAGAAGACAGTTTGTTTTTGGAAAAGTGACTTTTTCTCTTGACGGTATAAACTAATCTCACTATTTAAAATGAACTTAATTGGTTAAATTAATTGAGGGTAACTAGATAGTATCGTCAAAGTAGGACGTATTAACGAGGTAAAGGATTAGGGAAGGCTGGTTTTAGTACTAGATGGTTTATATGGGGAATGAAAGAAGCAGAGTTATGTCCTTCTGGAGAACACCATATCCTTAAGTTTTGTTTTACTTTGGAATTGTCGAGAAGTAGGCAATAATAAAGCCACTAATAACTTGAAGCACTTGGTAAAAGTTCATAAGATTGGCATCCAAGCCTTACTTGAACTTTCGATCTAATTAAGTAGATATTAATAAGCTTTCTTAATGTGGAAACCTCATTTCTCTTATAAACAAAGCTAAACTATAATAAAAATTCTATTATGAATTTTATCTAAAAAGTGTGGATAATTGTTGTGCATGTTAAAACACTTCTTGGACCTAGATGGAACCTATGGATATGATCGACTCTGCTTCGTTCATGGTGCCTTCCTGTATTCGTTCACACTACATTTGGTTTAATGAGTGCACTGGTACAACTAGACTCTAGGCAAGGTTAGACACAGTTCTGATTAATGAGAGTGCTTATAATGTTTTTCCAGATCTTAATAGTGTCATACTTGGATAGACCCGGTCATGCTCCACCGTTCAGTACTGTGAGCAACACTGCCTATTAAGGACCTAGATCCTTCAATATGATGAAGATGTGGCTTATAGGAGTCCGTCTTTAACTTGGTGAAAGATTGGGTCGTACGAGTTCATGATGAGGGAATCCGAGTTCTTTGGCCTTCAAGTTGAAAAGTGTGAGAACTACTATTAAGGTTCATGGACAAACTTAAGAACAACATCGTAGCCTCCTAACATTCGTTGGAAGTCAGGTGGAGCAGTGTTGTTCATGAGGATCAGTAGCAGCCAAGAATTTCTATAGTGAAGCGTTGTTGTAGGAGGAAGAGTTCTGGAGATAAAAATCAAAAATTAGGTGGCTAGCTGAGGGAGACTCTACTAGAGGCGTTTTTACACAGCCACTCGGTTCATAAATAAGAGATACTGCCTTCTAGTTTCAATTAACCAGATAGTATTAATACTGAAGATGTTCCAGTGATACATAAAAGTGATGTACAGTATTTTAAAGAGGTGCTCACTGCGTCTGATATTTGTTTTGACATTTCTTTGGATGATGAACTTCTGTCTCACACCCCACCCTTGGTTAGAGTCTCCTACTCTGGATGAACTTAAAGCGAACTTTCTGTTCGCACTGATAGCTGCAATGTTAGTGATTGTTTTATTTTAGGCTTCTTCAATAAGTGCTAGGATATTATCAGCTATAAAGATTTATTGGTAGCTACCTAAGAATTTTTCTCTGAAAGCTCTTCTGTGCCGCTTCACACTTCTTCTTTTATGACCTTCTTCGTTAAGAGAAGAGGCCATACCAGTTTGGATATTTTAGACCTATAAGCTTCTATTCTGTGGGGTTTATAAAATCTCTTGTAAAGTAATTTCTAATAGACTTAGTTGTGTCATGCCTAAGCTCATTTCTTCAAATCAGGGTGCTTTACTAAAAGGGTCTGAATTGGTGAAAATATTGGTTGGCTCAAGAGATGGTGACCTAAACAAGAAGGTTAGCGGACAGAACATTATCTTCAAGATTGATACCGCAAAAGCTTTTGACAGTGTACTGAAGATCTCTTAGAAGGGTGCTTCTACGGGTTTGTTCAGTAATAGATGGGTTTCACTTATAGCAAGCTGCATTGAATTTCGTTTATTTTCAATGGCTCTTGAAGGGGTTTACATGGGTTATTTTTAAGTCCTTTAGGGGCCTCAGACAAGGCTCCTTTATTATTATTTACTCCGGAAGTGTTATCTAGAGTATTATTCCATTGTTTTGCTCAAGGGGAAATTATAGTAGCAACGAGACACTATTAGTTTATTAGAAATAGTGTAGATCCAAGGCATCAATCCCTCTCTCGTTTCATTTGTGCATGGCTAACGTCCTGATTAGTACTTGCCAGAAAATAGCAAGTTCTGGGAAGAATTCACTTGCTGAAAGGACTGTTCCAGTTCTTACACGTTCCATCCAGGTATGCCACTATTTTGATCTTGTTGACAGGCGTAACCTGTGTTAGCTTGATATGAGTTGAATATGTGCCTATATCTCAGAAAGGTACCTTGACTCGGTGACAACTCATGTTTATTTTCTTAAGTCTAACTCACGCTAAGCTGACAAGGGTTACAATCTGCTAAACTCCTCAATGACTATTTTCTGTAAATGCTTGAATGCTACATTTTTAGCTTAAATGTTAGGGTTGATTGTTGATATTACGCTTGGTACTTTGTAGGTGATAACAGATTCAATAATTAGAGCTGCATACATCCAAGTACTTTTCTCAGCGGTATATCATCTCAAATCTGCAATTCTTCCTCACTCATCTGATCTGCTCACACTGTCCACGAAAGCTCTCCAAAAAGGAACACAAAAGGTATTGAAATGTTTATTAGAATGTTTATATTGTTTGTTGTTGTACCCACCCACTCGCTAATTGTTTAAGTCGTTTGATTTTTGTATATACCACTTATTCTGATATTTAGTATGTATTTTTTTATATTTATTTCTAACTGTGCAAAATTATGATAAAACATAATCGAACTCGACTTTTCCCTGACATTTTTCTTCTTCTTTCCTTTTCATATTCCGAACTGCTAACCAGATAATCAAGCTAAACAGGATTTGAAAATAGCTTCCATCTCTTCTAGATAGATTAATCACCTCGGTATTCTTAACACTTTATCTGGGGTTAGACAGAGCTCTTCTTGTTGGATTAATCTATGAAGGACATCTACAATCTGGTTACAAATCCCCTGAAGCATCTTTAACCATCACATTGTGATAGTTTAAGAAAGACTTGGCATTGTATTTCACCAAACAAAAGACTAGTCATTGTAATTCCTTTCCCTTAATGTTTTTTGACTCCCTAGTCTGAGAGACTTCCAACTTCCAACTTTGTTGTTTTTCAGGTCATCATAGGAAATCAAAACGTGGGACATGAACAAATATATTACAATATATATATGTTCTCTTCTTATGAAATTTATATGAAAAGTGAAAACCTATTTCAAAATATAGAATCATCAAAATACGTAGAAAATAGTATCCTAGTGTCAACTGATATGTCATGATATATTTACATTTTCCAAAAACTATCTGTCGGCCCTCTGTTGCAAACTTCCAATAAAGTATTGACACCGGGATTTTGGAGATTTAGTAATGATATATCAATGTTTCGTGAAGTATACTGGGCCATATGGTCCATATCATCCATCCATTCCCTGAATATCTCATTCTTTGTCTATAACTGTCTTATTCTTCATCTGATTTAACGTGGGCATCGTATACTTCTTGTGCAGGAAAAGATGGCAGCTATAAAGCTATTTGTTTTGGAAAAGTTTCTTCACATTGTCCAAGGTATTTTCTGTGACAGCAATCTCTTGCGCACTGTACAGACATGTCTCGTTGCTACTATAATTGATATTTTGGGTTCTGGTATTTTTTGTGACAGCAATCTCTTGCACATTGTACAGACATGACTCGTTGCACATTGTACAGTAAGTTCTGTTTTGCACTTTCACTGTCCTATTTACTTTTTGTTCTTTATTTTGTTCTTTTTTCTCTTCGACTAGGGAAATTGGCAAAACCTCGTCACAGTGGGGAATGATGTGCCCTGCGGAGACACTAGAAGGACATTCGAGCTCTACAACAAAGGGTATTATGTTCTACATCAAAGGGAATGATCTGTCTTCTTTGGGTATTTGTCGTTTTGGGTTTTGGGTTTCGAGTGATTGTAATGACTGTTATATATATATATATATATATATATATTTGTAAAATGATTTTGGCCACGGCTAGTTTTGTAGTAAATAACGAGTATTAGCCAAAGACGAAACAGTGGTAATTAACAAGCATTAGCCACATAAATTATGGTGGTGATTAACAGGTATTAGCCACGGGACATTTCGTGAGAAAGTTCGTAGCCAATGTTGTCATTTGCTACGGTTTATAATGTATCCAATGTGAATTAATTGCCACGAAATAGCCACGGTACTACTCGTGGCTATATCTGATTCATTAGCCACGGTCAAGTTTGTGCTGAGCATTAGCCACACCACTAGTTGACACGACCCTGGGCATGGGTGTACCCGTAGCAAATGGCATTAGCCACGGCAAGAACAGTAGCCATTGACGCTGATTCTAGTAGTGATTTTCTATAACTACAAGGTAGATTATTAGTTTCTCATTGTCTAATGAGGTACTCATGATGGGAGACTTCCCTATATAGATTTTGAGTTCCTAATAAACTGCCTCGCATTCTTTTGTCCAACGGATCTCTTCGTTGGGCTGAACCTTTCCTTGTTTAGTACACATTCTAGTAGTAAGAACAGCCACCGACATCGATCAGAATACTTAGAGACGAATTGATTTATAGCAGTAATCTTGCCTGCGAGTTTCTGTACGTCTTTTATTTTTAAAGAGGGCATGTTGAGGAGAGCTTGAATTTGAACACAGTCGTCTTCATTCCCTTTCTTGCTGATGAGGTGGCCAAGGAACTTGCCTGAGTGTACTCCAAATTGATATTTATCAGGGTTGAGCCACATTCTGTACGAAGGTAGAATATGGAAGATCGTAGAGAGATCGGTGATATGGTCCTTGGACTGTAAGCTTTTATACAGGAGATCATCGATGTAGACTTCAACAATTTTTCCCAAGTGTGCTTTGAACATTGTTGTCATTAACCTTAGATAATTTGCTCCTGCGTTCTTCAGTCCAAAAGGCATAACTCTAACACTAGAGTCCTCTTTTAGTGATAAAAGTGTTCTTTTCCTGATCTTCGTCTAAGAGAGAAATCTGATTGTATCCAGAAGTAGCATCCATCATAGATAAAAGCTCTTGTCATGCTGTAGAATATAAAATTTGATGAATGATTGGAAGAGGAAAACTATCTTTTGGAGTGTGTTTGTTTAGATCTGTGAAATCCGTGCAAACTCATATTCTCATTCTTCTTTGGAACTGCAACTATGTTTTGGAGATCCAATCCGGGTATTTGGCTTAGCGAATAAGCCCGACTTTGATCAATTTATCGATTTTATTGTTGACTTTATCTCAAAGGCGAGGTGTTAGTCGTCTATGTTTCTGTTTGACTGTCGTGACGTTGTTGTTGATGGTTAATCTGTGACAGGCCTTGGCTGGGTCAACTCTAGGCATTTCATCGAAAGTCTAAGTAAAGACGTTTATGTTTATTTATAAGAAGTGAACGAGGGCCCCCTTTTCGTACTGGACCAGCTTGGTACCAATATAAGTACCTCTGCTAGGTCCATCAATTTCTATGTACTCTGTAGGTTCTTTTGTTGAAGGCTGGTCATCAGCGTGACCAGCTTTCTGTAATTGTTATACAACAAATCTATCAGATATGTCGAGAATAACAAAAACTATATTTTTGCAAGCTCGTGAAAGCTTTTGACTGCCTTTGATTTCATAGATGCCACCGTCGTGCTTAAAATAAAGTACCTGATGGTACGTAGAAACGATTGCTTCCATGTTGTGAATCCAACAGCGGCCCATAATCCCTAAGTAACGAGATTTGGCGTTGATGATGTAAAAAATAATGTCGATTATGGCAGGTCCAGTAGTGATTGGTAGGATGATCTTGCCGACTTATTTCTCCTTAGAGCCATTAAAGCCACTGATATCGATGTCGCTTAAAATAACTTGATCGGCCAATCCCATTTGTTTGATCGTGCTTTGAAAAAGAATTTCGATACCGCTACCAGTATCAATCATTATGGTATGCATTACGAATTTCTTCATTTTTCAGCATGATAACCAGAGTATCATGATGAGGAAACTTGACGTGACTGATATCGCAATCCTCTAATAAAATCCCAAGTCTGCGATTGCTTGATTCAGGAATGAGCTTAACTTCTTTATTGTGAGCGGTGAGATCGCAGCACTCTAATAATCTTCTTCGTTTGAATATGGAAGAGTTGTTAATTTGATGGATCTCGATCATGTTGTTGTGGTACATATGGTATAAGTATTTTTCATCGGCTTGATCTTCTATTTGAACTACTTCGATTGGCGTCTTATAGCTCCCATTTTTTGTATCCTTCCAGATCGATAATGTATTCGTGCATTATTCTGTCTTTGAAAATATATTCTAGCAACCTCTGTAAAGCATAACAGTTGTCAGTTTTATGATAATTTACCTTGTAATGCATGCAGTACGGTTTGCCTTCAATCGGTTCCAGTGGTTGAGATACATAGTAAAATTTGTCATTCGCCAGCACAGAGAAAATTGAAGAGATCTGGACACTCATCTTGGGGAGGACCGACAAGAGTAATAAATTACCTTTCTGAGGTTTGCCTGTATTTTCCTTGGAACGCTTTCGACCACCCTGGTCCTCCTTTGGTACACTGTTGCGTTATGTATTTTGACCTTTAGTGGTTAGAACGAATTTAGTAAATTTATGCCTTTCGGTTATCGTTTTTTCCAGGTCGACATACCCATTGACGTTGGTAATCATGTCTTCTAAAGTTATGGGTTTGTTTAAGAAGAGATGCTTCTTTGCTTTACAATTGAGTTGTAGTGCATTGGTAAACGCAGTAACAACTGTTTTCTGATCAAGATTGTCAACTTTTCGTGCGAGCTCCAGAAACTTCTTTGTAAAGACCTCGAGCTTCTCTCCTTGTGACTGTTTGAGACTAATAAGAGAATATAAATTCTTTTCATTATCTTTATTGTGAGCATATGTCTTGATGAAGATCTTATGTAGTTGGTCGAATGTGAGGATGAAGTTTTTAAGTAGAGAATGGAACCACTGTAGCGGTTCTCCCTGTAGACTTGTAGCGAACAAACGACATAAAATATGGTTGGGATTTGAATACAATCCCAGTTAATCACAAAATTGCTGAATGTACTCCTTCGGATTAGTGCCCTTATATACGTATCTTGGGAGTATGAAAACCTGTTGGTACTTCCATATAAAATAACTCTTTGGCAATCAGAATACCTTGCAACTTAGCGAAATCATCTTTATTGCTTAGTGCTTGAGCTTCAATCAACTCCTTGATACGTTGATCCATGTATTCTTGTGTGACCAACTGACGTGGTGCCTGAGTAACTTGGCGAGTTGGTTGAAGATTATGAGTATCGGTGCCCTTACTCAAGCGTTCACGTGCTGGTACTCTGGGTTGAGGTCGCTGCTCCTCCTCTTGACACTTGGAAAGTTGGGGACCTCTACTAATATCGGACTGAGCTTCTCTTCCCAAATAAATTGAAGCTTGTGGTTCATTTTAAAGATTTCTAGAAAGGGCTTTGTTGGTTGCTCTGCGAGGTCCTAATCTTTCACGTGCAGAAACTCGGGAGTTCCTCGACACTTGATCACGATCTTTAGTAAGGGGAGCTTGTTGGGTGTCTTGGAAAGCTTGTAAAGCGGTTTGCATAATTGTCATTTGTTTTTCATATCGCTTGAATGCTATTAGACGAGCTTGACACTAGCTTTCGAGCTCTTTGTTGCGAAGTTCACGGTCAAGAACTAATTGACGCTTGAGTTCATTACGCTTCTCTATCTCAGCGTGAAGATTCGCCCTGAGTTCAGCGAGTTATTCTGGTTTAACTGAAAGATCGAGTTGGACGCTTATTGCTGGTCACTTAGAGTGACCATAATTGGAAATGGATAGCTAAGTAAATGTATGCCTTAGGATATCATGGAAATGTTTTCTTTCCCACAGACAGCGCCAAATGTAATGGCCTAATTCTGTAGCTCAAAATAATTCGAAATTAGATCTTATGCCAAATGTACCTGTGATAAGAATTAGTGTTATACAAGAAATGACATAAGTAATTTAGCGTAGAAAACCTTTTAATAGGTAAAAATCCATGACCTCGAGTTGAAGATTTAGTAATTGTAACTTTTATTGTTTGAGGCAGATATCTTATTACAAGTGATCTCTTGAGCTAGAAATACTTGATCTTAAAATATAAGAATTCTTGTGGTCTTAAAATGTAGAATTCCTCATCCTTTTTATAGACCTCACTCTCAGTTCGATATCGGGTAAATACATGTTCTCCTGAAAATGGGGTAGGTGATAGTTGAATGTGTAACTGCTAGTTCGTGAGAGACAGGCGTCTTTGACTTGTTCATATTTTCTATAGTGCTCGAGCCACGTTTCATTTCCTAGTCTATGTGTCAATGTTGATTATATCACACGTATAATGCGTGAGTCTACTATTGAGGTAGTTCGAGTTTGAACTAGGTCGAGAGATAGGTCCCTACAATTGCCAAGTTGTAACTTTACTTGTTGCATAGTAGTAATTTTGCTTTATTATTACTATCATTGACTGAGTTGGGAAATCGTCACTGGTTAGTTTAATAGAATGCTCGTGACATACACTGGTACGGTATCCCATCTATGAGATTATTCTTTGATTTTTTTTATGAATTTATTGCTTGAGAAATAGTTAAATTTCATGTAAGATAGTTGATCTACTATATACAACCCGCCTATGGATCTATCTGTATATTGAGCATTTCCAATAATCAAATAATTGACGGCATATGTCTAGGAAACATTAGTACTACGCACTCGATCCTTTTGAGATATGAACATATTTCTTATCTCTAACCTTGTGCATCGGGGATATCATGAATATCATTGGCATGGCCAACATGATAGAACACACTTAGTACGTCACGCTATTACTCCTTAAGGTACGATACGGGGTATCTAGTCCATCTTATATACTAGTAAATCCAGTCGAATTTTACTAAGTTAAGGGAGATACATGATAATGCTTATCACGTAAAGACTATTGGAGAAAATGACAGACAAGGTTATGTGCATTCCCTTTATATCTTAAGGTTAGAACACGCTATTGGAATGGTTTCCAATACACTCCTCCGGGCTAGGATAATGAGGAGGATTATCGAGAATATATCTCGACTTTCCTTAAAAGGAGAGAAGATCCAAAGAGTGTACGTATAACGATTGCTTTCAAGGAAAGTCTATTATTCGTCTTAGTATGACTAAGGTGGAGTGAGATTTCCAGCCTTTGCTCCAAACGTATCCATGGAGACACATGTAGACATATTCATCCGCATTGTGGCCCACTTGAGTATTTATGGTCATAATAGATACATCTTGGAGATGGTCTTATGTTTGCATGTTATTAACATCTAGGAATACAACGTTAGCACGACTTTTCACTTAGATCATTCGATCGCAAGCTCAGTTCCTAGATTAACCAATCAAGTCGATCAATACAACTTGATGAGGGCTTGCAAGTTTGACTCACAGGCTTTTGATAATTATTTTACCGCTAAATGAGATAGATGATTGAACATCATGAGTACCCCATACCATACCCAACTCGGGATTGACGAAGAACCTAATCAAGCAATTTAAGATAATTGCTAGGCCACTATTATTATGATCGTAGCTTCCGTCTAGTGTGTGGGATATACATTTTTCCTCCCGCAACACTGATTAAGATTTGTCTCATAGCAAATCATCAAATCTTTTCCCTGAGCAACTAGTAACTGGGTCGGATCCCGGTATCACCCATCGATGAATATTTGGATATTTTGTACAAGTGCCAATCGCACCAATACAATATATAAAGATGAGACCCTCAACGTTGGCCTAATATTATATGGGTTATGATTCGTATCTATCACTAGATATTTAAAGCCCCACTGGCGACGTATATATATACTGCAGGGCAAATTGTCACTTTGATGAGATGATATTCCCAGCATTGGGGGGAGATATGACAGTCAATGCTGAGGATGTTTATAAGATTTGTTGGAAAACATCATTATTGTCTTATCTAGATCCCTTTACATAAGTTAAGTGACAATAAGGTTTAACGGATTACAAACTTGTAATAGGTCGCAAATGAATTGCTAGACACATTCATAGGTATTGTTGAAGTATCGTAGGTGTGTAGGTATATGTACTTGTAAGTAATACACCTACACAGCTGAACGTTATGGGGGAGTTAGTACCACAAACGAATTTGAGGCTCGCGCTTAGTGCGGAGCACCATTGGAAGAAAGTATTATGAGCCTGGGAATAACAGAATATGGGACAAATATGACTAATGGTGTATTCGATTCATCGAGGATGCAACCACCCATCGACGAGGCAATAGTAGTTACACGACCAGTTGATACATTACGAGACAAGCCTGGGGTGGCACATACGCATGATAATAAGAAGATATCGATCTATTAAAAGTCTGTAATAACACAACGTAGGATCGTTTAGTAGAGATTTGTCGACAAGGTATTCATATTCATTGTTGTGCTCGCCATCAAGGATGAGGATTCAAAACCACTTATTATAAACGACTGTGTTGTTGTACATTAGCCAAAGTGGGTGTTTAAAATCCAAGTAGAGCTCAACTTGCTAGCATAATGCAAAGTGATACCATAGAGCATGTCGGCTACAAATGGGAATAGTACAGAAACATGATTAACTTGGAGAGATAATTAAGTCAAGGCAAGACTAGTTGCCCATAAATTCTTTAAGAGATCGGGCATCGATTACAATGAGACCTATCATTTGATTATGGACGTTATAACATTTTGGTACTGATCAGTCTATCAAGTTGTCGAGGACAAGCTAGACATACGTCTTATGTAAATACTACGTATATCCATATGGGAAACTAGGTACAGATATCTATATGAAGCCACCTGAGGAGGTATAAGCTTCTGGAAGCAATTAAGTCCGACACACAATGTGTGTACGTAATAAAATTGGAAAAGTTATTGTTGACTTGAAGCAATCAGGGCCTATGTGACATTGTAAGTTGAATAAGTATTTGAAGGTTGGGGACTTTGTAAATATCCTTATCTATCCATGAGTTTTTATTTAGAACACAAATATTAGCTTAAGTTATCATAACAATATACTAAATGATTTGGATATCATTAGAACTCTGGGGAAGATCGCGAAAGCCACCGAATACCTTAGGAAGGAATTCAAAATTAAATACCTTAGGAAATCAAGTAGTGTCTCGATTTGCAGATCGAACATCTTGGTAGTGGCATACTCGTACACCAAACAATATATATCGGAAGAGTTATCGAACACTTCGGTATAGATGTAGCATACAGTGCTAAGTCGTTTATTGCGCGCCCATCACTTAGATGTGGACAACATCTTCCACTATCCTAATAGAGGGAGAAACTCCTAGGACCGTGATGTCATAACTAGGAGGTTTGCTATAGTTTGCTGGGTATACTAGACCCGATGACTCATTCACAATAAACTGTTTGGCTTGCCATAATCTTATTCCTACCCAAAGGCATTGGAATGAGATCAAGCACATTTTGAGGTATCTGATCAGTATGAAAGGTTAGGGTCTGTTCTACTCGAAATGGTAAAATTATAGGATATACAGATACAGAATACTTGTCAGGCTCATATAAAGGCTATTGTCAAATGGATTATGTGTTTATGTACGAGGATACAACAAACTCTTGGAGCTCGATGAAGCAGACGGCGGTAGTTACATCTTCGAACCATAAAAAGATTCTTGCACTTCATAAAACTGGCAGAGAATGATGGTCGCGCTCCTAGAAATATCACATCAACTGAAGATTGTGACTTGTTCTATCCTAGATAAATCATCGACTATGTATGAAGACAACTCGGCTCGTATCATTGAAGTCAATGGCAATTTTATTAATGGCGATAGAACGTAGCACATTTCACAAAAGTTATTCCATACTTGTACAGAGTCCTGGTATGAAACACTCTAAGGGAGAGTATTAGGAGTTGGGTCCGGCCCAAGGTGGGAACCCAACTGGGTTGGGGTATCTTACTGGACTCCTAACAAGCCCATAGACCATTAGAGATTATGGGGAGAGTTTGAGTAACAATATATTAACTCATAAGGGTTAAGTCTTGTAACATAATACAAAGAATACATTATCAATAATATCTATGCTCTTTTCTCATGTCTATCTCATGCTAAAATCATAGAATCTATATATCTATTATACATTAGGCAATGGTGTTTTTCGTATAGACATATTCGCCATTGTCTCATGGATAAAGAGGGGCTGAGATTTTTGGGAAAAAACGAGATATACGACCTACATTCATTGAACTCTTTGGCTTAGGGGTAGTTTCGACATAACACCAAAAATGGGTAGTGTAGTCTTTCTCTCCCATCACCTAAGCCCCGACTCTTGTTCTTTTTCTTTCTCCCATCGCGTCTCTCAATCTCTCATAAAATATGCTTTTCTTTACAATCAAAATCAACACTAAGCCCTAATCAACCGGAGCGGCACAAACTGCAGCGTAATTCCGCCCTTCAGCCGCATATTTCTTCACGAAGTTTCCAAAATCTTGCAATCTCTCAACGTCGAAGCACCTGGCATTCCTCCCTAAAAATACACAAATTATAGCACACAACTCAACTGAAAACTCAAATGGTAAACACAAACAAACAACGAAAATTGTCAACTGTTGTTTTGAATATCTACCGGAAGAGAGATGAGATCGAAAGTAGTTGGAGTACAATCAACAATTAGGGTATCAACAACAAGTTTCTACCCCCAAGATGCATCAACACGAAGATCCTTCTCGACAGAAGCAACAGTGACTTCAGCTCCAGCTCTTCGCAAAACATCAACTATGATCACAGCTTCCATCGGTTCAGTACCGTTTGCGATCGGAACCAAAACCTGTTTCAAACTTCTCAAATTCATCAATTGTGCTTTACGAGAGAGAGATAATCTTTTTCAGAGTAGACGACATTGCTGAAACAGAGAAGCTCAAGAGTGTGTGAGAAGGAGTCTTGAAATTGTGTGCAATTCAATGAATTTGCTATTGATGAAGAAGTCGAAAATGTTGATAACAAAGGTAAAAAACCCCCAAATTTTAGTTCAACCCAGAGATCATAATATCAAATTGGATGTTTTTTTTCTTTGGTGTTGTTTTGTTCTAAAGCAATTTTCTAATTATAGTGTATAATAGATTTAGCTTAACCCAGTGATTAAAATGTAATTTTTTTTATTTTATCTGGAGTGTTGTTTTCTTCTAAAGAAATTCCCTAATTAGTGTATTTAGTTTAACCGTGTGATCAAAACCTAAATTTTTTATTTAGGGTGCTGTTTTCTTTGGAAGGTCACATATGTATTCGTACAGTATCCAAACCTTTGTCATAATCTATTGTGGTTACATCTCATATATCTGTTTGTTGTTTGTTAGTTGTGGTTTATGATATTTTGTCAATAAGCATCCTTGATGGTGTTAAATGAATGATTTTCTCATTTAGTTGGTGCTAATTTTTAAGTGCTTCTATGATAGCAATTTAGCGTTTTCATTGCAATTTATGTTAAGGATTCATAATTACCATTTGAAGTACACAAGCAACACCAATGACTTTACTGCGGGCAATGGGTATGAAAGGAATTACTCTTTTTCACTTAAAGAGTCATCTGCAGGTTTGTCTCAAGCTTAATTCTATCTGATCTTTTGCTAAGTAATGAAGTTTCTTAATCTGTAACAGAAATACAGATTAGGCAGGTATTTGAGGAAAGAATCTTCCGAGGCTAAGGATGGTATGTTTTTTTTGAAATTTTTTCCTCTAATTATGCCATCAGAGTTTGCTCTTTGTCCTGATAAAAATTTCTAAATGAGAAAGTTAGTCTTTCTCCATGAATAGCCTTTTCGCATATGACATGATTACTCTGAACAACCCAAAGCTGATAATAACATAAACCGGGTTTAGTTACCCAAAATGGATCCATGGAAAGAGTGAATATCGATTAAAAATCACAGGGATAAATTTTGTATTCTTGAATGTTAATGTGCGAAAACTTGAACAATTTCATATTAGGATCTAATCCATTAAGTTTGTTGGACAGTAACTATTAATTCCCTAACTGGAATTTAGTAGTGCACATCTTATAAGTTATAACCAACTTGGGTTATGAAACTCTTACAAAGAACTCAATCTTTTGTGATTCCTTTCTCTCTGCCTCATTTCATTTCCTCCATTTACGTCATTGATTGATCAAGGTGGTTGTAGCAATCATCTCAACATTCTTATGAAGTAGCAGTTACAGCAGATTTCTGAAAGAATAGAAGAGTTATTAAACACAACAAAATCGTTTACACAGGACTTTACGCTTCACATGCATACATTAGAAGATTTTGATAATTATAATTTTGGCATGTCTTCTTTTGCCAGATTTGGCATGTCGGTCGCGTCTCTAATTCAGGTAACGTTAATTATAATTTATAATAATTTTTTCGTTGATTTTGATATTTTTGGCGTTTTAAGTATATAAGTCTTACGATGTTGAGTTTCAGGATTTCAGGCAGACGTGATGTAACCACCGCAAGTCTATGTACCGCTAATAACGACATACCCCGATCAACCTAAGTCTTAATCAACTCATATCTAACTTTTCGAACAAAGGTTAAGCGCCAAGGAAATGGTGACTCTATCAGGTATTGATCGATTTAATGCTTGATTGCTTCTCAAATGCTTTTTGTTTATGATAATTTGAAATCATCATTGATCAGTTATGGTGGTTTACAAGCACATCAACTAAGGCGTTTCTCAGGGGTGTTGATACATGGAAAAAGGAAACCATATTTAAAAATGAAAGAGTTGTTGAGATGTTCTAGGTATCTAAACCTAAATAATTTTGGTTACGTACTTTATGTAATGATCTTATTCTCTCCGGTTATGAAGTTGTATTTTGTGTTTATTGTTTCAGGAGGCTGTTAAACGCTTAGAGGCAAATGGTGAGTTGGTCTATTTTTCACTGTAATATCATAAAGCATTAAGGAATTCTTTGCTAAGTTTGGTTTTTCTCTTCTTCTTCTTCATATATGAATAAATTGAAAGTAATAATTCCCTCTGGCTTAATAATGTACAGGTAATGACGAAGTAGAATACAAGCCACTACCGGGTGGCCCGAGCAATGATAAAAAAGAAACAAAGGCTCTATTCTCCAGAACTGATAAATCCTCCAGATAGGCAATCCATCGCATAATTCCCGTTTATTTCACAAATTTGACGTATTTATTCCATATACTATTTTTTTAACATGCGCATGTAATATCTGGGTAGCTTTACTTAACCATAATATACCCATTTAATACCCAACGGGTTTTGTTTTATTCACGTATTGATCAATACAGCTAATTCTTATATGTAATAGTATACAGTCTTTGGCTCTACTTGGTATCCCATTTATATCTCCACAAATTCTTATATAGGATAATAGTATACAGTCTTTGATCCAATGGTTGGCAATGGTTGGATCAAAGGAAATAAAAGGAATTTCTTGATTTGTGGAGTTATAAACGGTATACCAAGCAAAGCCTTTATGCATAATTATACTTTTCATAATTTGTGACAAATGTTCTATGCATAATTTGAGCTTAGAAAATGTATTTGTATGGGTGGGGATGTGTAATCATGATAATTGTAGGTTCAAAAAAAAATGTCAAACCATGAACTGTAGCACCATAGTTGCGACCAAAAGTGGTGTCGAATTCTATTATGGAAAATATGAAACCAAAAGTATAGCTTAGTGTTGTACATTTGAGGATAATTCAACAAATATGAAACCAGAAGTAACGACGCCCAATGGGCAAGTGTTTGGAGTTGGGAAAAATAGATAACACCGAAGATTTGCCTATGTAACATATCGGTTAGATAGATAGTCGATGTTATTCATCGTGAAGAAATGTATTTTTGCCCCAGGAACAAGTCTGCCCACAGGAGTAAGACAAAGAGGGGCTGGGATTTAATGATATGTCGAGATGGACAGACCAGATCCTTTTACCTATTAGAAGAGAAAGGGTAAAAACGTAATTTAGTCTAAAACCCTCACGTCTCTGTTGCTCACCACGTCTCTCTTTCTCCCTTTCTCCCACTCATAACCGTCTCTCTCTTTGCCAACAACGAAACCCAACAAAACTAAGCGAAACTCGGCGATTCAGCGGTCTACTTCACCTCTTTCTCCTCTTATCTCTCTGATTTTAGGTCTGATTTCTGATTTTCGGTGTGATAAGGTTCAAGAGGAAACTCAGCGATTTGAAGGTGGTCTACTTCACCTCCTTCTCTTTAGGTTGTTTTTGATTGCAATTGTGATAAAGGTTTATTTTTTGTGGGAATTTGATTGAAGTCTTCTTATTCAAGTGTTTTGTGGGAATTTGATTGATTGTTGGTTTATCACTCGATTACAGGTCTGGGATTGGTGGTCTCTCTCTATCTTAATTGGGTTTATGAGATTCTGATTTGCAGGTAATTTTTGTGTTTCTGAATTGTTTATGAATTGTGTTTTCTGAATATGTTTCCAAGTGGGGTTGATAGAATAAAATGTTTCTGAATTATGCATCGTTGTAGTATTATCGGGAAGGGGTAGTAGAATCTGTTAGAATGACTATGTAGCTGAATCCAATATTTTTCAGAATTGTTGTATGTTGGTGAGTTTTCAGAATTGTTTCTGAATTGTGTTTCTATCCAATATCTAAACTTCTTTCTTTTACATTGACTCCCTAAATGTTGGGCTGGAGTTTTGCAAAATTTGTGAGATTGTATCTTCAAACGAGCTATACGCCTATACACTTTAATATTCGTCATTAGAGGAAGATAACCTAGCTGAAAAGAACAACAACTAGAACAACAAGCATATAGTCAAATGTCTAGGTTGCGGTTTGCCTCTCTCCCACCATACAGGGTAAGAAAAGAAGATCTAGCATGAGAAATAAGAGGCAGTCAAGCTAGCTAAGGAGACTGCTATGAACCACTAAAGGGATCTAGGTATGTTAGTTTACCTACTCTTTGGAGGACATAGGCAAGTCATCCTTGACTACCAAACTACACTCTAATCTTCATGTAAGTCTATTTATAAGGAAATTAGAGATTAATGCGTGAATATAGCCATGGATGGTCAAGTTGCCTTGCTCATAGGTTTTTCATTGACCCAATGTCACTAATTAACTTTAATGTTGTAGAGGTTTCCCTTTTTTCCATGAAGAATATATTCCCGCAGTATGACATAACTGCAATGTCCAGGCTAAAGATATATATTTTTTAAGACAAGCCGCAAAACTCATATAAAAGGTGTATTGTTTCTCCATATATAACTTTTAAGCAAATTGGATTTGATTAATTTATCATCTTTTACTCTTTTAGCCCTTCCAGAGCTCATAGTTGTATCTCTTGAGGCTGCATTCCTGTGACTTTGCTAAAGTTGATTAGGTAAAACAACATGGGATATCTGTGTTTCTTATGCCATCAGGAATGTTGGGAACCTTGCAGTCTCTTATGGATGTTTTGCTTCTCTTTTTAAATTCTAAATGGGGTCAGAACTCGAACACAACCTTCTTAAAGAAGTACATGGACAAATCATTTGAGAGTCGTGCTACTATATTGACATCTTTGCCAAGGAACATATACACTATATTGACATATATCTTATTTGGATGACTGCTTGATGTACTACTTCAATACTTTTTTATGGATAACATATGTCAATATAAGATACTTTTTTATGGATAACATATGCCAATAAGTCTTACATGGAAATTAGATTGCCTCCATTATGCAAGGAAATTAGATTGTCCCATATTACAACTCTGACTGCTGTGCTTGAACCCAAGGCGATTCACAGATGCAGTCATTCAGTAATTACACCTCTATGAAAGGCACAGAACTTGCCTTGGGAAGAAGATGGTTTATTTTCTGTTAAAATGGGAAGAATATGCCTATAACATTTTATTTGTATGCGTGCCTTTCGAAGAGAGTTTGATTCATTTTTCTCCTTTGACGAGTTTCTGAACTGTTCTTGATCAATATTTTTCATCTAAGCCAGAAAAGATAGTTATCAACTCCAGAGTTCAGTGGGCAGAGCTATTGAGATTGAATAACGAGTTCTCTCTGATATTCAAGAAGCAAATATCATTCTATTTGGAAACAACTGATACTAGACATGGATTATATTGTGTAGAAAATCTGATACTTCAGCTGAAGAACAAGTAGCTTTCCAGAAAATGGACTGAACTGCCTTTCTGAAAATGGATGGAACTGCTGTCCAGAAAATGGATGACATGACAGATGCTTACAGTCACAACAACAACTTACATAAAGATGCGCATGAAAGATTTTTAGAACCTCAGGGCAGAAGGAAGCAACAGACTTGCGCTAGCAAATTCTGGCTATCCAGAAAATGGACGGAAAAGAAATGCAAAGGCAGTTGTCTCAAGCGCTTATCTCGGTTCAGAAAATGGATAGGGAAAATTCTGGAGATGCTACCCAACTGATCCGTGCCTCTTATAGCTGGTAGAGCTTAAAGCTACAACAACATTACAAAAGCATGTTCAGAACCTCAGCAAAACTAAAGCAGAAGGAGGCAACAAGAAGGAGGTGGAGAAGGAAGCAACAAGAAGGAAGCAATGAAACTTCTTTCTATAACTGGGTAAGTACTGAATACGGGGAGGGAGCTGGAAGAAATGCCTAAAGTTAGAGTTAAACAGGAACATAGACAATTGCAGCCCAAAAAAAAATGTTATATATTGAAATAGACATTGGATTCATCCTCCATTATCGACCATGCTTCCAAGCCAATGCATTCCTTCACTGTCAAGTATAAACCCTGATGCAGCCTATCAGTGAATCATTTGGAACTTCATTTTCATCAAAGCTGAGAATGTTTCTGCACAACCAGCAGCTGGAGTAGGCATGTCTGGACATGCAAGTATCTATTTCACGATCTATTCTAACTGGTATTTGGATGTTCCGTGTGGTTACTTCTGCTAGCAAAAAGGGCAAGATACGGTCATTACAACCATTGTAATTCCTTTGTTTGTAAATACTATAGTCTATACATCTTGATTACAATAGTTTTATGCAATTTAAGTCAGTGTTTCATATGTTCCAGACTTCTATTATGATGAGTTAACAATGTACATGATGAATGATGAATGATGAATGCCTACAAATTGGTGGTTATAATTTATATGCGTTACAGAGTTTCGATCCTAGTAGCACACCAAAGAGGCAAGTTTGTGCATATTTAGGATTGTTAGTCCCTTCTTATCGTAAGTCCTCTGTGTTGCTTATATAAGTAAATCAAGCAGGCTCTGTTATGGCCGTGTTGTCAGCATCCGATTCGTGGGAAACATGTTGTAGGCATCCGATTCGTGGACTTATTTTACATTTGAGTAGAACATATTTTATTTGAGTTTGTTGTCATATTTTATTCTCCTTCATGTTTGGGTAGAACATATTTTACCTTTTCAGGATCCAGTTTCTAGTTATGTCAGATATGTGGTTACTTTAAAGAGCTGCCTGCACTAATGATTTCGTTGTATTTCTATTATGACTTATTTTTATAATGTAGGTGTTTTTAAGACTATGCATCACCCTAATCATCTTAATATATCCATTATTTTCATGAGCGGTAGTTTTAGCGTCAAAGGCGCGTTGACGTTGTTGCGGTAGCGAGCCACGGGTAGTACTAGTAGAGTATTACCCAACAGTTTCGTTAATAATTATAAGCTGACTCCGCCACTGCGATTGGTGCGAGTGTGACACAAAGCATTGTTGTTTACGTTCGACATAACAACATTACGCGTCACCCTTGTAAAAAGCCATGGTTCCACCAAGATGCTCCTTTGGGTTTCATCAAGACAATTGGTGCCACTCACGAGGACTCTTGCTTCACGTGCCTGATTGATACCACGTGCAACGCACACTTCTCTCTTCCATCTCAACATCTTCAGAGAGAGAAAAAGAGTCCTACACCTCTGCGCAAGTTAGCATCCACATCTTCAAGATGATGGGTTCCGATAACGAAGAAGCTCACCTATACGCATCTCGAGAAGAAATGGAGTCTCTCGTCCTCGACGAACCCCCCTCACCCTCCTCCTCCTTCAATAACTCCAAATCATTCTCCGGTTTTCGAAGTGCCCTCTCCACTCTCGAAGAAGATCCCTTATTACGAGATCATCATCATAGAAACCCTAATTTACCCGATCACAACAACTCCTACTTAGAACCTCCTTCATACGCTGACGTCATCTTCAGTCCTTTCGGCAGCGACGACAATGGCACAAATGACGCTAATGGGATCTCCGTCGAATCCCCCAAAGAAGAATCGGAGGGGTTTCTATCGAGATCGGCTTCGACAAGCACTGAGTACTTGAAGATATCGGTGTCGAATCCTCAAAAGGAGCAGGAGACGTCGAATTCGCTTGTGCCGGGAGGTAACACTTACGTAACGTACTTGGTTATGACGAGAACAAACATTGTGGAGTTCGGCGGAGCGGAGTTTAGTGTGCGGAGAAGGTTTAAAGATGTGGTGACGCTTTCGGATCGGTTATCGGAGTCCTACCGAGGTTTTTTTATCCCGCCGAGGCCGGATAAGAATGTGGTGGAGAGTCAAGTGATGCAGAAACAGGAGTTTGTGGAGCAACGACGAGTGGCATTGGAGAAGTACTTGTGTAGATTAGCGGTGCATCCGGTTTTAAAAAGGAGTGATGAGTTGAAGGTGTTTTTGCAAGTTCAAGGGAAGTTGCCGTTGGTGACCACAACGGATGTTGCTTCCAGAATGCTTGATGGGGCGGTGAAGTTACCGAGTCAGTTGTTTGGGGAATCCGTGAGTGTGGTTGCTCCGCATGAGGTTGTGCAACCCGCGAAAGGTGGGAGGGATTTGTTGAGGATTTTTAAGGAGTTGAGGCAGTCAGTTACGAATGATTGGGGTGGAGTGAAGCCGCAAGTTGTGGAGGAAGATAAGGAGTTTTTGGAGAAGAAGGAGAAGTTGCAGGATCTTGAGCAACAACTTAGCAATGCATCGCAGCAGGTATCGTGTGATTTTTATTTATTTTGTACTTATGTTTTAGTTTCTTACATATTAATTATTTATAATCTATGATTTTTTAGTTCAGGAAAACATCTCTAAGTTATCCCTCTAAGTTCACAAGCCATCTAGTAATCGAAACATGCCACCCCAAAATTCTTGCCAAGATATAAGTATAAATTTTGAATATTTTGTATTATTTTCACTTGTATCGCAACTATATATTGGCAAAAGAGGCATATTGCAAAACTAGTATGACATGAAGTAATTATCTATAGTGTAGTTGTATCGGTATTCTAGGAATAGTTATACCCCAGTTTCCCCCTGTTATCCTGATCCCCATATGAAGATGGTAAATTAATGGTCGGATTTTGCATTTCCTTATGGGCAATTTTTTATCTTATTCCCTATAGGCGGAATCACTAGTCAAAGCTCAGCAAGATATTGGAGAAACAATGGGAGAGTTAGGTTTGGCGTTCATCAAATTAACAAAGTTTGAGACAGAAGAAGCAATGTTCAATTCCCAGAGATTACGAGCTGCAAATATGAAACATGTGGCTACAGCTGCTGTTAAAGCAAGCAGATTCTACCGGGAAGCTAATGCTCAAACAGTCAGACATCTGGTATTGTTTGACCTTCTTTTACATTATAAGTTGAAATATTCAAAGCAGTTCACGCCGACCATTTGATTCTAGAATGTTTACTTAAATGTCAAATTTATCTCAGTTTAATGAGTAGAACATGGTGATTTTATAAGAAGCAGGAGTGTTGTACTGCACTTCATTTATTGTGATTCTTGCTGTTATGAAGTGTGATTTTTGACTTCATTGTATTGTGTATAAAACCAGGATGCGCTCCATGAATATCTTGGACTGATGTTAGCTGTTCACAGTGCATTCTCGGATCGTTCAAGTGCTTTGTTGACAGTACAGACTCTTCTATCAGATTTGTCTTCATTGCATTCAAGAGCTGAGAAACTTGAAGCTGCGTCTTCCAAAATCTTTGGTGGTGACAAGTCTAGAATTCGGAAAATAGAGGAGTTGAAGGAAACCATTAAAGTTACCGAGGATGCCAAAATGTGTGCAATTAAAGAATATGAACGTATTAAGGTAACACATGTTTTCAAGATTTATAATATTTGGCATTGAAGTATATAGAAAACCACAATTTAATTATTGGTGGAACTTGTAAATGTTTCCTAAGCAAAGCTGAGAATTAACAGTTCAACCCTCATTAAAAAGTTCCTTTAATAACCTGAGATGAGCATATTTCATAGACCACCCAGCGCAATAAAATAAGTCTGTTTTGAGAAAAACCCAGAAGAGAGTCAACTTTAGGGTTGCGGTAATAAAGGTTGAGCTATAAAACTTAGGGAGGGTATTTCCCAAGGAATTTTCCTGCAAGAAAGGTACCTTGTTGCCTCACTTTGAAACAAGTAATATTGAATATAGATGTGAAACCACCAGGTCTAGTGGGCATTGTCGCTTAGAATACTCCATAAAGTCTCCTTGATCTTCTCCATAATTTTTTCAGCAATTAATAAGCATTCTCCTAAGCAGAAAGTAAAAGAAAAGTAGAGTTCTAAAGTACCCACATCTGAAATAATGTATCATCCTCTAGGTAAAACTCATGAGGCTCATTGGATTTTCACTTGACTACATTGTGAAAAACTTTTTGTTAGAGTCACTTGCACCTACATTTCTGCCTCCAACACAGTTCCTCCAACAATAATTTCCTATGCTTATTTTTTTCCTCTTGTAGTTCGTGATTGACTGCTGCGGCCCGGCCAAACTGTAGCTGATTGTCAAGAGCCTTAATGTTGTCCTCATAATATGTAAATTCTAAAATATACCAAAATTCTGAAATATACCACTTTTATCAACCTGCTTCTTAAATTATACTTTTTAGAGCCCATCTTTCTAACTCTTAACTTCAAATTCGGGAAATCCTGTAATAACTTTACATATTGTATAGCCCTCTCTCCAATCTTGCCCAGATTCTACGATCGGCTTGATTAGTTTGCACAAACCCATTGTAAGAAACTTCCTGCTAACTTAGCTCCATTGATCATCTTCTCAAACTTGGTCATGGGAGAGAATTTGGTAGCCTTCCTCCCAACTTCTCTAAGTCTAATCTTCCTGCTGAGCCAAACACCAGTATGATACTTATAGAACAGTAAGTCCTCCCATAGTGCTCTTCTCCAATCAACTGCACTTGGCATAAACGACAAAAGCTAATGCAATCTAACTTTTGTCATTACAATCCTCATTCTTCAAATTACCAACAAAATCAACTTCACAGTAAATGGAGACAAAAGAGAGCTATCTATAGAGGGCTCCAATATTACAAAAACACTGATGTTTTCTCCTACCCAATTTCCTGAAATGAGCAATTGATTGCTTAGACCCAATATTTGCATAAACTCGTAAAAAATATTATTAAGTTTTGGGGGCTATTGGCCACATGTCACCATAAAGGAGTGGGAGAACTATAGTCCTTGTTGTAAGCTCTGTTAGCTTTGACTTTACCACCTACATAACCATTCACCATAGGGGCAACATTCTCTGCATCATCACCACTGTCATTCACCACATCTTGAAAAATCTGATCTGGATCAGTTGCATTTTCATGCTCTTTGACTACGTCTTATAGTACCTTCTCCATCAGTAGCATAGTGCATTTGATTCTCCGTGGCTGCAATCTGCTCAATTTCCCCTTCTTCAGCTGAATTTTCAACATAAAAACTGTCAGGGTTATTGATTATAACTATTTTCACACATCCTTCACAGATTTAGAGTTATTAATATTATCACCAACAACTTACTTCATGAGATACCTCAGAAAGCTCTGCTTTCTTTCCAAGCTCGAGCCCACTCACAGATAAATGATCAGACTTGCAGTGGCATACTATAAGGCACACGGTTCTAGAGAGATCCAAACACATCAAGGGACCTTTTAGAAATGTCCATCTCCACACAAACTCAAACAATGCTTTTCCAAGTGAACATCAAAGTTAGTTATGCTCATTTTTCGAAAACCTATCAACTACATTGGCTACAGGTAGTGCGTGAGGCAACTGAATCCAAACAGGAATCACAATTCCAAACAGGAATCACAGTGTGGTCTTTCTTAGGATCAAAACCCACTGACCAACTAGCAAAGTCAAACCCATACTCCTTGATACGTGAAGATTCCCTAGATGGATCATGAAGAACATCACTTTGAGACCTGCAACCCACAGTGATATCATCATTGTGACCCCAAAACCTCCTGATGAAGGATCTAATTTCATTAGAAAAAGGCCTTCCACTGAAAATTCCGTAATAAATGTGGCCTTGAAAGGGCTTCTGGCCTCGCAAGATCTTGTGGAGAGAATACGATCACAGTATCTCCTTCTATAAATGGGGAGTGAGCATCAATTTCGAAGATATCTACCATGGCTGCTATGCCGCTCACTGTGAAAGTAAGGGGGGTTGCTTTCGAGATGACCCCAGGAGGAGCAGCAGCAGGAGGAGAAGTAGTGGAAGGAGATACCATAGGAGAAACAGTTTTAGAAGACACCGTGGATTGATTAAAAGAAGTCATTTGGTTCAAAGAAAATGAAACCGAAGAACTTTGAGAAGACAAAAGCACAAATCAAAACGCGAAATGAAAAATTAAGCTCAAAACAATTATGAACCTGCATACCTAGCAGGAGGATATGCTATTAAGTGCTATTTGGATGGAACTGATATTCTCGACTGTCTAATTTCAAAAGTAACTTGGATTACTGTCCTTGGAAAACCACACTACTGTTGGAATGGATTACAAGAACAAAACAAAAGATTGTGAAGGGATTGATATTCTGATTTTTTGTTTGATTTGAACTTAGAAATACATCCTACAATAGGGAAAGTTATAGAGGTTGAGGCACCTTTTCACATCCCTTTGGGGTTACAAAATAAAACACACACCTTAACATTAAACACTCCACACACCTCTACATTGCATCAAGCATACTACTTCATGCACACCCCTTCATCTTAGTAATGTCAAATGCGTTGAATTTTAACACTCCCCTTTAATTTATGTGTCCATTATATGTAGCATACGATTGAAGAAATAGAACTTGCCTTTAGAGAATACTTTTGTAAAGATATTTGCAAGTTATACATCAGTCTTCGCAAAATTCCAATTCGATATTTGTCTTCAACCAATTTTCTAATGAAACAATAGTGGAGTTCTATATGCTTTGATCTGCCATGAAACACGGGGTTCTTAGTTATTGCAACAGTTGGCATGTTATCTCATTAAATAAAAACCTTGTGTTTCATAGCAGATTGAAGATTATGGCGCTCTGTTAATAGATTCTCTTGCATTCATTCTAAAATAATTGCTTTGAAATTACTTAAGCTTATGAGTTATTTCTTTTTGTGTATCCAAACGGTCTCTAAGTTAATGATTTTCCAAACCCTATGCTTCCGAAACTCTTATGCCAAAATAGCGTCTAAGGTTAAGGTTTCGCTGAGCTCTGGACAACTCGTAACCTTCCGGAGCTCTGCAAAACCAAATCAGAATGCCTCAATGCTAACAACATCACTCCTATTAATCATGATAATGTCCACATACACTATAAGAACCATGATACTATTTGATTAGCGACGTGAAAACATGGTGATCAGACGAGGAACGATGAAACCCATATTGTTTTCTCTTTTAAAATTCATGGAGAAGAGGATCAAGTTGGCCACTACGAACAGACTTGAAGTTATAATGGCATGCTCTAAAAGACTTTCTAACACCTTGAGATATCAATCTTAGTTTCGCGTAATTTCCGTCGTTAGTGGGAACTCTTTTCATTAACAAAAAAAAATCCGTTGTTGGTGCACTTTCACATTCATGTTAACTAGTTTGTGCTCTTTTGTAAAATTCAGATCTTAAGTTTGAATAAACTGATATTGAAAGTCACTTGTTACAACCTATATACAATAAAAATGATTGGTGACATTGAAATCCAGGAAAACAACAGGAGTGAACTTGAACGGTTTGATACAGAAAGACAAAATGACTTCTTGAGCATGCTGCGGGGGTTTGTTGTTAATCAGGTATTCTTTCATTTCTTTCCGACCTCAATTTTTGTTTGATTTTCTGGGGGATTTTGATTATGATTTTATAGTTCACATTCCTCACTCTTCTGCTTCGAAAGTGAAGTAAACAACCATGTCCTATTGTTAATTAGGTCGTTTGTATCCTAAGCGAAGTTAGTTTTCTGATGGTCACTATATCCACTTATAAGAAGTGAGTAATATCTATGTCGCGTGTGTTTTTTCCCTGTAAAGATATCTTTAGGTTTAGTGTTGTTCATCGAATCAAAAATTTAAACTAGAAGCACAAAAGAAAGCTTAATATATGCATTACATTTATGCTGCTAACTTCATCATGCCTTCACAACTATTTGCTGTGTGCTTCCTCTGGATGTCATACTGTACCACATCTAGCAAGTTTAGATCTCCCTCAACCAACCAAAGGAAAAACAACATAGGAAACAGACCCATGTATACTTTAAATTTGCTAGTTTCTCTCTGTTTATTTTCCCCATCCAATTTTATTAGGTTCTTTCTTTTTTTCCCTTTTAACCTTAAAGCTATATGCAATATTTACAGGTGGGATACGCGGAGAAGATAGCAAACGTATGGTCTGATGTTGCCGAAGAGACAAGTGGATACGCCAAAGAAAGTAGTTAAAGTGTGTATTGTAAATTTATGTTTTCAAGTTTTTCTTTCTCCCACGGTTACATAACATAGTGTAATAACGAAAAGCAAAAGAAGCATTTCTTAGAACATTACATTTTTGACTCACTGCGTTCTTAAATGTTTAGTACACCATAATTATGCCCCAATCCTATAGCAATTGTGTAACAGTTATGTGATTGTATTGTAAGTAGCAAGAGTGTGAGTTTTGACCGAGGTTAAATTGTATGGTGTAAAGGTGTTATGTTATTTTTGGCTAAATGACAAGAAACAAAATGTTATAATGATTGTTATTTGTCTTGTAACAGTGTTAACGGTTGTGTTTTGGTTTTTTCTATATAAAAATATTAATTTTCAATTATAACAATTGTTATAGACGTTATTTTACAAATAATATCATTATAACAACGTTATTTTTTATATTTAAAAAGGATAAAAATAAATAAATTAAAGTACTTATTATTATTTTGAAGTTATTACTTATTACAACATTAAAATAACATACACACTACACAGACAAATTAAACATCACACCAGAACATTAAAAATTACATAAACATCAAATGGAATATGATTATTATGGAATGCGACATTGCATTCACTGGTAAACGGAGTCGAACTGATTGATATCAAATTCGTAGTAATTCAAAGGTTGGCTATGCTTCAAATTGATTTGGCTGAAATCGAAATCAAAATACGCCTTAGGCAAATGTTCCATTAGTGTTTGATACATAGGTGCTTGTGACCAATTTTATGGGAAATCTGTGTCAATAACAGAAGTAGAGTACTTCCTTTGCTTATTGACCTCCGGGTCTTTAACTGATAATTCTCTTTCAAGCTCTTATGACCATTCTTCATATTTTGGCAACAAAGGCTCATTGTCATCTCCAACAATCTATTCACATAATGGATCTTCCAATTAAATAGTACACACACTTATGTGTCTACACAATAATGTCGACGTCTATCTTCCATTTTTCTTTTATATTATATCACAAAAAATGATTTTCCTCACCTTAGTGGTTATTTCATATTATATCACAAGAAATAATTTTTCTCAAGAATTATATAATGACATATAACAACATGTAACGGTGTTATTACGGTATATAACAATATATAACGGTGTATAACGTTCGTTAAAAATGAAGAAAAACATTAAAAATAATGTATTGTTATAACAGTAACAACAGCCGTGTATTATTTCTTAGAATGAACGGGTTCAAAACGTTTAAAACCAAGGTTCTGACCTGCTAATCTACGTTTAAAACTGAATGGACAGTTTGTGTTTTTTTTTTTCCCGTACTGCAACCCTTCAGGAACATCCAAGAATTAGCATAGCCCTGTACGACGATGACACAAAATCTATAGATTTAAACTGAGGTAGAATCATTTGAATTTCTCTTCTTCTTCTAGAGAAACACAACTTTTTACGTGAATTGAAGCTTATATACAGGCTATTGCGAGAAGCCATTAACAATAATTCAAGAATAAATGAATTACATTCAGAGAGTGAACTGAGATGCCTTTTCTCGTCCTAGTGCTAACTACCATACAAAAATACAAGTAAAGCCCCTTAATCACTTGTTGAAGCCACACCCACACCTTCGCCTGCACTCGCATTGCCCTCATCACCGGATACAGACATCATTTTAGGCTTAATCTCTTCTAGTTGCTGAAGAACTTGTTGCACTTCTGGCCGTGCCGCAGGTGTAGGATCTACGCAATGTAGAGCCAGTTTCAGCGTGTTAAGCAACTCATCGCCTGTTGTCGAAGAAGAATCGTCCCTCATCAACTCTAAGTCGAAGACTTCGTTAGTCCATTCCTCTTTTACAATTGAGGCCACCCATTGTGGCAAATCAACTCCATTCATCTCACCAGGAGATTTCCCAGTTAAGAGCTCCAACATGATCACTCCTAAGCTATATACATCAGTTTTCGTACTAGCTTTCTTTAGTTTCGAGAGCTCGGGTGCACGATACCCTAGAGCACTCGCAGTTGCAATCACATTAGAGTTGGCAGCTGAAGTCATGAGCCTTGACAGTCCGTAGTCCGATATCTTGGTGTTTCCTTGCTCATCCAGTAGGATATTCTGGGACGTCAGGTTCCCGTGTACCATATTCTGATGGGTGTGAAGGTAGGAAAGACCACGTGCCGCCCCCATTATTATGTTCATCCTTGTAAGCCAATCGATGGGAGACTCGGGCGCATGAGCTTCATTTGCAAAATACAAGATTAGTTAGTGACTATTAAGCTAAAAATTTCAAGTTAACATAACAAAGAGGATCAGATGATCAAACTTTTAAGTGAAGTTACCATGAAGAAAAGCTGCAAGGCTCCCTCTAGGCATATAATCAAAGACGAGAAGCTTTTCTCCCTTTGGCCCGACATAGTACGCTCTTAGAGCCAAAAGATTCGGGTGTCGAATTTTCCCAACCACATTAACCTCGGTCTCGAACTCCCTCAGACTCTTGGCAATTTTTTCCCTTAATCTCTTAACTGCAACATGAGCCCCATCTTCTAATGTCGCCTTATACACAGTCCCATACGTGCTCTTCCCCATTATCTCTGCAGTCGCACACAAAAGATCATCAGCAGTAAATGTCGTCATCCCATCAAAATGTACAAGTTTCCCCCCGGCTTCACCTCCGGTTTCCGCATCAGTCCCTCCGACCCCCTTTTCACCTCTCGTGGTTGCAGTCTCGCCATCATTACCCTTTGAACCACCTCTTCTCCTTATCAAACAGCAAATTAGAACGGTACACAGTACAAGTAACAAAATAAGGAGCACCCCGGCTCCTATGAGAATTATGTCTTTGGTAGTCAGTTTTAGGTTATGGTGTCTCATTTTTTTAGGATGCCCTGGGGGTGGAAATGCAGGATTCTCAGAAGGCGGGAGGGAAGCACACTGGGTTGAACCGTTGTACCCACATAGCTGAATGTTGCCCACGAACGAGCTAGAATTGAATTCTCTAGAGAGACGAGCCGGAACAGGACCTGATAAATTGTTGTAAGACACGTTGAACAAACTAAGATGGGGTAGATTCGCGAGTGAAGTGGGAATCTCTCCGGTTAAAAGATTATGAGATAAATCGAGTTGGTTAAGTCTAGAGATGTTCCCAAGATTTGGTGGAATTGTTCCATTGATTTGGTTATAACTCAAAGAAATCTCTTTAAGCTTACGTAATCTCGAGAGAGATAGGGGGATTTTGCCTGAGATGAAGTTATGGTCAATGGTTAGATATTGAAGCTGATAAGTCTCTTTGGTTTCAGGCCAAATATCAGGAATTGAACCAAAGATGTTATTGTATTGGAGAGCAAGAAATGTTAGAGAACTTGAGCGAGTGAGACTCCCCGGGATTGAACCCGTAATAGCGTTGAAGCTAAGATTCAGTTTATAAAGCTTAGTGGAGTTTGCGAGACTAGCCGGAATAACTCCAGTGAGTGAATTGTTACTTAAATCAAGTGTTTGAAGTATAGGACATGATCCAATTGAAGGAGGAATCGAACCCGAAAGCCTATTATTGAAAAGATGAACTCCTCTAAGATAAATAAGGAAGCCTAACGACGTAGGAACCATACCCGAAATTGTGTTGTCGTGAAGGCTAAGCTTTCGTAGCGCTTGGAGTTGGCCTATTTTCTCTGTAATCCTTCCACCCAATCCCATCCAAGGGAGTTGAATCGCAATAACTTGACCTTTAACACACTTGATCCCTATCCACCCACCCGAACACGCTCCATAGCCACTATCGTTCCAACCCCGTAATACTCCGTGGGGGTCAACTATTTCGTGCTTGAAAGCTTGAAGAGACTGATAATCTGCTTCAGTAACAACAATACCATCCCATTTCTTGCTTAATACGGGTTGAAAGGCAAAAAACACTAATAATTGAAGAAGAACTACCATGGTGCAAGAATGGTTCTTCTTCCACTTTTCCTTCTTTTTATTCGAAAGTTTCAAAGAATGAAACTTTGATTTGGAGAAGTGATTTTGGTTCTCCATAGAAATGGGTTCTTTTGGTTTAGTGAAACCAATGAAACAGTGAGATAAATTAGTGAGAGAAGAGGGTTTTGTAGAGAGAGTAGTTTTCTTGGGGGAGATGAAATGAGGGACAAAACCAGGTGGGATTGGTTCAGAGATCAGCTGAGAGCGGTACCTAACGGCTAGTTTATATTTGAAACAAATGAAGTACACACATTTGATTAATATGTAACGGCTACTTTATATGCCCCTACTTCTGGTTCTGCGTGGCATTGATTGTAATGTTGCATTAAAGTGAGTGCACATTGGGCCGGGCCTGGTATAAGGCCCTTAATGTAATCTATGGCCTAAGCCTGGTTGAGGTCTTGCTGACCAATCGTGGAGGAGGAAGCAGAGGGGTGGGACCCACCTACTCTTCAAGAATCGAATTATATAATTTTGTTTTTTTATAAGCAGAGATTAGAACATCTCCAACAGAGAAGGTATGTTATTCCGGTTTTGGATACTAGTATTCGGAATAACATACTATGCTCCAACAGATTTCTCTCAGAAATTAGCTTTTTATTAACCCACAATGTTATTTTATGTGAGAAATTTTTTCTTAAAATTTGAAACCCACAATGTATTTTTATTAACGAGAGAAAAGAAATGAAGATACAAAATATTTGTGGGAGACCCACAAAAGTAGTATGCACATACCACTCTTCAAGTTCTAGAATCCCAGGTGGAGAGAGGAAAATAATGGTATTCTCACCGTCAAGTCTGTCTACCAATCGATGGTGAAAGAGAATGCTCGATACTCCAACCTCCCTAGTATTGACACTCGAATGGACAATTCGTGGGCCATAACCTGGAAGCTCAAGAACCAAGGTCATTTTCGTATTCAATACTTTGTTTGGAAAGCTATGCAGGAGAGTCTTCCCACGAAGGTCAATCTTAACCTAGGAGAAGACCCTAGAGATACCGTTTGTCAGCGGCGAAGAAGATGAACATACTCTCTTCTTCTGTAAGAACGTTCAAGATATCTGGTACGTGTCAAACCTTGGGATAAACTTCAGTTTTTTACCTTACAGACTCCACCGGGAAGCTAATGTTTTCGCTCGCTAATAATAGTTGCTCAGGGTAAGACACTATTTCCCGGTGGGGATGCATTACTTCAATTATGTATGCCATCTGGAATAGCAGAAATAACCTTGTTTTTAACAGAAAAGAAAAGTCGGCCCCAAGAGATCATCTCTAAAGCTAAGAGTTACACTATTCCGTCGGAATCTTATATTCACCCGATGATAGACTCGACCTCCACCAACCCTAATTCATTACCCCTCCCCCTTATAAGTATTGAATGACACATAATCAACGTTGATGCCTTTTGGGCCTCTCCAACCTCTCCTAGCGGTAATGGTTTTACTATCAAATATAACTTCGTTTATGTGTTATGTGCAAGATTCCACTTCATCACTGCAACAGATGCAGAAGAGGCGAAGGCAGTAACTCTACTGTGTGGTATGGAAGCGGCTAGAGATGCAGGCATAGGAAAGATCATCATTTTATCAGACTGCCATCGCCTCATTAAATCCTATGCAAAAAATCGGTTGATCTCACATGGGGAGCTCACAGCCTAGCTCTAGATATTTTGTCTACCGCTTCTCTCTTTCAGGATTTCCAATTTTTATTTTCTAGTAGAACTTGTAATTGGGAATCCCATGCTCTTGCTGCTAGAGGGACGTATGCGATTCCTTATGTTTGTAGAGGCAAAAAACCTTGTGGACTTTGTTATTTCCTTATTGCCCTATGTGGCTCAATATATTTCGTTTTGTCCAAAAAAATATATACGGATTTGCATACTTTGGAGGGGTATGGGGGTGAGTATGTTTAACACCATACCCCTATTGGAAATAGCTTTTGCAAAAGTATATGAAAAATGTAACAGTAAACCATGCTATTGGAGATGCTCTTCCAAAACACTAGTTTATATGGCACGTGCGATGCATATTTGTTGTCCCCTTTATTCAAAAAACCAAACCTTGTACCTCTCCTAAGCTAAATCTGTAGTGGCTTATTCTGCATCTCAAACTCAAGCTTCATCTTCGACCATCATACGACTACTCGACCTCGTCAACATACACGTGGCATAATTTATGGTACATTACGAAACAACTACAGAGTTCTATTTATCATTTTCGATCTCTACATCAACAGTTCGAGTCAATAAGTACTCTGTCATTAATGAAGCCTTTACAAGACAGCAAGATCAGACCGTTACATAATCAGTTCAAATACTATCAAATCTATATTATAATGCCCATCATTAAGAATAAAAATAGTAGTCAAACGGTTATATTATAAGACCTATACATAAGACCAGAGAATTCCAGATGAAAGACAGATGAATTCTCACTCAACACTATACTAAAATACTCAGAGCATCATTTGTAATAGCTAGCAACTATCAATAACATCTTTCTTTCTAAATTCCTCAAGAGAGGTCGTGGTTTTTAACCTATTGAAAGGTTTTCCATGCTAAACTTGCTGCTAGTATTCGTTCGTTGTTCATTTAAACGCTCTGATTATCATTGGTGTAAAGGCTAAGTTTAAAATATAAAATTAGGCTATTACATTTGGCGCTGTCTGTGGGAAAAAAATTCTTAATCTCATTGTCTCAAAAATAACTGATTATCTCTCTATAAAATACCACCTCCAGACCAGAGTACGCCAATTGCTACAGTAGAAGGAAACGCCGTACTAGTAGAATTGTGGGCCACTCTAAACTCTAAAACAGAAAGGCGAGCCACTCTGGAACAACAGCTGGAAGGTGTACAAGATGTGTTAAAGGTTCTACAGGGACAACAAATTATAGTCCAAAAGAACGAAGGCATGCTGCCAGCTGCCAGCTGCCAGCTGCTTCACAAGTTTCTGTTCGAGACAGGCTCAGACCTCACGCTAATAGCCTGGGATGTAATATTCAATCTAATCATATTTAGCCGGGGGTCAAGATTGTCCAGATACAGGAAGCCCACCAAGAGTTGATGGCGATCTTGCTGGAGTCAGACAAGCAGATGATCCTCCCCGTGGAAAAGTTCGTATTCCGGTACGTGATCGACTAAGTGAAGGAAGTGACGGCTACAATCCTCGCGAAGGACACATCCCACACCCGACCATCACAGCTCGTCAGTATGTGACTCAAAAACATGTTGAAAAGTGTATCAAAGAATTGTTCGACGCCCAGATTTAAACTGTTAAAGGCATTCACTACAGGTTACAGAAGAGTCCGATTGCTCTGGAACTATTGGATTGTAAAGTTCCCACCGATTTCCACACCTCGAAAATCCAAAAATACAAGGGAAATGATCCCGTGGAGCACGTTCAAGAATTTCAGGACGCTTTAGGCTTGCATTCTACATCCAACCACATTCTATGCCCTCTCTTTCCTACCAGCCTACAAGGCGAACCTTTGTGATGGTTCCACTTACTATCAGAAGGGTCCATTACAACTTTCAAACATTTGTGGGAACTCTTCGTCAAGAACTACTCGTACAATAGAGACAAAGAAGAGAATCTACATTCTCTATTCAGCCTTAAACAGGTGCTAGGAGAGAAGCTTAAATTTTTTACTAAGAAATTCTTGGAGTTGGCCAGAAAGGTAGACTGACTTGATCATAAAATTACTCTTTTGGTTTTCACCAACGCTCTGCTCATGGATAGAATACCTAATCATAAACAAACCTACGTCCTTGGAGGACATAATGTCAATGAATATATTGATCTCGAAAGGATGGTATCTGAAAGGCAAAAAACTCAGAAATCAACCTTGACAACAAGAGATCAATCCACAGAACAAGAGTTCAATAGAGCTGCAGATCACGAAGGAGACAGGAAGTGGACCAAATCTAATGACGATCGAACTCGAAGAGGTAGTAATATGCCCAAGCCCTGTCTTCCCAAGATGACTGTCACAATAACCATCATATCTATATTACATTACACAATTGTGTTTTTCAAATAGACAAGTCTGCCATTGTTTCAAATTCAAATATACAAGTTTACCATTGTCTCAAAGATAAAAAGGGGCTGAGATTTTTGGGAAAGAACAAGATTGACGGACGAGATTTGTTTAACTCTCATCCTTAGAGGTAGTTTGGACAATACATTTAAAAGGGTAAGGGTAGTTAAGTCTTATTGGTAGTTAAGGATTTTATCTTTCCCAACTCTCTCTCTCTCTCTTTGGTAGTTAAGTCTTAATTTGTTAATTGTATTATTTCATCCTCACCTTTAAACTCATACAAGCAAACTGCACAACTCTCTGATGTTTCAGTTTCTCCTCCTTTATTTGAACTCAATAAATCTTCAAACTTTACTACTGGGAGAAGCTCTCTGATTAGCAAAGCTAATACAGAATGGAAATCTAATAATGGGGTTTGTCGATCTGACCATGTTGTCTCTGATCGAAGTTTGTTTAATAAATTGGGAGGCTTAAAGAGAAGCAACCCCAATTCACAGCTCCACATCGTCAAGTTCATGCAGGGGGCATTGTCGACACTGTGAGAGAAGGGGATGTTGAAGGCCGACTTGAAGAAAGAGCGGGGTTTGGTGGAAGAAAGGCTTAAAGATATTTTAACTTCATTAAACGCTATGGAATTTAACGCCGGAATCGTCGATCATAGTCCTCCGAAAACTTTTATTTGTCTTTTGTCAAACCAAATCATGGTTGATCCTGTTATCTTGACTTCTAGGGTGGTATGTTATTCTCTCTCTTGATTCCTCAGGGTTTTTTTTTTGTACATTTTGAGATTCTTAGTTATGAATGATTGAATGTGTATAAGTACTTTGATTTGTGTGTGGGGGGTTCTTTCATTTTTAATGTTTCTTAAAATTTGATGATATTACTACTTTCTTGGTAACAAATTCTGGGACGGTATTTTCACAAAAAATATAATTGTTCTTCTTAGGTCTCTTAGTACTGTTGCAAGAATTTAGGTCTCTTGGTTTTTTATATTAGGCATTTAGTACTGCTATGCTAAATTTCTATTTTATTGAGGATCATCACTTTACATTTTTTTAGCTTTCTTGCGCAATTTTTTGATTTATCGTAATTTTACATATTTTGATGCTAGGATACTGTGATTTTCTTTCGGTTTTATGTTAGTACTGCAACAATTTCTTTTATCGTGCGTGAAATTTTTGTTTTTTCATTTCATAGTCTGTGGGGTTTATCGTGGTCAATCACAAACATTACTACATTTCATTATCTACATAGAATAAAGATACACAGTTTGATTTTTTTATTTTTTTGATGTACAGACATTCGAGCGGAAATATTAAAACACACCTAGACAGGAACAATCATAGATGCCATGTAACAAAGCTACCTCTCGGCCTTTCTCCAGCTCTCAGCAGAAATAAATTTGTCAAAGACTTAATCTCGCAATGGTGCAAGAAACATGGGATTGTCCAACATAACCCTGCCCACACTCTTTTAAGAAGTGAGAGGAAGGACTTTGATGATCTATTGACCAAGCTCCTTAGAAGAAAATTTTAAATTTATGACCAAGAGCAAGCCGCAGAGACATTGTAGAAGCTGACCCTAGGCGGCCCCGAACCACTTACAATATCGCGCTTATTTTTTCAAGGAGGATCACTCCATATCTCTCTTGCTAAGTCCACTGATAGTGACGGATTACAATGATACCATTCAAGATCTCCAAGAAGACCTGATTGCCATAGTGTTCAACATAATGTATCACGAAGATAATATCATTACGTTTGCGAATTATCCCGATGTTATTAAGGCTTTGGGTACGGGAAATGCCAATACCCAGTCTACTGCTGCCGCTATCATTTTGAAGTTATCTACATATACCCCCGACAGGGTCATTATTGTGAATTCTGAGGGTCTCAAATCCCTTCTGCATGTGGTAGAAAAAGGATGCAAAAATTATCCTGAAGCAAGGATAACTGCCCTTAAAGCAGTGTTTAACCTATCTGTTATAAAAAAGAATCGACTAAAGGCGATCGAAGATGGGGCAGTAAGAGTGATTCTGAAGAAGATTTCTGATGGATTGTATGCATACGAATTGTGGGCTATCCTTCGTATGTTATCTATATATAGGAATGCTGTCTATCAGATTATAGAACTTGACGGAGTTCACATTTTTTTGAATTTCTAAAGGAAGAGAAGTGAAGACTTGAATTCAGATAAGAGCACTGAAGACTTAAAATATGATCAGAGCACTAAAAGCACAACTCCTGAGGCCTACATTATCAAAAATTAGACCATTTCTTGGGTTTTCAAGAATGGAACTGAGGTTACTCGAAAGGTGGGTAGAAGATTCATTTCGATATATTACAAGGCTATGATAGGTATAGTTTAGTAAGCTGATCTACAATTAGTTGATTTATGTATTTGGAATTTGGTCGGTGATCTTTGTTAAGTTGGTTTGTATATGAGAGTGATCATCTGTAGTTTTTGGATCTAAATTGTGACTCTAATATTTAAATTTACTAGATCTGGGTTTGGATTGTAATGAGGGTGATCATCTGTACATCTATAGTTTGGCCTTTTGCATCTTAATTTTGTGACGTCATTGGGGTACTTGATTTAATCTTTATACTCTATAGATCCTTTTCCATGTTGCTTGCATTGCGACGTATCAACACGTGGGATGAGGGGAGTGTCGAAGGCACGTTGATGAGCAATTATGTAGCGCCGAAGGCGCGTCGACGTTGTTCATCATGGCGAGCCACGGGTAGTACTAGTATATTACACTTCAAAAGGATAAATTCTTCTGCAATGCCCAATATCTTCAACCCATCAAGAGCAAACCATATTGTATACACCACAAAGTCCGACATCATGACACGGAATATTGCTTCGCTTTACAGCGACTGTTAGAGTATATTATTGCGGATGGACGAATGCATGAATACATAGTGGACGTTGAAAGCTACAAAAATGGGAGTTACAAGCTTACTACTGAGATCATACAGATAGAAGGAGCGGAAGAGGAAAAATATTTATACCACATCTCCCTCAGCCACTTTATCGAGACTCATACCATTAACAGGTCAATCAGATGCGAAAGACGACATCTTGGCCAATGCCACAATTTATTCATGGTCGATAAATAAGTTCGATTACTCCCCGCATCTAGTTCCCAACGCACATGGATCTCCTTTGAAGATTGTGACGTTCGCCACGCTAACTTTCCTCATCATGATGCACTAGTGTTCATGCTAAAAATGAGAAATGTTGTACTACATATAATGATGGTGGATACTGGCAGTAGTATCAAACTACTTTTCCAAAGCACGATTGATCAAATAGGACTGACCGACAAAGTTTAGCCTAGCGACATCGACATCAGTGGGTTCAACAGTTCTAAAGAAGAGCGTGTAGGAAAAATCATACTTCCTATTACTACTGGACTGGCAATGGTTGACGTAGTATTCTACGTTATCAATGCTAAATTCCGTTATTTGGGGATCATGAGATGTTGCTGGCTGCATAACATGCGAGCTATCCCATCGACCTATCACTTGGCACTTCGATTCGATTGGAATGGAGGCATTTACAAAATTAAAGGCAGTTAGAAGCTAGCTCGAGTTTGCGAAAACACTATTACCACTATGACATAACCATCGATACCATAACTCACATAGGAATTACAGAAAACCACAAAGAACATAATAAAAAACTTTATAGAAAACCAGCTGCCAAGCGTAGAAACTACAGAATATGTTGAGATCAGTGGAGACAAACGGGGTACCTATATTAGAACTTTTTTACCCACAACAGAGTGCAATGCTCTTATTTAATTTCTCAAATACAATAGCGATGTCTTCGCATGGACATTCCATGAAATGCCAGACATTGATCTAAATTTGGCTTGTCACAAGCTTAGTTTAAAAGATAAAGCTGAGGCAGTCAAACAGAAATAGAGAACTTTAGCACCAAGGCTTTGAGAAGAAGTCAATAAAGAGATTGATAAACTCATTGAAGTTGCTTTTATCTGAAAAGCCAACTACCCAGAATGGATCTCGAACATAGTAGCAGTGCTGAAGAAATTAGCAAGATCAGAGTATGGGTGGATTTCACGGACCTCAATAAATATACTCTAAAAGATTGTTTCCCACTTCCTATCATCAACCATTTGTTCGATTCTACTGCGGGACACGAACTCTTATCCATGATGGAAGCCGCATCAGGGTACAACCAGATACCTCTATTACTCGAAGATCAAGAGAAAACAACTTTCATCACAGAGCATGGATTATATTGTTACAAGGTTATGTCTTTTGGTCTCAAGAACGCCAGAGCCACTTACCAAAGACTGATGACACAAATGTTCAAAAACCATCATGAGAAAACGGTGGAAGTTTACATTGATGATATGTTGTGTAAAAGACTTAAGAAGGAAAACCATCTCACTGATTTACACACGACCTTCAAAATTCTTCGATCCTTCAAAATAAGACTAAATCCTGACAAATGCCAGTTTGGAGTCTAATCAGGCAAATTTTTGGGACATTTGATCTGCAAGAAGGGTATCGAGGCTGACCCAGATTGTATTCTTACATTGTTATCCAGGCCTTCTCCAAAGACAAAAAAAGATGTACAGAGATTAGCTTGTAAGGTAGCAACAATAAATCATTTTATCTTCAAGTCTTCAGATCGGTGTCGATGGTTATTCGACCTACTGAATGAAGAGATGAAGAAAAAGAAACGTAAAATAGATCTTGAGATCGAGTGGACTACAGAATGTGAAGCAGCATCCAGACGAGTCCAGCAATAGTCGGTTACTCTTGGTAAGCACGATATATGTTTCGAACTGCGACATTCTGAAAAAGGAAAAGCAGTAGCAGATTTCCTTGTAGACTTTCCAGTAGATGACTCTTACTAGGAAGGAGATATTATCGACATAAGTGAGGAATAGTTTGAAGAAAAATCAGATTGGATATCCAAGAAAGGTTGGCGACTTCTAACCAACAGTTCTACTGGACCAGCAGGGTCAGGCATTGGGATCGTTCTTATCACACCTTCCAATGGCAGAATTGAGAAATCAATCTGACTCAACTTTAAAGCCACGAACAATGAGACTGAATATGAGGCACTAATGTACGGTCTAGATATGGCTCTAGAGATTGATGTGCCCGAGTTATCTGTGTACACAAACTTTTTACTCATAGTGAACCACTATATAGACAAGTATTAGAAAAATGGAAAAATAATTTATTACGCCATAACAGTAGCCGATAGAATGGGCAGATTCAAAAAGGATACCATCGAACATTTGCCTCTCAGAGAAAACATACATTTTGATTCCCTTTCCTTTCTTGCAGGAGTCCTCGAAACAGAAGCACGATATTTAAAGATCAAAGTAGTGTTCACCCCCATCATTAACCTCATCAGCTCAAATTTCGTTAATACTGGGGGTGGTGAAGAAGTCAAAGACGATTGGAGACAACTTTCCTCACATATATCGGTCCCAAAAACAAATTTGATGGTGAACTCCCCGATGATGCTAATAAAAGAAGATGTTTACTAGAAAATGCTAAACGATATATCGTGGACAAAAACTGTTGTTATAAAATGTCAGTTACAGAACCATATCTATAATGTTTATCTGATAAAAGGCCCAAATCTTCTTGCATAAACTTCACGAAGGCACTTGTGGATCTCATGCTGTAAGACAATCTTTAGCAAACTGAGATCTTACTCAAGGAGTCTTTTGGCCTAAAATAAAAGCTCAAACCATCGAATATGTGAGCAAGTGTGATGCATGCCAACGATATGGACCTAAAATTTAAGCTCCTGCTTTCGAACTCTATGCTAGCAAAGTTATCTGGCCATTCAGAAGATGGGCCCTCGATCTCGTGGACAAATTCCTAACTGTACTAGGAAAACGGAAGTACCTCTTGGTAACAACAGACTACTTTACCAAGTGGGTATAAACAGTTCCTTTGTGTCGAACACGTGAAGACAAAGTCATCAAATTTATCTGGGAAACTATTATAATGCGGTTTGGATGTCCACACCCCATCAGAATCGCCAATAGACCACAATTTATTGGCTCCAAGGTCGTTGATTTCCTCAACCAACATAACATCATCCACTCTCCTTCAAATTCCTATTACCCACAAGGAAATGGCCAGGCCAAGATTACCAATCAAACTATAGTCGAAGAAATCAAAAGTGCTTGACAGAAAAGAAGGGGAATTGGGTATAAGAATTACCGCACGTGTTATGGGCATACCAAACACCACCTCAAGTATCGACTGGTTGTACGCCATTTTTGTTGGCATATGGTACCGAAGTAATCCTCCCCACTTAATATCATCACCTACTACATAATCATACCATGACATACGAAGAAAATGAGTTCCAGATGGCGTATAACATGAATTGGATAAAGGAAACAAGAGACAGAGTAGTCATGAACTTGGGAAGGAACCATCGAGCTTTAGCAAGGTCATATAACAAACGAGATCATCATCTAGAGTTTGAGATTAAAGATCTCGTCCTACGAGAGATACCAAAATACAGAAAGGAACTCAATGCTGGGAAACTCGCAGAAAATTGGAAATGACTTTTTATCGTTATAAAAAAAAAATGGAATTGGCTCTTACGACCTCACCACAGAAAATGAAGATCGAGTCCCTAATCCTTAGAATACGAGGAGATTAAAATTATATCGCAGATAATATTCTATCACAGTGTACTATTATACTAATTCTTCTAATTGTGTACGTCATTTTTATATCAATGAAATACTTATGTTTGATCGACCTACATTAGAGTACTTTCTACTATTTCATACGGTACTCTTCTACTATATCTATCATCTTGTACGTCGTTCTTACATCAATGAAATACTTATATTTGATTGCCCTACATAAGAGTACTTTCTACTATTTCATATAGTACACTTCTACTATATCTCACATTTTTGTATGCCAATCTTACACCAATGAAATACTTGTGTTTGGTTGCCTTACGTTACAGTACTTTTCTACTATCTCATATAAGTACTTCTATATACATAGCACATTTATAATATCCCAGGTTACCAATAGGTTCACCTCATTCTATAATTACATATTGTTTGTTGCTCCAGCCAAACTGATCTTCTAAATACATTATAGATCATTTGTTGGTCCAGCCAAATCAATCTTCTACATATATTATAGATCGTTTGTTGCTCTAGCCAAATGATCTTCTATATACATTACAGATCGTTGTTTACTGCTTCAGCCAATCTAATCTTTTATTACAAAACAGATCATTTATTACTTCAGGCAATATGATCTTCTATCATACAATAGGTCAGCTATTGGTTCCACAATACGGCTAACAAATGACAGACTTCTACAAAACAATTGGTTTATCAAAAGGTCAGTACAAATACGTACAGGTCACTAATTCTATTATTAGCTAAACTTTTGCACCATCATAACCTTTACACTCTATCTACTATATTTCAGTTGGTATAGTACGAATAATTCCTTTTTATACTAATCACACTTCCTCAGTCACTCAAACACTCAGATAGCTCATCACCACGCAAACTTTCCCTGTACCCTGAATGTCGCTGACGCATTAGCTCTGGTACTCTCCCAGTAACAATTTGTCTTCCTTCTTTAAGCTTACTCTTTGTAAGAACACCAATGTTTGACATAATACGCTCCAGATACTCAGTTTGTACTAGCTGCATGTCATACTGCGCACAATTTGCAATCAGGTTGCCATAAACTGTGTCTCTTTCTTTTTCTAATCTCTTGAGCTCGGTCACTAAAAAGGAGAGCACTACCATCATCTCTCTGTCATGCATGTCACCTGCCTCGCACTTTACCTTGTCAAGAACAACGAGCTCGGCAATTTTCCTTTAGCCTCATTCAGCATAACTTCCAAATTTTTACAGCGGTCTTCCATCGCTTATTTTTCGTCCACAAAAGCTTTATTACGTGCTTCCATCACCATTATGAATTCATCCATGTGTCCCAACATAGCCATCGATTCCTCCATCACAGACTCATTATGACTTCTCTCTACAACCCCGTCATCTAGATTTAGTTCAACCTTTTCAAGATCAGCCTCCAACTTGGTCTTCGCGTTAATTAGTTCCCCAATCTCCATTTGGTACTAAAAAGTATTTAACTCCAAAGATTGAACTGCGTCCTCTAAAGTCCCTATCTTAAGCCACTGTTTTTTTATTAATTCGTTATGTTCATTGTGGTATTCTTCTAACTATTTTACCCTCATATTAGCGACATACCACAAACCTTCAAATTTACGAGCACGCCCATCTGCCTCCCTCGCAGCAGCTCGCACATCAACTATTTCTGCTTCAAGCATATTTATTTAAAATTACAAATCTTTAACACTATCTTCTTCTTTCTTCAACACCGTCAATAACTCTGTCATTTTAATTCGCGCAGGTGTCAGTTTCGCCTCCTGTTGGGTAATTCGTTTCAAAATATAAAAAATATCCATCTTTTTTTTCTTTACAACTTCCTTTAGTCCCTCCATTTTTTTAGCTCAATAGCCAGCTCAGCCTCCTTATCTTCTAGTTGTTCGGTCAAACGAACCAATTTACTTTACTCTTCCGATACTCTTACCTCTATTTTTATATTTAACTCAGTAGCACCTTTTAGTACTTCCTGATGAAAATTTTGATCAGTGTTTAACTTTTCATCTAACACATGCAACGCTTCACACTGGCTTTGAACCTCTGCCAGTTCCCCCTGTAGTAATTGTTAACTTTCACATACATAACATGTCGTGCATCAAAACAGTTTACATATCACAGTTAGCAATCTTACTCAACAATATAAAACTTGAGTACTATCGATCCACATTTCTATTTTATATTTATATTATCATCACAGAAAAATAGATTTATTGATCAATAAAACATTGTATAAACATCTAAAATCGGTGAACAACTTATATACTCTACTTTCGCTCCCTCGAGCTACGAGAGGACTGCCCCCTATTTTCCGATCTCCTTGACCTATTTACCTGCACATCCAACGGAGCTATAAAGGTCACCACTTCTTGTTGGCATTGCTTTTGCCATGACCGAGGTATCAAGCTCTCGACCTTCTCCTTCTCATCCCTTAACAAATTTGGTGCCGGTCTAGGAGTTAGTTTGTTAACAACCTTTTCCACCTCATTCTTTTTAAACCACATATTTTCAGCTTTTTCGTTCTCTACATCAAAATCTTTCCCAATTTCTATTACATACTTCCTAAATTCGTTCTCTACTCTCGCCAACTCCCCTCCATAAAACTCAATCACACTTTCTATATAACGTTCATGGTTCGTTCGAGTTACGACCTTTACTCGTGACGGATACAAGTGCTCCCTCAGTTGCATGTGCGCCCTATGATGATTCTTACATGTTTCCTTCTGCAATACACCCAATGCTTTCAAATCGCCTTCTACCTTCTTTCTAATAGTCGTTTCCTTTATCAATTGATTTTCCAAGGACATTTTTTGCTTCATACTTTGCACTTATATTTGCTATTTCCTTATTTTGAAAAATGCAATCCTCATTGCTCTTCGGTCCTACATAAAGCCAAGAAAATCAAGTAAGGATCCTACATCACCCCATATAATAGACACACCAGCTCGAGCTGAGCATTTTTTTGCCTCTACACTATGACGATTACGTGCTTCTTGAGCTAAAAACATAACTTGAGCTGGGTCAGGTACTACACCCCTTTCCTTCAAAAGTTCTACATACACTTCTTTTAAACTTCGCTCACTATCTACTTTGGCCTCAAAATATAGTGTCAGGGCTACCAAAAACTTTTGACACCTAGCTTTATCACTCGGGTCAGTAAAACAAATCAAGTCTTTCGATTTACTTACTAATACCCCCATCTCATCTTCTTTTCTTAAAACTTCACCGCTTTCTATTTTTATCTTAGCATATCTACACTGAAGATTATATAATTCTTTTAAAATTTCTCCGAATTCAACTTAAACTGCCTTCTCTCATACTCAGTTTTATTTAGTACATGTTGAATACGAGTCACAGAATCCCTCGATCTACTCAACAATCTCTACAGGTTGGAAGCAATTTTTCTCAACCGATCTATCTCTTACACATATTGCACAATCTTTATTATCACACAAACATTCAAATAGATCACAATAAAAAATGTCTATCAAACATAACAGTTTTAGACCACACAGAATACTATCTCATCAAAGTCATGACATAATAGCATAGTTTGAAACAAAATACCACAGACTGATCAAATATTCTTGTCAGTCTCTACCTTAGATGGAGGATCACCTTCACCACCACCAACTCGAACTTGTTAATTTTGAGAGGCAGGCATATTGGCTGAAGCCGCAACATCTCCTGCCATTTCATCTTTTACATCTAAAGCAAAGACTATTTCCTTGTACCTGCCAGCTCAGCCCAGATCGATATCAGCAGTAGTCAACCCAAAGTACCGATAAGATTGGATCAGATGGTCTCTTTTCGCCTTTATCTCTATGAATACTTGTGACACAGTCTCCTTATGCTCAAATGACTTTACATATCGCGCCTCAGTAGCCTTCAACTCTTTGGCCTTGCTCTCTTTCTCTTACTTGAGCTTCTTCTCGAGCTTCTTCACATGAGCTGTTTGAGTATCGAGCTTATGAGTAAGCTCTCCGAACTTCTGGCTCCTCTTCTCAATAAATTTTGTAGCTTCCTTTATCAGCATCAAGAGTTTTCAATACAAGACACAAGATCAGTAAGACATATATCAATCACAAATGCAGCAAATAGAGAATATCAGTATATACACCCAATGTCTACTCTTGAAACATATCTTCCAGCTGATGCAGCTCGGTCCCTGCCATTGTAAAATACTTTTGCTCTATTTCTCTCAGTTTGGCTATAACTTTAGCACTAGTATGGTCACTGCATTCGTGTTCATGATGTTTCCTTTTCAAGGACCTCTTTTCTTCCTCTAAAGGAGTAACCTCACTCGCCACCTACTCCTCTCCTACACCTTCAGCAGCAAGCTTACCGCCCTCTGTCCCTTGGGCCACTACCACAGTAGAAGGATAAGCTTTTGGCGCTCGCCTTTTCAACCTCCAAAACTTCTGCCTCATATTCATACTCTTTGGTTCAGGAGCTGGGATCCCAGTCAAGTCACCTAAAGGAAGGCATGCCTTTTTCTTCTCAGCCATAGCTCGATTCTCGTGAGTCCGGTGAACTTTTGGAACTCTGGAATCTACCTTTTTATTCCTACAGATACCTAACTCACCAAGTACTTGCTTCAACTCGACCTGCTCAAGGGCTAGGCAGTCGAACAAGCTTGTATTATTAAATAAAGATTTAGGATCAGGGCCTGACAAACAAAAATAAGGAAATGGTTAGCAGCTCAAAGAAAAACTGATGGTTGGTCGAGTTGACAGATGTTACTTACTCAGATTATAATACTTATGGTTTAGGATGAGCATTGGTTCATCTAGAACTTGCATACAATTGCCCCCTACCCATTCAAGGTGGTCGTTCCATGGTCTACCCGTAGATTTGAAGTCAAAAAACTTTGGCCTAGAAGAATCACTAAATAGATAACCACTGTTACGACCTTTGATAAACTTCAATCTATAAAATGTTGCCACGTTCGCTGCTACGAACTTCTTTGCAGTCCCGTTCACTCTCCACCTATCATTCAGTGCCTCACATACCCTCATCATCTCAAATACATTTCCATTTAATTGGGCAGTACCACTGCAATATATTTATAATCACTTTTTGAAAAAATGTCAAGGGAATCTTAAGGCCATATACGACTTGGTTCAGATAGCACAAAAACCCATCGTTCGGGCCTGCCATCCCCGCTCCATTATAGTACATAATTTCTACATCTTCACTAATGCCTTTCTCCTTTTTCCACATATCCAGATTGAGAACTTGGTAGTATACCCCTTCTTCCCTTTTCCCTGGTACCGAGGTCCTAAACCACGGGCCTTACTCCATCACATAATTTCCCCACTCTCCTTATAACTTCTTCTTAAATTAAAAAAAAATTCTCTACATCTACTCCTTTAGGATATATGAAAAATGGCTTATCTTTCACCCCTATATCATATTCTTCTTCAACATTATTTATTTCACTGGGTTCTACAACCTCTACACCTACAGTCACTTTCTTTTTATCTACAGTCTCTTCCATCCACTACAATAGTCATCTCTACCTGACGATAATGTTTCCTCTGAACTAGATGACACTACAAATTTACTCATGGGCTTTACATTTTTTAAACGCATGCCGGACCTACAGGGACCCATAATCTTTATCATTTTCTATCATCTATAATTTAACATTTACATAATTACATGCTATACCATACACACAGTAAAATAACTCCACTTATACTTTTTACCCAATCAAGGCATTTATTCTTAAACATTCTAAATCAACAGAAACTTATTTTCAACTTTCCCTTTTCTTCTCCAAAAAACAATTTTCTCTCTCTAAATTTTGTTACCATACCCAAAGCTTTTGGCAAACAGTAATAAAGTAGGCAAACAATCATTTCTTAGCCCCTATATTCTCAAATTTGATATCCCCAAATCAATCCCATACGAAGGCAATAAGCATACAACATCATATACAGAGTGCTAGACAATACAATCAAAGTAGAAGAACACAATTTACTAGCATGTACTATAAGATCCACAATCTTCTACTTTGGCAATAACTTTTACGGAGCGTGATTGATTACGTTGTTTCTCCAACACATTTATCTCACCAAACAAAGATTTCTCAATGAGATTATACTCATAACTTAAAAGTTTTCTCTCTCTAGAATAGCTGGTTACACCACTTTTTTCTCTCTATATAACTGTAGATAATTTATGAGGAAGAGAGAGATACGAGTTTTTATACTCTCTCTCGGTTTATGAAATAACGGTTCTTTCAGGCACGTGTCAGTCACCCATTTGTCTCTACAGGCACATCTTTTTGTCTCACAACATCATCATGGCTTCTTTGATAACATCTACTATTATCACGTTTGTCTATACTTTCAGCCATTAAACAATTTTTTCCCTCCTTCCCAAGATAATCTAAATGATCCATCACCTTACTTTTATACTCAACCAAGATCGTACCATAATATACGTCATTCCTAAAATTGCTCAATATTCAAATTCAAAATTATCTTTACAGCTGTTAGAATCAGACAGTTGTAATCCACAATATTTACCACATAAGCAGTTCGGCAAAAATATTGATCTAATTCCAGTTCGCAGATTCAATCTGCATTATTCTACATTCAACAGATAACAAAAATAGATCACTGCAAATAGATTACTCTTTATTTCGAGCTCTCAAAGTTTGAGCTTACATTCACATGTAGTTACATTTAAAGCAGCCCGAATGATTCACTACACCACATGGTATTATCTCCCCTCCTGTTGTTTTCTCATCTTCTTCAGCAAGCTTGTCCCGTGCGATCTCTCGAATAACTTCTTCTCGTAAAGTTGCATCCGACAACAACTCACGGAACACCTCACACCAGAAAAAATGATCAGTTCAAAGACTATCAAATCTATATTTTAACGTCCATCATTAAGAATTATAATGGTCGTCAAACGGTTATATTATATTATAAGACCTATAAATAGGACCAGAGAATTCCAGATGAAGGGCAGATGAATTCTCACTCAACACTATACTAAAATACTGAGAGCATCTTTGTAATAGCTATCAACTATCAATAATATATATTTTTTTCTAAAATCCTCAAGAAAGGTCGTGATTTTTAACCTATTCAAAGGTTTTCCACGCTAAACTTAGTGCTAGTATTCTTTCGTTGTTCATCTAAACGCTCTGATTATCATTGGTATAAAGGCTAAGTTCAAAATACGAAATTAGGCTATTACAAAACCCACTTCTAGTCCAAGGTCAAATCCATTACCACCCTTGCTCCAAAATCGGGTGATAAGATGGGTGTTTCCAATTATACTCGACAACTGAAAGTGACCCGGTTCAGCACAACAAAATGAAGACATTACGGGTGCGTCTTGTCTTTGTTGTTTTGTGTTAACACACCAAATTTTAGTTGTAGTCTTAAAGAGCTTAGTCAGCAAAGACACGTAATAAGGTTAGGCCTAAACGAAACGTAATAGGGGTCAAAGCCTCTATTGCAATAAATGATATATCTTACATACGTAGCTTTGCACTCTCACTTCACACCACCGAAGCCTTTGGAAAAAAACAAAAGAGGAACAAACAAACAAAGCGCTACAATTACACCCATAACATTCAATTGAAGAACTTGGGAGGCCCTTCCTCTATAGAGTGAGGACAGATTACTGTTCAGCTTACAACTGTTAGACTGCTTGTAACACACATTTATAAGCAAAACTATAACTCAATGATCGATATATAAGAGGCTTCGAACGATATGCTATTGTAAGATTTAAGAAAGCTTTGGAAAACCAATGTGTTTCATAAGCTGGATACAGATTAAATCACTTACAAATGACATTATTTCTTCCAAAAGAAAATGCTCCAATTAAACAGGTGGGTTTTCTATTGTACTGACTAGTGCTCCGGGGTACAATATACGCCTAGGTGATTCCCTGAGCCAAACTGCCAGTTATCCACCAAACGTATTGGTGGATAACGACAAAAATCCTAGTATGCCCTAGCTTTTTTTTATATATATATATATATATATATATTTTGTATTTTTATTAAAGTCCTGATTAGCAAACCCACCAATAGAATTCTTCCACCTCACACCAACTAAAATAGGCTACCTTCTTAAGATTTCAAACTCTTCTTTGTATTAAAATTCGTACCCCTAATGGTCGTCCCCATCCTAATCGAAGCGGGATCACATTCAAAAAAATAATCCAACCCATATTTTTCAGTCCCCATTTTTATAGTAGCGGATTTTTTTTTCCGAAACCATGTCGAAACGACTAATCTCTATTTCATTTTTTGGGTGGAGAGAGAAACAAAAGTAAAACCTTAAGGAACCGGGAGAACAAGTTTTTCATGTTGCCCTTGCCTTGCTGGACCAATAAGCTAACCCACAAATTAGTTGTTCATTTTCCTTCTTTTTTGGAATCCGAAAGTTAAACACACATCACAATAGAGAGAGTTTGATACAGAAAAACACACATCACAATGCAGTAAGAGCATATGTATCAGTAAGGTGGGTTGAAAACCACCAAACCAACCCAAATAGCGATCGACCTCCATTTTCTCACAATAGTTTTGAACTTACCCCTGGTCATAACTTCAACGCATAGTTTGCTAGTGCGTGACTTAAGAAATGGTTTCTCCTTTTAGGTGTTTGGCAACCATATATCAAGTGAGAATGTGTTTTTTCACTACCCATAGGCTTGGAATGTGTATCCTCCTTTTGATCAAAACTTAATCACTTTAGGCCAACTTTAAATGGAATCCACATGCATGATATATGAAAACGTACCTAAATCAAGCTGTGTTAAAATTCAAAATTTATTATTACTACTGAAACATCCATATTTGCTATTGGTTTCATTTCGTGTTAAGTGTCAACACTATCTCGTGATTATTCATCGTCAGAAAGTGCATGTGGAACGACTATAGTTGGACTGACACTGAACAAGTACGTTGGTTTTGTACCTCTTCGCTCAAATACTCTAGCCCATTAGTATTTTACAAAATGAACAAAAGAAGTGTATTTTTTTTATGAAAATAGGTTTCTATTTGAACAAACTTTTGTTTTGTTCGAATATACCTGACATAACCATCTCTGTTTTAATAGACTTTTGTTCTGTTCGAACTGAACAATCAGAACCTTCTCTGTTCAAATAGACTTTTGCTCTGTTCGAATAGAACACGAGTTTTTCAGTTTTCTAATAAAGGTTTTTTTTTTTTTTTTTTTTTTTTTTTTTTTTTTTCAACTCCACCTCTTCCAAAACTAATTTTAGGGCTTGAGATAATTTGAGAGAAGAGTGAAATCAACGAGAATTAGCCCTCAAGTTGAATCGATCTAGAATTTTGAAAGCCTAATTATAATTTTAGATTTTGAGAGTTTGAGGGATTCAAGCTTTGAAGCTTTGATGAAGCGAGGCGTTGCGAGAATGAGAAATCGATTGCAAGAAGCTCAATTAGAAGAGAGGTAACCACGAGATGTGCTTATCGAGTCTGTAAATGATTAAATTCTTGTAATTTCTTTTCAATAATAGATTTTTAGCTGTCAGACGATTCTACAGCGACTTGTGGGTTTTTCTTCTAAGAAAGGTTTCCCACGAGATTAAAATTGTTTGTCATTGTGTTTTTGATTGCTTATTGCTATCACTAGATTATCATATTAACTTGAGCTAGGTTAGAATTAGACAATTAGTTTCAAGGATTATCGGACCTAAGTTATTTGACCTAATTTTATCGAAATCGATTAGTCTCAAGGACTCAAAAATTTCAAATGTTTGACCGAACAAATCGTTTTTGAAAATACTTTCCCAATATTATAATTAAGTTAATTGATTATTGAGAACTCCTCACCGTTACTCTTGTATTTATATCCCCTTTGGTTTGACACTATGTATAGCTCATGGGTTGTACATGTCATTTCTACCGTGGGCCTTTCTTCGAAGTTTGGCCCACGAGATTGCTTCGTATTGGGCACTTGTGCCTCTGCGTTCCCTTATGGTCATGTGCTATGTGAGCCATGTCTACACATCTATATCGATTTGTAAAACTTTCAGAAAATACGTTGTTGTAGTAATTTGAAGGCATTAATCATAATACGCGTGTACGCAATTTAGCACTATAAGCAATAAACACTTTCTTTCCATTTTAACCTTGTCAAAGAATTTAATTGCCTAACACAAATGTTTAATCCTGTCGGAGAATTCAACTGTCTGACACAGATGAGTAATCATGTCGAAGAATCCAACTGTTTGACAAAAATCTAAAATCCTATCAAAGAATTCAACAGTCTGAGACAAATTTTGAATCCTGATAAAGAATCTAATTGTCTGACACAAATTTGGAATCCTGTCATAGAATTCAACTATCTGACAAAAATTTGGAATCCTGATAAAGAATTCAATTGTCTGACACAAATTTGGAATCTTGTCAGAGAATTCAATTGTCTGACACAAATTTGAAATCTTGATAGAGAATCCAATTGTCTGACACAAATCTGGAATCCTGTCAAAGAATTCAACTGTCTGACACAAATTTGGAACCCTGATAATAATTTAATTGTCTGACACAAATCTGGAATCCTGTCAGAGAATCTAATTGTCTGACACAATCTGTAATCCTCTCAGAGAATTCAACTGTTTGACACAAATCTGGAATTTTAAATCCAATTGTCTGACACTGATGCGTAGAATAATTTAAAATTTCAAAATTAATTACAAAATAAATTATTTTCTATTGTGTATATATCGGTGCAATCAGGTAATCTACGCTCAATTTACACTGGGCACGCCCTCTGGAAATGAAACGCCGAAGACAATATCACCTGAACACTAATTTTAGCATTTAGTAACATGTACAACGTAATTAGCTTTGAGGTAACACATACGACCTTATCTTTCAACTTGCATAATTTCCTCGTCCATGAAGAAGATACCAAACAAGGCATTTCTCGAAATACCATTGTTGCTACAGTTGAAACTACATCAAAAAAAATAAAAAATTCAATGTACAATAACCCAAGAATCATGCAAGTTTTATTTAAAATTCATCTACAAATCAGCCTTTTTATTTCTTCCAAACATCCCCAAATCAAACTTGATTGCTTCATAAATTTTAAAATTAACAAAAATTTAGAGAAACCAATGTATTAGATGTTTGCGAAACATATTGGTAAATACAAACAAGTTGTTTCTAAAAGGTGGCATGCATGGTATTTGGTATGAAGAATCTCACTAAATGACTCCCAACCTCGTAATGTTCTACAAAGAAATTATGTTTGCTCCCTCCCTTAACTTGTTTTAACTTTTAAGACCAACTCCACCAAACATTTTCCTCTATAAAACCAAAACCTGCCCTCTTCAGTCTCCTTCTCACACACAAGCTAACATGAGTTCTGGAAAGAAATGGTACCCTCCTTCTCCTCCTCCTCGGACCCCTGAACGGAGACGAAGGGTCTCCATTATGTCTTTTTTAGCTATGGTTTTCCCTAGGTGTTTTGTGGTGCAAGAAGAATCTCGCCGCATGGGCTGGAGCCTAACGAGTTCACCGACTGAATCATCAAAAGAGAAAGTATACATTTCTCATCTAGTGTTTCTTCATGTCTAGAGACAGCGCCCACTAAAACCTTGGTCTCACTACATTTTGTTTTTACCGATTAGGTCATGCATAAGAGAAGGGAGGGAAACAATAGTGGAGAAGGAAGTTCCAACAGTGTTGCTGCTCATCACCAAAGGTGACTTTTTACGACTATCGACTATCGGTTATAGACCTAAGTAATTCATTATAACCGTAAAATTAGACATTTTGAGATGGTCATTGCGTTTTTGTCAAACCCCAGTTTGCCTAGCAAAATAAAAATTGAACATTTTGAGATGCTTAAAAATGTTGTGTACTAGTGATATTTAGATCGTATATGTTTCTATAAAAGTTGACAACTCTTTATAAAAAAATTCATGGTAGATTTATGTGTGATTGGGTTTTTGCCCGTCTTTGCCAAACCCCAGTTTGCCGAACAAAAAAAATGTGAACGTTTTGAAATGATTAAAAATGTTAATGTGTGTACTGGTGATGTTTATCTAAACAAATTTGCAAAAGTTTCCATCATATATGTGACAACTCTTATATGAAAATTTTCACGGTAGATTTATGTCATTTCATGTTTTCTTACTAGCGGAAGTTGTCATGAAATATAGGGAGAAGAACACCTCCGGGGCTGGAGCTAATGAGGGCTCTGCTTTGAACAACCATGGTAGGTGCAGTGGTAATAACTAAGACATTAGCTGTAAACATTGTTAACTCCAACTTGTTCCACTTCCACCTAATCTTTGGCTTATCTTTAACTTGGTTCCATGTATTTAATTTTCTCTAAATGAGAGGAATATAGCAATTTATCATAACACCAAATTTCTTATGTGAGTGACAAGTGTTAAATTTATTATGAAGTCAATAAATACAAAATTAGCTGGAAAATTAAATTTCCACGTCGAAGATTCCATTAGGTAAAAACTTTTTTTTGGCGGTATGACCAAAACCGTGGGTAAGTTTTTGTTGAGATATTTAGTCACACACGGCTATTGAGTATCTCTATATACTAAGAGACAAGTTAGGAGAGAGATAGCTTGCTTTTGTTCGAGTAAAACAATTATGGAGAAAAGGTGCTGAAATTTGTAGAGAAAAGTAATCATTTCTTTCCTTATTTTCAATTTTTCGCTTTAACTAAGTTCCCTCTTCTTATTTTTTCCATTGCATTGCAAGAATCTCGCAACCGGGACAAGAAAAAAGACAAGGGGAAAGCACCTGCAGAGGAAGATACTGATGCAAAGGTGAAAAGAGCTTACAAGAAGAGGAGTGCCAAGAAATGTACGAGTTACTACTATGATGATGATGATGATGATGATGATGATGTGAAAGTAACTAAGAAAAAGGGAAGTACGAAAAGAAACAAGCGAACGGAAGGGTCAAGGTGCACTCGTGTTAATGGGAGGGGCTGGAGGTGTAGGCAGTCAACCATTGTGGGTTACTCTCTGTGCCAACACCACATAGGACTCGCGAGGAGAAGCAGCTTGGGAATTATAATTGAAGAAGAGGCAGGTGATGATGAAGAGAACTTCGAGCCTGAAAGTGAATGATTAGAAATAGAATTATTGTGGGTTATGCTTTTAGTATCGTACTTTGAAGACTATCTTTTTATCCCTAAATTGGTACCATTGAACATTTACGCCCGGCCAAGGGTGTTAATGAGACTATATTACTAATTTCTTTTGATAATTTGGTTCCAAAACGCCATTAATATTTTCCTTAGTGGAGGAACATGTTGTGCGACTAATGTCTTTGTAAGTTCAGAAAGACGGAATCCATGTTTACTGCGGTTTCATGAGAGACAGCCAAGCATTGTTCAAGCCTTGAAATGTCTATCGCTTCATGCAGAATCTCATAATGAAGATGCCATAAAAGGGTAATGAGTTGGTAAAACCGTCCTGAAGTCGTACCTGCTACGGAATCTTGACCTTGCTATTAACAGATAAAAATGGCTGTATTTAAATCGTATATAGAGTCTCCCATTGTTTTCATAGTCCTGAAAGACCCCCATTGCATGAACCACAACAATGTATTGGGGGAAATTCATAACCGGAAATCAGAGTCATTTCTCTCGGATACCCTGTAAAACTTGCATGTAAGCTCATTGTGTTTCTGCTTTAAGTTAGGAAGAAAACATTCAGTAAAACTCATTGATATAGAGACTGTTAGAGCTCCTAACTAAGTACTGTTACCCGGATTTGATTTGCTGTGCTTAGGAATGTCTTAACCCTAGTTGCCTTAACGATACTCTTCATCGTTAAAACTTAGTCGAGATAGGTCAGGTTTAATGCATGAGCCTCATATCTAAACAGGAGAAGGTATGATACTTTCTTCTATCGCGTGTGTCGATGTGAACTCTGTTAGGATTACGGCTCAAAACAGGAGAAGGTATGATACCCACTCGTTCGAACGACAGAGTTTCCGTTGAAGTCGTTCGAACGAAAATAGCTCTTGGGCAAAAATTCCAGAGGATTGTTAAATGGTCGTTCGAACGACCTCATGACTCGTTCGAACGAGTTTGGCTCTGTTTGTTTCTAAGTTCGTTTTGAAGGGGATTTGATCCAAAGCGATGGATTATCTCGTGATGCGTATTTCGGAGATGACCAAATGGAAAACCTATAAATAGAGAGTGTATGTTAAAGGTCTCTGTACTGTGAGAAAGAGTTAGAGAGAAAAAAGGAGAAATCTAGGGTTTAGCTCTGGAAAAGTTTCTTGGGTTTTATTTCTAGGGTTTCTTGCTGGGATTATATGTAAGGATAAATGTGAGGTTTGAGTGATCTCTGGAACTTCTTGTAACCCTTAGTGTGATAATAAATTCGTCATGCTTGTCGGGGGTGGTTTTAATTATGTTTAGGGTTTCCACCAAATTTAAACCTTGTGTATGTGTTTTATTGTCTTTGTTCGAATTCTCTTTGGTTAGAGTTAGTTCTTTAAGTTTTTGTTAATCTTATTGTGCTTCCGCATTGTGATTTGCCCATTCGGTTTCCCAACAATTGGTATCAGAGCGAGGTTTGGGGCAAGTAGAGTAGCAAAATGGGAAGATCTAAGTATTCTAACGCGATCAAGCTTGATGTGGAGAAGTTCGATGGGAAGATCAATTTTAAATTGTGGCAAATACAAGTCCAAGATATCTTGACTCAAGGCGGGTTATGCAAGATACTGAAAGAGAAGCCTATACCTAAAACTCCGGTTGAAGGAATAGCGGCCCAGAGAGCGGACGACGATGAAGAAGAGGACTGGGAAGATCTGGATTCAAGGGCTGCGAGTGAGATACGCCTTTGTCTCGCTAAGAAATTTTTGGCAAACGTGGCTGGAGAGAAGACCGCAAAGGGTATTTGGGAAAAGCTTAAAAGTTTGTACCAAACGAAGAGTCATTCGAATCGCTTATACCTCAAGGAACGGCTTCATACGCTTAAAATGAATAAGGGTACGAGCATTGGTGATTACCTAGGTTCTTTAAACGGGATCGTTTCAGAATTGGAATCGATCGGAGTTAAAGTTGAGGATGAAGATAAGACGCTTTAACTCATATGGTCTCTTCTGTCTTCCTTCAAGCATCTTCAACCTATGTTGATGTATAGGAAAGAAACCTTGATTTTTGAGGAGGTTACAACTACGCTTCTTTCCGAGGAGAGAAGGCTTAAGGGTGGCAAATCTTTGGGGGAAAACTCTGCAATGGTGGCTAGTGGGAAGAAAAGCTTTAATAGGTTCAAAAAGGGAATTTGTTGGAGCTGTGGTCAATCGGGTCATTATAGATCGTATTGCAAAGCGGGGAAAGGTAATGGAGCAAGTTCGGCAAAAGGCTCTGAAAGTGATACTAACAAACTGGCAACGGTTACTAGTAATGATGGTGACGAGGCGCTCCTCGTGGTGGCCGCTGATGGTTTACACAACGACAGAGTATGGGTATTTGATAGTGGGGCTACAATGCATGTATGAGCATACAAGGCATGGTTCGACAATTATGCAAGGTGTGAGGGTAACAAGTTTGTGTTGACGAACGATGGCTCTCGAAGGCCAATTTCGGGAGTGGGTGATATTCGCGTGAGGATGTTTGATTGACGCATCGTAGTTCTTCATGATGTTCAACATGTGCCGAGTATGACTCATAATCAAATTTTACTTTCCAAGTTAGATAATGAGGGTTACAAATACTCCGGGCGAGGTGGAGTAATAATTGTTTATCGGAAATCTTCTTTGATCATGAAGGGAGTTTTAAGTGGGAACTTATATGCATTGGTTGGTAAATCAGTGGGTGCAGATGTGAAGGTTGCGCGTAACAAGGGAGCTATGGAGGTTACTCGAAAAGAGAATTTAATTTAAGGTGGAGCAATGACACAGTCTACAAGGATGATCAGAAAGTGGGTTCCGATTGGTGGGTCTAGGAAAAGCCTAGACTCGGGTAATTCTCTTAATTAAGAAGGGACAAGGATACACGGCGAATATAGTAGAAGAAACAGTTTTATCTCCGAGGTGGAGATTGCTAGGATTACGGCTCAAAACAGGGAACGAGTGGGGAAGTCATTCGAACGACTTCTTAGGTCGTTCGAAAGAAAATAGCTATTGGGCCAAAATTCCAGAGAATTGTTAGATGGTCGTTCGAAAGACCTCATGACTCGTTCGAACGACTTTGGCTCTATTTGTTACTAAGTTCATTTTGAATGGGATTTGTTCCAAATCGATGGATTATCTCGTGATGCGTATTTCAGAGATGACCTAATGGAAAACCTATAAATAGAGAGTGTATGTTAAAGGCCTCTGTACTGTGAGAAAAATTTAGAGAGAAAAAAGGGAGAAATCTAGGGTTTAGCTCTAAAAAGGTTTCTTGGGATTTATTTCAAGGGTTTCTTACTAGGGTTTTCTGTAAGGGTAAAGGTCAGGTTTGAGTGATCTCTGGAACTTTTTGTAACCCTTACTGTGATAATAAATTTGTCGTGCTTGTCGGGGGTGGTTTTGATCCTATTTAAAGTTTCTACCTAATTTAAACCTTGTGTATGTATTTTATTATCTTTGTTCCAATTCTCTTTGGTTAGAGTTAGTTCTTGGAGTTCTTGTTAATCGTATTTTGCTTCCGCATTACGATTTGCCCCATCGGTTTCCAAACAATTGGTATCAGAGCGTGGTTTGGGGCAAGTAGAGTAGCAAGATGGGAAGATCTAAGTATTCTAACGCGATCAAGCTTGATGTGGAGAAGTTCAATGGGAAGATCAATTTTAAATTGGGGTAAATACAAGTCCAAGATATCTTGACTCAAGGTGGGTTATGCAAGGCATTGAAAGAAAAGCATATACCTAAAACTCTTGTTGAAGGTATGGCGGTCCAGAGAGTGGACGACGTTGAAGAAGTAGACTGGGATGATCTGGATTCAAAGGCTGCGAATGGGATACGCCTTTGTCTCGCTAAGAACGTTTTAGCAAACGTGGTTGGAGAGAAGACCGTAAAGGGTCTTTGGGAAAAACTTGAAGGTTTGTGCAAAATGAAGAGTCTTTCGATTCGCTTAAACCTCAAGGAGCAGCTTCATTCGCTTAAGATGGACACGTGGAGAAAAACGTTTAGGAAGCTTACCGGAACCTTTGCCCATTTACGGGCCACCACCTCAGCCTAAGCAGAGAGGGCGACCACCTCGTCCAGTTAATACAATAGAGGACTTAAGAGCCCCAGTTTGGGAGGAAAGTGATCCATTTCGTGTTTTTCCAATTTCTGAGAAGCGTAATTCATCTAGAGTTGACCCAATTGAACTGATTGTTGAGCTAGAAGTCAAATCCCCAATCAGGCTGCCGTCAAATCTCTTAGGGACTATTGGACCCCAGTGGTGAGTGATATGCCTTTGTGTATTGTGTTACCAGTTGTCACGACAAACTATTATGAAATCAAGCCTAGTATGATCCAAATGTTACCTACATTTTGTGGGCTTGATTCTGAGAGCCCTTATAAGCACGTCTACGAATTTAAGAAAATCTGTGCACTCTCCAAATACCAACATTTTACTGAGGATTCTGTTCGCCTTCTTTTATTCCCATTCTCGCTAAAAGATAAGGCGAGTCATTGGCTTGATTCATTGCCACCAACATCTATCAATTCATGGGATCAAATGGAGACTAAGTTCAAAACTAAATGGTTTTCTATGGGAAAAAACCTCGCTCTTAAAAATACAGTTGTCGAATTTGTTCAAAATGAGAGTGAAACATTTTACGAGGCATGGGAGAGATATAAAGATTTTCTTTCACATTGTCCCCATCATGGTTTTGAGAAGCAACAACTAACCCAGATCTTCTATCGTGGAATAACTTCTGAGAATCATTATAGGATAGAATACATACATAGTTGCAAATTCCAGGACCTTGAGCCTGATAGAGCTTATGAGGAGTTTGAGACATTGGCTGAGAACTCTCAGCAGTAGGATTTTGATCCACATAGAAATATTTGTACAGCCAAGAAAGGTGGCTTATACGAAGTGAGTAAGGGAATGGCCATCAAAGCCCAATTAGATACTCTTACCCAAAAATCGAGGCTATGGCTACAAATCAATCTAAGGGTAGTGTGAACCAGGTTCAGCAACAGGGTTGCACCGTTTATTATGATGTAACCTATGTGACTCAAATGTTCCTCATGCTCAATAAAATGAATGACAATCAAGAGCAAGTGAATGCTTTGAATAATACCTACAAGAGGCCCTTTGACCTGTACAAGCCAACTTGGCAGAGCCACCCAAACTTTTCGTGGAAGAACAACCAACCCAGTTCAGGTTTTGGAGAGCCACAAACCTCTGGTCATAATTTGCCTAGGAATCTTCTTTCTCAATCTTATCCTCTGGCATCTCATCAATCCTTTCAGTCATCCAAACAGTTCCTACCTGCTCCACCCAAACCATCTTTGGACGATACCCTTGCTCTCTTCATGCAACAATCAGTACAATTTCAACAACAAATGGTACAATTTCAACAACAGTTTTTGGTGAATCAGAATTCTACATCCTAATCTATCTATAATCTAGAGACTCAGATAGGACAATTGGCAAATACATTTCATGAGAGACCACCAGGTCAGCTACCTAGCCAACCTGTATCTAATCTGAAAGGACCACCAGGGTTTGATTCTAGCTCAATCCCAAAACAGGTTAATGCCATTAGAACTCTTCGAAGTGGTAGACAAATTGATAACCAAGTTGAAATGCCTAGGGTTGAGCTAACACCCGTTGCTATTGGGGATGAGGTCGGTACGAGTGAACCTTCTAATAAATCAAAGGAGTTGCCTACCTCGTCTATTTCCCAACCAAAGACACATTTTGAGCCAAAGGTGCCTTATCCACAACGCCTTCTTCCGGCTAATAAAGAGATTCAATTTGACGAGATATTGGATACATTTAAGCAAGTTGATATAAATATTCCCGTACTTGATGCCGTCATGCTTATCCCTGTATATGCCAAATTCCTTAAGGATACGTGCACTAGGAAAAAGAAAATCAATGTGCACATGAAAGTCTTCTTGACTGAGACATTAACCCCTCCTAACCTTTGAGATCCTGGAAGCCCAACCATCCCTTGTAAAATTAGAGATCACAAAGTAGATAGGGCATTACTCGACTTAGGGGCTAGTGTGAATGTCTTACCTTACTCGGTCTATCAGGAATTAGGACTTGGAGAACTCGATCCTGCCCGAATGACAATTCAATTGGCTGACAGGTCAATACGATACCCACGTGGTATCCTTGAGGATATTCTTATCAAGGTTGATACTCCCATTTTTCCTGTGGACTTTGTTGTTTTGGACACTGAAGATGTAAAGAATCCTAGTTGTGAGATTCCCGTCATATTGGGTCGCCCTTTCCTTGCGACTGCTCATGCTATTATTAATTTCTTTAATGGGGTCTTACAACTATCAATGGGAGACATGAAGATCAAGCTCAATGTTTTTAACAATAATACTCAAGTCCCTCATTCTGATGACATGGCTGAGCTGAATATGATTGACTCCCTAGTTTACAACTCGCTCCCTAAATCATTTTTTGAGGGCGCCTTAAAATCATGTCTTGTAAACTTTGGTGAAGACTTTGATGAAAATCTGATTGTTGAAGAGCTTAATGCTTTACACGACTCAACACCTATTTTTAACAAGTCCAAATGGAGACCTCATATTGAACCTCTAGAACCGTCTGCTACTTTGCCTATTCCATCCATTGTTAATGCACCCAAGTTAGACCTCAAGCCATTACCTAAGACTTTGAAGTATGCTTTCTTAGGTGATTCTAACACTCTGCCTGTAATCATAGCTTCTAACCTCAATGTTGACCAGGAAAGTAGATTGATGGGTGTTCTTGGAAAATACAAATCAACCTAGGGTGGTCTATAGCAGACTTGAAGGGGATTAACCCGGCCGTTTGCATGCATCGCATCAATCTCAATGAAGGTTCTAAAAATTCTCGTGAGATACAATGGCGGTTGAATCCCACCATGTTGGAGGTGGTAAAGAAGGAAGTTCTCAAACTTTTGGACTCGGGTATCATATACCCCATTTCGGATAGTAAGTGGGTCAGTTCCGTTCAGGTTCTATCTAAGAAATCAGGGATTACTGTAGTTGAGAATGAGAATAATGACCTTATCCCTACCCGCATGACTACTGGGTGGCGTATATGTATCGACTACAGGAAATTGAACACGGTCACAAGGAAAGATCATTTTCCTCTTCCTATCATTGATTAAATGCTTGAACGCCGGAAAAAGACATTACTGTTTTCTTGACGGTTATTCTGGATATAACCAGATCTCCATTGCCCTAAAAAATCAGGAAAAAACAACTTTCACGTGTCCCTATGGGACATATGTTTATCGACGTATGCCATTTGGGTTGTGCAATGCACCCGCTACATTCCAGCGTTGTATAATGAGCATATTTCTTATATGGTTGATAGATTTCTTAAAATCTTTATGGATGATTTTTCAGTATTTGGATCATCTTTTGACGAATGTTTATACCATTTAAAGCTCGTGCTAGAACGATGTACACAAACCAATTTGGTGTTAAACTTTGAAAAGTGTCACTTCATGGTGACACAGGGGATAGTTCTTGGACACATTATCTCCAACAAAGGGATTGAAGTCGATAAGGCCAAGATCGACATTATCTCTTCTTTACCTCTACCTCGAATGGCTAAGGCCATTCGATCATCTTTGGGGCATGCTGGGTTTTATCACCGGTTCATCAAAGATTTTAGTAAAATTTCCCAGCCCTTGTGCAATTTACTTAGTAAGGACACTGATTTCAACTTTGATGATGCATGTTAAGGAGCTTTACTTAGTAAGCTCATGTGCGATGCTTCTGATTATGCTGTTGGAGCGGTTTTAGAGCAAATAGTAGATAATAAACCTCATGTTATTTACTATGCTAATCGCACGCTCAATGGCACACAGTTAAATTACTCTACCACGGAGAAAGAGTTATTAGCCATTGTATTTGCCTTGGAGAAATTTTGATCATACCTTGTTAGATCCAAAATCATTATTTACATCGACCATGCGGTCTTAAAGTATTTACTATCTAAAAAAGACTCCAAGCCTTGGTTAATTAGATGGATTCTTTTGTTACAAGAATTTAATATCGAAATTCGAGATAAGAAAGGTGTTGAGAATGTGGTTACGGATCATCTATCTCAAATTCTCACTGAGGGTGCTAAAGATTTTCTCCCTATCTTAGAGACATTTCCTGATGAGTAGCTCATGGCTGTCTCACAACTGCCTTGGTACGCCGATATTGTCAATTATCTTGCTACGCAACTATTACCTACCCCTTAGTCAAAGCAAGATAGAACCAAATTCTTGCACGAGGTTAGACGTTTTTGTTGGGACGATCCTTATCTTTATAAGTTTTGTTTCGACCAAGTGATTAGAAGATGCATCCCAAATGATGAGTTCCATAGTGTACTCACATTTTGCCATACCTTAACTTGCGAAGGAAATTTTAGGACCAAGAAAACTGCTGCAAAAGTTCTTCAATCTGGTTTTTATTGGCCTACCCTTTTTTGTGACGCACATACCTTTTATTCTAAATGTGATAGGTGTCAGAGGACCGGGAATATTTCTCATCGAAACATGATGCCCTTGAACAATATTCTTATTGTTGAACTATTTGATGTTTGGAGCATTGACTTTATAGGCCCATTTCCTTCTTCTCGCGGTTACCTTTACATTCTAGTTGCAGTCGATTATGTTTCTAAATGGGTTGAGGCGGTGCCATGTCAAACGAATGACCATAAGCCCGTGGTAAAAATTTTGAAAACTATTTTTATTCGTTTTGGCACGCCTCGGGCAATTATTAGTGATGGTGGTAAACATTTTTATAACCGTGTCTTTCAAAATCTTTTAAAAACTTATTCCATTACTCGTAAAGTTGCCACACCTTATCATCCACAAATAAGTGGTCAAGTCGAAGTATCCAATCGGGAGATTAAATTTTTTTTAGAAAAAACTGTTCGAACCGATCGTAAAGATTGGTCTGATCGTCTTGATGATGTCTTTTGAGCATATCGAAGAGCTTATAAAACCCCGATTGGTATGTCACCCTATAAACTTGTCTTTGGGAAGGCTTACCACTTACCTGTAGAATTGGAACACAAGGCCCTCTGGGCTACAAAGGCCTTCAACTTTTAAATGAATAAAGATGGATCACATAGAAAGCTTCAACTTTCAGAACTTGACGAACTTCGTCATGAGGCTAATGAAAATGCAAAAATTTACAAAGAACGAACTAAAGCTTTTCATGATAAGTCGATTGTTCGTAAAACTTTTGTGCCTAATCAAAAAGTTTTACTCTACAATTCACGGCTACGTTTATTTCCTGGGAAATTACGTTCTCGTTGGTACGACCCTTTTGTAGTTAAAACTGTTTATCCTCATGGAGCCGTAGAGGTGGAGGATCCTAAGAATGAAAATATTTTTAAGGTCAATGGCCAACAATTAAAACCGTACTTAGAGTCCTACACTTTTGATGAAGAGATAACATTTCTAAATAATCCAGTATATCATAACTGATATTATATACCCCTATAGTTTCATTATAAATCATTTAAGTATGGGGGTGCATTTGTCTGGCTGAAGACGGTAAACTTAACGCTTCTTAGGAGATAACCCTTGACACATTTAGGTGAGACAATTCAGTTTCCCTCTTCCATTTATTTTCTTGTTCTCCAACATTAAGGGCAATGCTTGATTTAAGTTTGGGGGTAAGAAACCATTTCTTGATATGTTTTTTTGAAGAAAAGTGAAATAATGGCACTTTAGCAATGTATGATATATTTTTGACGAATTTCCAAACACTTAAACTGGTTTTACCTTGACATAAATATTATGGAAAAACCTAAATTTTGAAATTGTACCAAGTATACAATAAAATATTTTGGAATATCTTAAGCTTGATGTACTATCTTTTTATTAGCGATTAATTTAAGTTAACTTGGCATATTTTGAAAACGTGTACTTCATTGTAGTTTTGCAATTAATACCTTCAATAGATTTTTACTCAGTATAAGAGAAATTTAGCATTTATAAGGAATAGTTTGCTACAAGGGAGACAACTGCCTAAGAATAAGTTTATTCCTAAGAAAAAAATAATAAATAAGCCAAATATGCTCTAAAAACTTTCACGCTGCAAGGCTACTCGCATGATTAAGAACTGAAAGAGGAAAAATTATCACCAATTTTGAGTTCGACCATGAACTATGTGAAAGGAGCACAAGAAAATGCTACTTGTGAGAATCCTGAGTTTAGGTCATGATGGGGTACCACACCCTTACAACCTTAGCCAACTAGCGGGGATTGTTGACTGAAAACTCCTTGTTACGGAGGCTTCACTAAAAAATAGAGTACTCAAAAGAAAATGCTTACAAAAGAAAAAAGAAAAAGTAAATTCTAGGAAGACGAATTGACTAAGGCACTTGTCGAACTGACCGTTGAATCTATTCCAGTGAGAACTAGACTACCAAAAAAACTGAGTAAATTATTCTAGACAACGTATTTGGTGATAAAACTATTTTTATTGTACACTCAAATATAGCTAAAGAAAAATACTTAAATCTCTTTCTAATCTTGAGGTAGTACCTCTAGTTTCGGATAAGCTTAAAATATTCTTTGATATACTTGAGAGAATAACAAGTTTAAAGATATTTTCATTGGTATATTTTTGTCACAACTAAGTAAGGTTAAGGTCACAGGAAATGAGTCATGTGTATTCTAAAATTGTTTAAAATGTCATTATTGACTTTTGTGGGTATAGTCACTGCAAACCCTCACGAGACAACACTCGTCCACCAGGCTAAACCTGGGGGTTTATTGGCTTGTTGCATACGCTAAATGTAACCGCGTGACATGTGAAAATGGTTTTTGATTACTTTTGTTCGAGGACTAGCAAAATATAAGTTTGGGGGTATTTGATATACATGTAATATTTACGTGTACAACTCCTAAATTTATATCTTCCTAGTCATTTATTAAATACATGTGACACTAATAGTACTTTTGTTTGTATTTATAGAAATCGGTCAGATGATAAACAAGTCGTAATTTTTTTTGGTTTTTAGCAAAAATCAAGGGTGATGCACTCCAACAATGATTCTCATTTGAAGTTGTCAACCAAAGGCCCATGCATGGAAGCCCATTGAAGAGAATTATTTATATATATATATATATATTATTCTCATGAGTTGAAATGCATGATTTTAGGCATTATTTAGGGGATTTTATATTAATGGTGATTTTTAGTAACCCTTCCTATACTCTATAAATATGAGGGGAATCCTACCCATGAAAGATCATCTTGGACAGTGGAAATTAAAGTTCATAGCAATAAAGCTTATTCTTTCTCTTGTTCTTGTCTTTTAATTTTATCGTAGTAATAGTAGTATGGCAATGATCAAAGGGATGAGTAGCTAATATTCTTAGCCAAGGCTAGAGGAAGCTCCACCCAATATAGCCTTAGTGTAGATTTTGTAGCTTAGTTAGAGTAATTACCTTCTCTTTATCCCGAAATTTTGCATATTTGTATTCCTTCGTCCTATGCATGACCATAGCTAGGATTAGGAGGAATAATGAATCTATGTAACCATCTTGTTGGACCATAACAAGATAGGTTAGGAACATGGAGAAGATGGCATAATCCATACTTATCAACCGGACCATGGTTGAGTAAGTTGGTTTATGGGTAATTCCCAATTACTAAATCTCTTGTATTTTTTGATGTATTGCATATGCGATATGCGATACGGGAACTCATAATTTACTTCAATTATTTATGCTATCTAAGGGTTTTAAAGGGTGGAGTAGAATCGATGCCTTGGTTTCCACTCCAATTTATCTTGTAATTTGTTTTGTTCTTATTTTTATTTCAAAACCTACACATACTCATTGTAATTGGATAAAACTAGTAGCTCGAAGTATAATTCGTACCACAAGTCTCTTGGAATATGACCCTGCATACCCTTGTACTTAATGGTACACCGTGCGCTTGCGGGTCTTTTAAGACGTCGGTTTATAATCGATCAAAAACCTACTTTGATCATGAAGGGAGTTCTAAGCGGGAACTTATATGCATTGATTGGTAAATCAATGGGTGGAGATGTGAAGGTTGCGTGCACCAAGGGAGTTATGGAGATTACTCGAAAGGGGAATTTAGTTCAAGATGGAGCAATGGCATGGTCTACAATGATGATCAGAAAGTTGGTTTTGATTGGTGGGTTTAGAAAAAGCCTAGAATCGGGTAATTCTCTTAATTAAGAAACGATAAGGATACACGACGAATGCAGTAGAAGAAGCGATTTTAACTCCGAGGTGGAGATTGTTTGGATTATTGCTCAAAACCGAGAACGAGTGGGGAAGTCATTCGAGCGACAGAGTTTCCGTTGAAGTTGTTCGAAAGAAAATAGCTCTTGGGCCCAAATTCCAGAGGATTGTTAAATGGTCGTTCGAACGACCTCATGGCTCGTTCGAACGACTTTGGCCCTGTTTGTTTCTAAGTTCGTTTTGAAGGTGATTTGATCCAAAGCGATGGATTGTCTCAAGATGTGTATTTTAGAGATGACATAATAAAATACCTATAAATAGAGAGTGTATGTTAAAGGACTCTGTACTTTGAGAAAGAATTAGTGAGAGAAATGAGAGAAATCTAGGGTTTAGCTCTGGAAAGGCTTCTTGGGATTTATTTTTAGGGTTCCTTTCCAGTATTTTCTGTAAGGGTAGAGGTGAGATTTGAGTATTATCTGGAACTTCTTGTAACCCTTAGTGTGATAATAAATTTGTCGTGCTTGTCGGGGCTGGTTTTAATCCTGTTTAGAGTTTTCACCTAATTTAAACCTTTTGTATGTATTTTATTGTCTTTGTTGGAATTATCTTTGGTTAGAGTTAGCTCTTGGAGTTCTTGTTAATCGTATTGTGCTTTTGCGTTGTGATTTTCCCCATCGGTTTCGCATCAATTGGTATCAGAGCGAGGTTTTGGGCAAGTAGAGTGCAAGATGGGAGCATCTAAGTATTCTAATATAATCAAGCTTGATGTGGAGAAGTTTGATGGGAAGATCAATTTTGGATTGTGGCAAATACAAGTCCAAGATATCTTGACTCAAGGCGGGTTATGCAAGGCACTGAAAGAGAAGCCTATGCCTATAACTCTGGTTGAAGGTATAGCGGCCCGGGGGGCGGATGACGATGAAGAAGAGGACTGGGAAGATCTGGATTCAAGGGCTGCAAGTGGGATACGCCTTTATCTTGCTAAGAACGTTTTGGCAAACATGGTTAGAGAGAAGACCACAAAAGGTCTTTGGGAAAAGCTTGAAAGTTTGTACCAAACGAAGAGTCTTTCGAATTACTTAAACCTCAAGGAGCGGCTTCATACGCTTAAGATGAATGAGGGTACGAGCGTTGGTGATCACCTAGGTTCTTTGAACGGGATTGCTTTAGAATTGGAATCGATCGGAGTTAAAATTGAGGATAAAGATAAGGCGCTTCAACTCATATGGTCTCTTCCGTCTTCCTTCAGGCATCTTCAACCTACATTGATGTATGGGAAAAAAACCTTGAGTTTTGAGGAGGTTACAAGTACGCTTCTTTCCGAGGAAAGAAGGCTTAAGGGTAGCAAATCCATGGGGGAAAACTCTGCAATTGTGGTTAGTGGGAAGAGAAGCTTTAATAGATTCAGAAAGAGAACTTGTGGGATCTGTGGTCAATCGGGTCATTATAGATCGGATTGTAAAGCGAGGAAAGGTAATGGAACAAGTTCGGCAAGAGGCTATGAAAGTAATACTAACAAACTCGCAACGGTTATTAGTAATGATGGTAACGAGGTACTCCTCGTGGTGGCCGCTGATGGTTCTCATCATGATAGAGGATGGGTATTTGACAGTGGGGATACATTGCATGTAGGCGTATACAATGCATGGTCCGACAATTATGCATGGTGTGAGGGTAGTAAGTTTGTGTTGACGAGCGATGGCTCTCGAATGCCGATTTCGGGAGTGGGTGATATTCGCATGAGGATGTTCGATGGACCCATCGTAGGTCTTCATGATGTTCAACATGTGTCGAGTATGACTCATAATCTAATTTTACTTTCCAGGTTAGATAATGAGGGTTACAAATACTCTGGGCAAGGTGGAGTAATAAAAGTTTATCATAAATCTTCTTTGATTATGAAGGGTGTTCTAAGCGTGAACTTATATGTATTGGTTGGTAATTTAGTGGGTGGAGATGTGAAGGTTGCATGTACCAAGGGAGCTATGGAGATTACTCGAAATGGGATTAAAGTTTAAGGTGGAGCAATGGCACGGTCTACAAAGATTATCAGAAAGTAGACTCCGATTGGTGGGTCTAGGAAAAGTCTAGACTTGGGTAATTCTCTTAATTAAGAGCCGACAAGGATACACACGACGAATTCAGTAGAAGAAGCAATTTTATCTATGAGGTGGAGATTGTAAGGATTACGGCTCAAAACTGGGAACGAGTGGGGGAAGTGCTTCGAACAACAGAATTTTCGTTGAAGTCGTTCGAACGACTTCTTAGGTCGTTCGAAAGAAAATTTCTCTTGGGCCAAAATTCCAGAGGATTGTTAAATGGCCGTTCGAACGACCTCATGACCCGATCGAACGACTTTGGCTCTGTTTGTTTCTAAGTTCGTTTTGAAGGTGATTTGATCCAAAACGATTGATTATCTCATGATGTGTATTTCGGAGATGACCTAATGGAAAACCTATAAATAGAGAGTGTATGTTAATGGCCTCCGTACTATGAGAAAAAGTTAGAGAGAAAAAAGGGAAAAATCTATGGTTTAGCTCTGGAAAGGTTTCTAGGGATTTATTTCTTGGGTTTCTTGCTGGGATTCTCTATAAGGGTAGATGTGAGGTTTGAGTGATCTCTGGAACTTCTTGTAACCCTTTGTGTGATAATAAATTCGTCGTGCTTACCGGGGGTGGTTTTGATCCTGTTTAAAGTTTTCACCAAATTTAAGCCTTGTGAATTTTTTTATTGTCTTTGTTCGAATTCTCTTTGGTTAGAGTTAGTTCTTAGAGTTATTGTTAATCGCATTGTGCTTCCGCGTTTCGATTTTCCCTATCGGTTTCCCAACAATTGGTATCCAAGCGAGGTTTGGAACAAGTAGATTAGCAAGATGGGAAGATCTAAGTATTCAAATGCCATCAAGCTTGATGTGGAGAAGTTCGATGGGAAGATCAATTTTGGATTGCGGCAAATACAAGTCCAAGATATCTTGACTCAAGGTGGGTTATGCAAGGCACTGAAAGAGATGCCTATGCCTAAAACTCCAGTTGAAGGTATAGCGGCGCAAAGAGCGGACGACGATGAAGAAAAATACTGGGTCGATCTGGATTCAAGGGCTTCCAGTGGGATACGCCTTTGTCTCGCTAAGAACGTTTTGGCAAACGTGGCTAGAGAGAAGACCGTAAAGGGTCTTTAGGAAAGCTTGAAAGGTTGTACCAAACGAAGAGTCTTACGAATCTCTAAAAACTCAATGAACGGCTTCATACGCTTAAGATGAGGGTATGAGCGTTGGTGAACACCTAGGTTGTTTGAAAGGGATCGTTTCAGAATTGGAATAGATCGGAGTTAAAGTTGAGGATGTAGATAAGGTACTTTAACTCATATGGTATCTTCCGTCTTCCTTTAAGCATCTTCAACCTACGTTGATGTATGAGAAGGAAACCTTGAGTTTTGAGGAGGTTACAAGTACGTTTCTTTCCGAGGAGAAAAGGCTTAAGGGTAGCAAATTCTTGGGGGAAAACTCTGCAATGGTGGTTAGTGGAAAGAGAAGCTTTAATAGGTTCAGAAAGGGAACTTGTTGGAGTTGTGGTCAATCGGGTCATTATAGATTAGATTAGAAAACGGGGAAAGGTTATGGAGCAAGTTTGGCAAAAGGCTCTGAAAGTGAAGCTAACAAACTGGCAACGGTTACTAGTAATGATGGTGACGAGGTGCTCCTCGTGGTAGCCGTTGATTGTTCTCGCACTATAGAGGATGGGTGTTTGATAGTGGGGCTACAATTCATGTATGTGCATACAAGGCATGGTTCGGCAATTATGCAATGTGTGAGGGTAGCAAGTTTGTTTTGATGAGCGATGGCTCCCGAAGGCCGATTTTGGGAGTGAGTTATATTCGCGTAAAGATATTCGATGGATGCATCGTAGTTCTTCATGATGTTTAACATGTGCCGAGTATGACTCATAATCTAATTTCACTTTCCAAGTTAGATAAATAGGGTTACAAATAATCCAGGCGAGGTGGAGTAATAAAAGTTAATCAGAAATCTTCTTTGATCATGAAGGGAGTTCTAAGTAGGAACTTATATGTATTGGTTGGTAAATCGGTTGGCAGAGATGTGAAGGTTGCGTGTACCAAGAGAGCTATGGAGATTACTCGAAAGGGGAATTTAGTTCAAGGTGGAGCAATGGCACGGTCTACAAAGATGATCAGAAAGTGCGCTTCGATTGGTGGGTCTAGGAAAAGCTTAGACTCGGGTAATTCTCTTAATTAAGAAGGGACAAGGATCGAATGAGGTAGATGAAACTATTTTATCTCCGAAGTGGAGATTGTTAGAATTACAGCCCAAAACTGGGAGCGAGTGGGGAAATCGTTCGAACAACAGAGTTTCCGTTGAAGTCGTTTGAACGACTTCTTAGTTCTTTCGAAAGATAATTACTTTTGGGCCAAAATTCTAGAGGATTGTTAAATGGTCATTCGAACGACCTCATGACTCGTTCAAACGACTTTGGCTCTGTTTGTTTCTAAGTTCATTTTGAAAGGGATTTGATCCAAAGCGATGCATTATCCCGTGATACGTATTTCTGAGATGACCTAATGGAAAACCTATAAATAGAGAGTGTATGTTAAAGGCTTTTCTATTGTGAGAAAGAGTTATAGAGAGAAAAGGGATAAATCTAGGGTTTAGCTCTGGAAAGGTTTTATGGGATTTATTTCTAGGGTTTCTTGCTGAGATATTCTGTAAGGGTAGAGGTAAGGTTTGAGTGATCTCTGGAACTTATTGTAACCCTTAGTGCGATATTAAATTTGTTGTGCTTGTCGGGGGTGATTTTGATCCTGTTTAGAGTTTCCACCTAATTTAAACCTTGTGCATGTGTTTAATTGTCTTTGTTCGAATTCTATTTGGTTCGAGTAAGTTCTTGGAGTTCTTTTTAATCGTATTGTGCTTCTGCATTACGATTTGTTCCATCAGTTTCCCCACAATTGGTATCACAGCGAGGTTTGGGGCAAGTAGAGTAGCAAGATGGGAAGATCTAAGTTTTTTAACGTGATCAAGCATAATGTGGAGAAGTTCAATGGGAAGATCAATTTTGGATTGTGGTAAATACAAGTCCAAGATATCTTGACTCAATGTGGGTTATGCAAGGCACTGAAAGAGAAGCCTATACCTAAAACTCCGGTTGAAGGTATAGCGTCCCAGAGAGCGAACGACGATGAAGAAGAGGACTGGGAAGATCTGGATTCAAGGACTGCCAGCGGGATACTCCTTTGTCTCGCTAAGAACGTTTTGGAAAACGTGGCTAGAAAGAAGATCACGAAGGGTCATTGGGAAAAGCTTGTAAGTTTGTACCAAACGTAGAGTCTTTCGAATCACTTATACCTCAAGGAGCGGTTTCATACGCTTAAGATGGAATGAGGGTACGAGCGTTGGTGATCAACTAGGTTCTTTGAACGGGATCGTTTCCGAATTGGAATCGATCGGAGTTAAAGTTGTGAATGAAGATAAGGCGCTTCAACTCATATGGTCTCTTCCGTCTTCCTTTAAACATCTTCAACCTACGTTGATGTATGGGATGGAAACCATGAGTTTTGAGGAGGTTATAAGTACGCTTCTTTCTGAGGAGAGAAGGCTTAAGGGTAGCGAATCCTTGGGGGAAAACTCTGTAATGGTGGTTAGTGGGAAGAGAAGCTTTAATAGGTTTAGTAAAAGAACTCGTTGAAACTGTGGTCACTCGGGTCATTATAGATCGGATTGCAAAGCGAGGAAAGGAAATGGAGCAAGTTTGGCAAGAGGCTTTGAAAGTGACACTAACAAACTAGAAATGGCTACTAGTAATGATGGTGATGAGGCATTCCTCGTGGTGCGTGCTGATGGTTCTCGCCACAATAGAGGATGGGTGTTTGATAGTGGGGCTACAATGCATGTATGCACATACATGGCATGGTTCAGCAGTTATGCAAGGTCAGAGGGTAGCAAGTTTGTGTTGGCCAGAGAAGGTTCTCAAAGGCCAATTTCGGGAGTGGGTGATATTCTCGTGACGATGTTCGATGGACGCATCGTAGTTCTTCATGATGTTTAACATGTGCCGAGTATGACTCATAATATAATTTCATTTTCTAAGTTAGATAATGAGGGTTACAATTACTCCGGGCGAGGTGGAGTAATAAAAGCTTATCGGTAATCTTGTTTGATCATGAAGGGAGTTCTAAGTAGGCACTTATATGCATTGGTTGGTAAATCAGTGGGTCGAGATGTGCAAGTTGCGTGTACCAAGGGAGCAAAGGAGATTTCACGAAAGGGAAATTTAGTTCAAGGTGCAGCAATGAGGTAGTCTACAAAGATTATTTGAAAGTGGGTTCCAATTGGTGGGTCTAGGATAAGCCTAGACTCGGGTAATTCTCTTAATTAAGAAGCGACAAGGATACACGACGTATACAGTTGAAGAAACGATTTTATCTCCGAGGTGGAGATTGCTAGGATTACGGCTCAAAACCGGGAACGAGTGGGGAAGTCGTTCGTTCGAACGAATTCTTAGGTCGTTCAAAACAAAATAGCTATGGGGCCAAAATTCCAGAGGATTGTTAAATGGTCGTTCGAACGACCTCATGACTCGTTCGAACGACTTTGGCTCTGCTTGTTTCTAAGTTCGTTTTGATGGGGATTTGATACAAAGCGATGGATTATCTCGTGATACGTATTTCAGAGATGACCTAATGGAAAACCTATAAATATAGAGTGTATGTTAAAGGCCTCTGTACTGTGAGATAAAGTTAGAGAGAGAAAATATTAAAATCTAGGCCTTTGCTTTGGAAAGATTTCTTGGGTTTTATTTATAGAGTTTCGTACTGGGATTATCTGTAAGGGTAGAGGTGAGGTTTGAGTGGTCTCTGGAACTTCTTGTAACCCTTAGTGTGATAATAAATTCGTAGTGCTTGTCGGGGGTGGTTTAGATTCTTTTTTGGGTTTCCACCTAATTTAAACCTTGTATTTGTGCTTAATTGTCTTTGTTCGAATTCTCTTTGGATAGAGTTAGTTCTTGGAGTTCATGTTAATCGTATTAAGCTTCCGTGTAGCGATTTGACCCCCCCCCGGTTTCCCAACAATTGGTATCAGAGCGAGGTTTGGGGCAAGTTGAGTAGCATGATGGGAATATCTAACTGTTCTAACACGATCAAGCTTGATGTGGGAAAGTTTGATGGGAAGATCAATTTTGGATTGCGGAAAATGCAAGTCCAAGATATCTTGACTTATGGCGGGTTATGCAAGGTACTGAAAGAGAGTGCTATACCTAAAACTCTGATCGAAGGTATAGTGGCCCAGAGAGCGGATGACGATGAAGAGGAGGACTGGGATGATCTAGATTCAAGGGTTGTGAACGGGATACGCCTTTGTCTCGCTAAAAATGATTTGGAAAACTTAGCTGGAGAGAAGTCCGCAAAGGGTCCTTGGGAAAAGCTTAAAAGTTTGTACCAAACGAAGTGTCTTTCGAATCGCTTATACCTCAAGGAGCAGCTTCATGCGCTTAAGATGAATGAGGGCACGAGCGTTGGTGATCTCCTAGGTTCTTTGAACGGGATCATTTCAGAATTGGAATCAATCGGAGTTAAAGTTAAGGATGAAGATAAGGCGCTTCAACTCATATGGTCTCTTTCATCTTCTTTTAAGCATCTTCAACCTACGTTGATGTATGGGAAGGAAACCTTGAGTTTTGAGGAGGTTACAAGTATGCTTCTTTTCGAGGAGATAAGGCTTAAGGGTTGCGAATGCTTGAGGGAAAACTTTACAATGGTGGTTAGTGGGAAGATAAGATTTAATAGGTTCAGAAAAGGAACTTGTTAGAGCTGTGGTCATTCGGGTCATTATAAATCGGATTGCAAAGCGGGGAAAGGTAATGGAGCAAGTTTGGCAAGAGGCTCTGAAAGTGACACTAACAAACTGGCAACGGTTACTAGTAATGATGGTGATGAGGCGCTCCTCGTGGTGGCCGCTGATGGTTCTCGCCACTATAGAAAATGGGTGTTTGACAGTATGGCTAAAATGCATGTATGCACATACAAGGCATGATTCGGTAATTATGCAAGGTGTGAGGGTAACAAGTTTGTACTGATGAGCGGTGGCTCTCGAATGTTGATTTCTGGAGTGGGTGATATTCGCGTGTGGATGTTCGATGGACGCATCCTAGTTCTTCATGATGTTCAACATGTGTCGAGTATGACTCATAATCTAATTTCACTTTCCAAGTTAGATAATGAGGGTTACAATTACTCCGGGCGAGGTGGAGTAATAAAAGGTTATCGGAAATCTTCTTTGATTATGAAGGGAGTTCTAAGCGGGAACTTATATGCATTGGTTGGTAAATTAGTGGGTGGAGATTTGAAGGTTGCTTGTACCAAGGGAGCTATTGAGATTTCTCGAAAGGGTAATTTAGTTCAAGGTGCAGAATGGCACGGTCTACAAAGATGATCAAAAAGTGGGTTTCGATTGGTGGGTCAAGGAAAAGCCTAGACTTGGGTAATTCTTTTAATTAAGAAATGGCAAGGATACACGACGAATGTTGTAGAAGAAACGGTTTTATCGTCGTGGTGGAGATTATTAGGATTACGGCTCAAAACAGGGAACTAGTGGGGAAGTCGTTTGAGCGACAAAATTTCCATTGAAGTAGCTCGAACGACTCCTGAGGTCGTTCGAACGAAAATAGCTCTTGGGCCAAAATTCCATAAAATTGTTAAATGGTCGTTCGAACGACCTCATGACTCGTTCGAATGACTTTGGCTCTATTTGTTTCTAAGTTCGTTTTGAAAGGGATTTGATCCAAAGCGATATATTATCTCATAATGCGTATTTCGGAGTTGACCTAATGGAAAACCTATAAATAGAGAGTGTATGTTAATGGCCTCTCTACTGTGAGAAAAAGTTAGATAGAAAAAAGGGAGAAATCTAGGGTTTAGCTCTGGAAAGGTTTCTTGGGATTTATTTCTACGGTTTCTTGCTAGGATTTTCTGTAAGGGTAGAGGTGAGGTTTGAGTGATCACAGAAACTTCTTGTAGCCCTTAGTGTGATAAAAAATTCGTCGTGCATTTCAGGGGTGGTTTTGATCCTGTTTAGAGTTTCCACCTAATTTAAACCTTGTGCATGTGTTTTATTGTCTTTGTTGGAATTTTCTTTGGTTAGAGTTAGTTCTTGGAGTTTTTGTTAATCGTACTATGCTTCCGCGTTGCGATTTGCCCCATCGGTTTCCCATCAGACTCTCCTGCATTTCTTAGGGAAAAATAGGTTTTCTGCTTAGCTACGACCCTCAGGTGAAAATTCGTTGATTATTATAATAGATAATAGGTCGAGTGTTAGGATCTATTTCCATTGCATCTATAACTGTTATTTAATCAAGGTTCCAAGTCTTTAAAGTCGAGCAACTATTTATTGCAGCTCCTCAATCCTGTTGATGAGTCTACTACCTATTGCCTTTTTGGAGTCATCTTCAGACTTCAAACTTAGATAACCCAGATTGTTTGAGAAAGAACATCCTTTCCTATCTAAGTATCTCATTTCTAATTAGCTCCTATGATCATTTATCTGAATGTCTCGTCTTTCCACCATTTATCTCTTTCGCCCATTTTCGTTTCAGCCAATTACAATATTACATCACGTCAACTCTATTATTGTTGAATTTAGCGTAACACGTCGGCTGGCATCACTGAGTATTCACAACAATACAAAATCTATTGCTCTTTCAAGGATCAAAGCAAGTCCAATAACAAAAGGGAACTCAAAGACTTGCAAAACTATGAAATTTATTGTGTTCCCACGTTTCTAAAGCCAACCATTGTTTAACTTTACGGGACTACATTGTTGAAACCCAACACTTGGGTTGAGGGATCACATTCGCAAGTATTGTGTATTTACCATTTACTCAAGCTCATGTAAGGATACATATTCATAAATTATAGTCATGGACATTGCAATGCACATAAAATACCTTACGACTTAAGCAGGGGAGGAACTAGTAGAAGACTCACCCGGGCTATACCTGGGGTAAAACAAAAAAAGTAGATTCATTTGAAGTTTGAACAAACCTTTCTTCCTCTCTTCCTCTCTCAGACGACACAGGTGCTCTAACTCTCTTCTTCTCTCACACAAGCCCACCTCTCTCCTTCTTCAATTTCTCAACTAGTAGAATCCAAGTTGTTTGATAGAGATTTTGTTGTTTTAGGGTTCCCATTCAATTTCTCCCCAAAACCCTAATTTCATTTTTTCTGAAATTTGGGGAAACAATTAGGGTTTTAGGAGTGACCAAAGCCTCCATGTTTGCAACAATGGTCCATTCCCTTTGACTAATTAGAGTTTGATTAGTAATTTGATATCTTTGGATCATCATTAACTTAGTATTAGGGTTTTTGAGATGGAGGGGAGAAGAATTTCAGTCAGTCCACTCCCTTGTTTTGGTCGTAGAGTTGTCGCTGCTGCCGCAGAGAAGCAGCCTCGAGGTAATGGGTTTGTGAATAGCGTGAAGAAGCTTATGAGGCACGAGATATGTTCGAAGAAGTCTCGGGCTTTTAGTATGAGTAATTCTCAGGAAAGGTTCAGGAATATTGGGTTGCAGATTTGTGTTTTTGTTTCGCGAATTTAGTTTTTTAATATCTATGTTTCAAGTGTGTTTTATTAGAGAATTTTTGTGTCATTGTTATAGTACTGAAACAATGTGGACATTTGGTGGGAAGTGCTTCATTTGCTCGCATTTTTTGAATATAGGCTTTTGGGATTAAATGGTTTCTTAAGTGGCAACAAAATTAATTTCCGGTTAGGTTAAAGTTTGTTGTGAAAGTTCTTCTAGTCTTTAGTATAATAGTTGTTTCCATGGCACTCCCTTGATATGAATTTCTCGCCTCTACAAAAAAATATATCAGTAAATATCCCTCTAAAATTAGTAATATACCCTCAATTTTTTCCCAACTTAGAATCCTGGTTTCGCCCCTGGACTCAAGCAGACTCAAACAGATTAACTATGCTTCGACAAACAATCACCAGTATTTTTGTCACTTTCGATTCTCTGCAGGTCTGGATTGAAAACTTTGTACAACTGCCATAGAATCTGACCTTTTGGATTTTATATGAACTAAAAATGCTCTGATCAATTTCTGGATTTACATAGACAGAAGGAAATGAGTCGATAAGGTTGTATTGGGTAAGCTACTACAAGTAAAGTAAGAACCTAACATATATCATTTTATATACAAATGAGGTGCACAGGTACAAGACGCGGCACATCAACCAAGTTGTAAATACCTGATATCAAATGAATGCCAGGATCATTGCCCAATTCACTCACCTTATAGGTGGAAATACACGTATGAATGACCACAGGCATCAGTGGGAAATTCTGAACATTTTGATGTAAAACATAAAAAACTACAGTCAGTAGCGAAAACAACGACCATTGATAGATAATTAAAGAACTTTAACTCTAAAACTCCAAAAACTCATCAGGGTTAATGCATGAGCAACATATCCAAACCGAATAAGGTATGATGCTTTCATCTATCACGTGTCGATGTGAACTCTCCTACATCTCTTAAGGGTTAGACGAGTTTCCTTCACTGCAGCATCATTCTGTGATAGTGCCCAGTAGAGGTGGGAAATTATTATTCAACAAGAAGGTGCAGGTTGAACATCAGCAGGTCGAGCTGCAGAATCTACTTGCACTGCATCTACAACTGTTATTACTGTTGCGACTCAGCTTTCTTCCACTTAAACGTCGAGCAACTACTCGTTCCCACTCCTGCAGTTGATAAATCTGTTCCACCTATCGCCCTTTTTATAAATTCAAAGTCATATTTGTTGAGAATTGAGGTAGCTAATCTCTCTTCCCTTACAAGAACGATACGCGGAAATTGCCAACACAAGAAGTAAATCAACAAAGAATAGTAAAAAACACAATAAGGTTTCCTGGAGGAGGGAAGTGGAAAACCCTTGCGGATGAAAATTCACTCCCCACGAACAATTCACTATGATATCAAATAGGTTACAATGATCTCTCAAGTTTCTCAAGCTTTAATAGAGTCTCTTCAAACCCTAGCCTCTCTAAGGTAAAACTCACCAAAAAGATAGGCTAACAACTAACCCTAGACCCCCTTATAAACATGGGAAGTCAATACATAAGAATATGCTCGAAGTACGGATCACGAGACAGACCAACGTCCCCAAAAACGCCTTCTAAAAATTGACTTACAAAGTCTATTCGAATAGACTTTTGATCTATTCGAATAAGGTGGGTCTATTCGAACAGACATGACTTCTATTCGAATAAACTTTTCCCTGTCTCTTTTTATTCGAATAGACATGACTTCTATTAGAATAAACTTTCCCCTGCCTCTTCTGTTCTAACAGACAAAAGTCTATTCGAACAGGACTTTGAAAAAACCTTTTTTCAAACCGTCTTCGATCCTCGCTCGTCCCACGAGCTCCGATGAACTTCTTCTAACACGATTCGAGTTCATATCATAACAATCTTTGGACTTCAACTTTGATAACCCTGTTTATTTCAGAAAGAGTTGTGTTTCCTTTCTAACTGTTCCATTTCTAATTTGTTCATATCAACATCCATTTTCATCCATCTTCTAATCTTTCCAATGTTTATCTCTTTTAACCCTTTTCGTTCCAAACAATTACAAGGATAATCTCTTACGTTAAATCCAGGAAGAGGCGAAAAATATAGACTTCAACTCTATTATCTTGGAACTTAGTGTAAGACATGATACATCAGCTGGCATCATTGAGCCTTCAAAGTAAAACAAAGTCTATAGTTCTTTCAATGTTCAATACAAGGCCAGCGGCAAAAGGGAACTCAAAAGACTTGCAAGACTACGAGATTGATTGTAAATAAAAAAATTCCACGTGTCTAAGCTAAATGCTGCTCGTGTTGCATATCTTTTCATGTACTCTTTAACTGAATGTTGCATCATCAGGGACGTACTGCACAGAGCCGCATATCTTTTCAAGTACTCTTAACTGAATGTTGCATCATCAGGGACGTACTGCACAGAGCCTAATCTATGTACAGCATGTGCCACTCAAAGACAATGCCATGAAAAAGTGGTATTGAGCTGGATAACTATATAGGCGGATCTAAGAAAATTTGTAATGATATTCCTAGAGTCATTGTCCTTTCTATTTTTCAGAGACGACACAGTCTATAAAGGGCCAAGACTTCGTAGACTCTGAAAATTTTATGAAGATGGAGATAAAGAAAGCTCCATACCAAATTATGCCTGTATATACCCTTCTAGATCCATTGGCATGGAAAACCTTCCATCAAATACTAAAAATCATTTGCTTCATTAAAATTGTGTGAACAGTGATTAAACTTGTAAAAAACCAAAAGTAACACAACGCCACTATGGGAACTCACCTCCGTCTCTTTTATGGCGACCAAATTTTCTCTTCTATAAAGGGTTTCACCAGAAGCTATGCTATACTCTGTATGTCATCCCCTGGTAGCATTTGCACCACTTAATTTTAATCTAGAGCATTCCGTTTCTTATTTGTACCACTTTTCTGTTCAAACTACACAATGTTTTGCACATCTCAACCAACAAATAACTTGAGCTTAATCTAGAAGCAATTTGTAGTAAAATCACTAATAACAGCATTCTCTAATAGAACATCTAATCCAATGGGGACCTCAATGCAAAATACGGTGTGGTTCTCTCAACAACAAAATCCCGCTGAAGTTGAATTCTCGAAGGATACATAAAAACTGACTCAAACGCCAAAGAAATCCTGTGATATCTCCAGGGCCAATCATCTCAGGGGATGCTTTGGGACATAACATACTGACTTCAAAGACAGTTTCTCATTTATCAACCTAAAATATCCGAGTTCATTTTCCTAGATTGATTACATAATATAAGGAGACATTCTCGCTTCTCAATTAGTATGGGACTTTCAGAGAGGTATGTGAGTTGACTATAAAGGAGCCTCAAATAAAGTAACGGGTAGTAAACAGGAACTGCACGAGTCACATAAACAAGAGAAGGCTTTGTCCTCTTTGGCCGAAACACACTTGCATCTATATCCAGTAGATGTGAACCCAGCATCAGATCAGGGAAAAAGTAGGGTCTCATCATTCCTACTGGTTGGAGTGCTGGTTCCACTGTTGAAGATTTTGGCTCTTAATAGTGATCCTTAATTCACTTGTGATTGTGATAGAACTCTATCATCTTACTCATGCTTGTAACATAGTTAAGTAGTATTTGTATTATAATTACTAGACTAGAAGTTAGAGAAACTGCTCCAACTTCCTTTGTAGATAATCTATCTGCTATAACTACCATCTGTAGATAACTCATCTAATCTGTAATTGTAAATGGCCAAGTGCTATATGAAAGAAAGCAGAGAATTGTTTGTCTTAATTTGAGTTTAATTCCCTCAAGGAATTCAGTAGATAGAACTGTGATCTATCATTTGGTATCCAGAGTCTTTTTTTTTTCCTCCCACCATGCCTCCCAAATCAAAAGATGTTGCATCTGATTCTTCCTCAATGGATCACGATTTTTACCAAATTCAACTTTTCGCTGAAACAAACAAGGAAAACACAGACAAATGCCTCGATCAAATTCAGAAGTGTTTGGAACAATTGCTCACTCGAGCGCCAAATATCGTTGAGAACGTGACGAGGAACGATCCAGCCAGAAGGAACGGTGTTTCTTCATCGTTTATGAACTACAACAACGAATCCGCACCAATATAAAGTCGATCCATCAGGCTTGATTTTGCACGCTTAGATGGAACTTCCAATGTTTTAGATTGGATTTCATGTGCCGAACGTTTATTTTGATACCATCAGACACCCGAAGGCCAGAAAGTTTTCATATCTTCGTTCCACTTAGAGGGCAACACCTCCCCATGGATCGATTGGATTGAAGAACGTGATGTGAATCTTACATAGACGGAGTTTGTCACGGAGATGATTTTTCGCTACGGACCAACCGCCCATGAAAACCTTTATGGTGCAATCTCGAAGTTACGCCAAACTTCTATTGTAAAGGAGTACCAAGTGCAATTTGAACGTTTGTCTTGTCGCATTAAGTGATGGTCGGATAAATCCTTAATGGGATGTTTTATAATCGGGTTAAACGATGATATTCGCCCTGATGTTCAGGCGCATTATCCTTCTTCATTTAAAATCGCTATTAGCATCGCACGGTTGATAGAGGAAAAGCATGAGACACGCTAGAGCTGGCAAAGTGACCCGCAACCCGCCAACCCGACCCGACCCAACCCGGTTTTAAGGGGGTTTGAGTTTTGCCTTAATGGGTCGCGGGTCATTTGACCCGAACCCACCTAACCCGTTTAATAAACAGGTCGGGTTAGGGTTTACCCTAAACATTTCGGGTTGACCCGTAACCCGTTTAAATTAAATTTGGGCTAATTGTAAGTATATGGTTTTATGGTACCCTTTTAAAAAGTTAAATAAAAAATAACCTAAAGTCTTAAACCTAGCCTCTCTTAACTTCAGTCTTCATTTTCACTCTCAGCCGACTGTGTTCTACTCTCACCAACTCCTCGCACGTAAAGCTCTGCTCGGCCAAATATGGTAACCAATTCCTTCCTTCCTTTCTTCCCCTCTTTCTAATTCTACTTTTATCAGAACTGATGAATCTATGTTTTCCCTTTAGTTTTTCTTCAGCGATGATGATGAAGGATGAGTTTTGTTTGTTTTCACTTTTATCAGATGATGAACTGATGAATCTCTATTTTATTTTTGATGATGAACTAATGATGATGATGATGATGAAGAATGAGTTTTGATTGTTTTTCTTCGACGGTGATGATGAACTGATGAATCTCTGTTTTCCCTTTTATCAGAGCTATGTTTGTTTGTTTTTTTGTTTTTTTTTGTTTTTTTTTTTCTGATTTGAGTTTGTTTTTAGGTGGAGTTGTTATCGTCTATGAGAGGAAGGTCAAGCTTCTCTACGGTAAGCATCATCTCACTTTTGATGATTTTCAGAGATTCTCACAACAATCTATTCCTCTAATTCTGTGTTTTGTTGTTTTTGCTGCAGAGGATGTAACTCGGTTACTGGTACTTAAAACTACACTCGACAACTTTGATTTTTATTTGTTTTTGATGATTTTTTTGGTGTTTTTAGTTGGAAATCACTGAAGCTTGGAAGACGAAGCCCATCACAGATCCAACGGTTCTCCCAAAAGGCAAATCTGAAGCGAAGTAAGCTTTTTCTTGTTATCCTTCACCATCGCAGATCCAACGGTTCTCCCAAAAGTAAGTTTTTGATGATTTAACTGTTATTTGTTTTGAACTGTTGTTTGTGTCTTTGTGATCTGATTCTACTGTTTGGAACTGATGTTGTTTTGAATTGTTGTTTGTGTCTTTGTGATGCTATTTTGAACTACTTTGGAACAATCCATGTGATGTTGTTTCTGTGTCTTTGTTATGCACTTATGTTATTTTGTGAGGCTGATTCGCTGAAGCAGCTGAACTGTAATGCTTTGGAACTGATTATTGTGATCTGATAATGTAATTTATTATGTAATGTAATCTGATAATGCTGAAGAAGCTGAACTGATAATTATGTAATGTAATCTGCTGTTATCTTTAATCTGTAATGCAAGGGTGTAATGCTTTGGAACTACTGTTTTATCCTGTTTTGCTATGATGTTTGGGTTAAACAGGTCGACCCAAACCCGACCCGTTTAGTTAAACAGGTCGGGTCGGGTTGACCCGTTTAAATTAGGGTCGGGTTTGGGTTTGCTTATCTGACCCGTTTAGTTAAACAGGTTGGGTTTGGGTTTGCCTATGTGACCCACGAACCCGTTATGACCCGACCCGTATAACCCAAACCCGACCCGTTTGCCACCTCTAGACACGACGCCCTCTATTTTGATTAACAACTTTCACACCTTCACCCATACCATCAAAAACCACTTCCATCTCTACGCCATCCACAGGGGTTCTTTCGTCGACTCCTCCAATCAAACGCTTAAGTCCCACCGAGATGCAAGAATGACGGGCGAAGGGGATTTGTTTTAACTGTGACGAGATTTTTAAACCTGAGCATCGTTGTAAGCGCACACAACTTCTACTAATGGAAGGCGATTGGGCTTCCGACGAGGACGACGTGGTGGCAACAATAACACCAGCAACCCAGAATGACGATCCCGCTATATCTCTTCATGCCTTAACCGGTTCTTCAAAGCCGGCCACCATGCGTGTCCAAGGAATGCTAAAAAACCATCCAATCACAGTTCTCATCGACTCTGGCTCCACACACAATTTTCTTAACCCCTGTTTAGCAAAAGCATGTGGATGTCTTGTTCATTCAGATCGTTCTTTCAAAGTAATTGTCGCTAATGGAAGTTTTATTCAGAGTCATGGATGTTACGAAGGGGTCGAAGTTTCATCTTATCCCTTTATGTTTAAGGCAGACTACTTCCTTCTTGCTGTGAGCGGATGTGATCTGGCATTAGGCGCAGAATGGCTACGCTCCCTTGGCTCTATAACATGGGATTTCTCTACACCTACCATGTCTTTCAAGAACAATAATCATCTGTATACTTTGGCGGGTAATGGTTATTCACCGACGCAAGCTACAACATGTTGTCTAATGGAGAAACTATTAACTCAGGAACAACTTGGGTTTGTTTTTAATATATTCCATCTTCAACCCCAATATCCAGATTAGGAATTACCCACTACACTTACCGACTTACTTGCTAAATTTTTTGACCTATTAGCAATCCCATTCGAACTTTCACCATCTCGTTCCCATGACCACCACATTCCACTTCTTCCAAATACAACCTCAATTAATGTTTGCCCCTACCGCTACCCTCATGTCCAAAAGCATGAAATCAAAAATTTGGTCTGTGATATGTTACTCGATGGTATTATTCAACCAAGTTCAATCCCATTTTCTTCCCCGGTGCTTTTGGTGTGGAAAAAAGATGGAATATGGCGTTTTTGAGTTGATTATCGCACTCTTAACAAAGTGACAGTTAAAGATCGATACCCAATCCCCATGATTGATAAATTGCTTGATGAACTTCCCGGTGCTCGGATTTTTACGAAGCTCGATTTACGTTCAGGATATCACCAAATACATGTGCACCAAGTGGATATCTAAAAAATAGCCTTCCGAACACACGACGAACATTATGAGTTCCTTGTCATGCCATTTGGCCTCTCCAACGCACCAGCCACATTTCAAAGCTTAATGAACCAGATTTTTCAACTGCTCTTACAAAGGTCTGTGCTTGTTTTTTTCGATGATACTTAGTTTATAGTAAAATGATGGAGGAGCACTTGGTTCATTTACGTACTGTGCTTGCTTATTTACGTACTCACAAATTATTTGTCAAACTTTCCAAATGCTCTTTCGGACAAACCCACATCGATTATTTGGGTCATATTATTTCTTTCGAAGGTGTTTCGGTAGATCAGGAAAAGATTTAATCTATGATTAATTGGCCCAAGCCATCAACTCTCAAGGAACTCCGTGGATTCTTGGGGCTTACCGGCTATTATAGAAAATTTATACGTGACTATGGAAAGATCAACGGGCCTTTAACAACCATGCTTCGAAAGGAATCGTTCATTTGGATAGATGAATCGATCGCGGCTTTTGAAACTCTCAAGACATCAATGATGACTACTCCAGTCCTTACATTACCTGATTTTTCTCAGGAGTTTGTCATCGAATGTGACGCATCCGGCACTGGAATAGGTGTTGTCTTATCGCAAGGTGGTCGTCCCATTACTTTTACTAGTCGTTCTTTATCGCCCCGCAATCTTAATTTGTTGGGTTATGATAAAGAAATGTTAGCCATCGTATTCGTAGTTAATAAATGGCTCCCCTACCTCCTTAGTAAGCACTTCAAAATTTTGACTGATCATCGAAGCTTGTGTTATTTCCTCAAGCAGCGTATATCGACGTTAGAGCAACAAAAATGGATTTGCAAGTTACTTGGGTATGATTACAAAATCATATATCGCAAAGGAAGTGGCAATCGGCCGCCGACGCACTATCTCTTCTTGCTAATGACTTCCAAATTCTCGTAATTTCATCTCCTATTTTTGGCAACCTTAAAGACATCCAGCAAGAATACCTTTTGCATCCACCATTTGCCACATTAATCGCATCCCTCGAGTCTAATCCTACATGCCCCCGTTACGCATACGCTGGCAACATTCTTTTTTATAAAAATCGCATCATGGTACCTCCTGACTCAAAGTGGAAGCAGACTCTTCTAGACAAATTTCACTCATCCCCATCAGCTGGCCATTCTAGTTTCCTTTGAACATACAAGTGCCTCTCTAAAGATTTTTATTAGAAAGGCCTCAAACCTGATGTCAAAACCATCGTTTCCCATTGTACCGTTTGCCAACAAAACAAATCTGAATCAATCGCTCCCCCTGGTTTGTAACAACCTTTACCCATTCCTGAAGATACATGGCAGGAAATATCAATGGATTTTATCACGGGTTTACCCACTTCTAACCGCATGGACACCATGGTTGTCGTTGATCGCCTTTCCATGTATGCTCATTTAAGCTCCTTAACGCATCTATTCACCGCATCCACAATTGCTGACATATTTGCCAAAGACATCGCAAAGTTACATAGCATGCCAAAATCTATCGTTAGCGGCCGCGATCCTATATTCACAAGTAAGTTTTGGGATGCTTTCTTTAAATTACAAGGAACACAATTATGCATATCATTTGCTTATCACCCTCAATCAGATGGTAATACAAAAGTTGTCAATCGTTCACTATAGACTTACTTATGATGCTTCACTAGTCTCAAGCCGAAGGATTGGTCCAAATAACTTCCATGGGCTGAATGGTGGTATAATTCTACGTTCCAATCGTCGATCAAGACTCCATTTCAGGCATTATATGGACTTGTAACCTCTATAAAAGGGCAAGCCTAGGCTATAGTTAATTATCTAGACGTAGATTGTTGTTTAGAGTTTTCTTTAGATCTGAGAGATTTGTAACTAGGGTTTGTAACCTTCTATGAAGGGCAAGACTAGGCAAGGTTAGATCTAGGTTAAACTGGTTTTTTTTAAGCAATTAAAGCATATTTATCCCATCGAATTTGTGTTCTTCAAACTTTTCAGCTAACTAAAGCTTCTTCATCGTATTGTGGATTAAGTGGTACCAGATTCTTGTTAAGAATCTCGGGTTTTGATTATGGTTTAAGGTCTCTACACGTGACCGTTTCAAGCAAACAAAGGGGAAGTTTTGTGGATTTCTGACGTCTGCTACAGTGATTTTGCATCTGTTACAGTGAATTGAGTTAATGTTACAGTGTTTTTGGCGACTGCCACAATGTTTTTGGCATCTGCTACAGTGATTTTGCGAGTGCTACAGTGATTTTCAGATCTACACAATTTTTGGGAATTTTTGTGAGTCCGTTGACGATCTATTATTGACCTAAATCAACTAATAAGGACGATTTGGAGATGGGCGGTTTCAACGATAGACTCACGGTTTTAGAAACGAAAGTTTCCAAGTTATCTGTTACTGTAAAGCAGTTAACTGCACAATTTTGTCTCACAAACCTCGCATTGGGTTCACTTTCGGCGAGTCGGCGAAGCCGTTCGAAAAAGAAAAGGGTTTTGGATGTGGATGGCGACGAGGATGTTGTTAATTTAGTAACGGCGACTCCGGTGAAGAGGTTGGTTATTGCGAGTAGCAAGCCTGTATTACCGATTCAAGAGGGTATGTCGTCTATAGCATTGTCTACGATGACAATGTCTCCTATGCAACAAACCAAGATGGGGAAGTTGCAAGAGGAGGTTATGGTACCAAGTATTTCTGCTATGTTAGTACTTTTTCAGAGTCAGCCTATTATTCCATTGGATGTTGTAGGATTTGATGATCACCATGGGCTTCGTGTGGTTTTCTAGAAGTTATGGCAAAACAAGGCCCGTGAGTATGTTTTCCAGGATAGGGTGGGTGAAAAGAAGCTATTTGAGCCGTTTGTTTTGCTGTTTAGTACATCAAAGTGGTATAACAGGGAATTGGGCATCGCCGCATTCACACACCTACAGTTCTGGCTTAAGCAGGGATTAAGGTTCCTAAGTGGGGGAGCCATGATCCAGGAAGATCTAAGGAATTTCCACATCTCCAGTTCTGGCTTGAGTAGGAGCTCAAGCCTCCTAAATGGGGGAGCTATGATCTAGGAGGATCTAGGATAAACTGGAGTTTTTACCAAAGTTGTTCGAACGAGGGTGAGAGTCGTTCGAACGACTTGAACCCTTGGGCCAAAGTTCTAGGGGAGGTGTTCGGTCGTTCAAATGACCTATGGGTTCGTTAGAACGACTATCGTAATTTCAGTTCTAGTTTAAGAGTTTTAAATACCTTTTAGAGTTGGATTAGAGTTGGATTTTCAGTTGGATTATAACTAGGACTTGTAACCTCTACAAAAGGGCAAGCCTAGGCTAGAGTTAATTACCTATACGCAGATCATTGTTTAGAGTTTTCTTTGGATCTGAGAAATTTATAACTAGGGTTTGTAACCTTCTATGAAGGGCAAGACTAGGCAAGGTTAGATCTAGGTTAAACTCGTTTTTTGTAAGTAATTGAAGCTTATTTTTCCCATCGAATTTGTGTTCTTCGGACTTTTCGGCTAAGTAGAGCTTCTTCATCGTATTGTGGATTAAATCGCAAACTTTCCCCCCGCTTTTATGGACCCTTTTGTATTATCAATCGCATTGGCTCCGTTGCTTATCACCTTGACTTACCATCACATAGGCATGTATTCATCCCGTTTTCCATGTCTTTAGTCTCAAAAATAAGTTGGGCTCGAACATCCAAACAGATGCACCCTTACCACCCATGTCTAACTCGGGAACTCTTACTTCACAACCATCTAAGATTCTTGATCGAACCATGCTAAAGCATCACAATAAAGCCATTACAAAGGTCTTAGTTCAATGGGAAGGTTACTCCAAGGACGATGCCACATGGGAGGATTACACTTTAATTTGTGAGTGCTTCCCTGATTTTGCGGCATGAGGACAAGCCGGACTTTAGCAAGGTGGGAATGATAGAACTCCATCATCTTACTCATGGTTGCAACATAGTTAAGTAGTATCCTCATCTACTGTATTATAATTACTAGACTAGAAGTTAGAGAAACTGCTCTAACTTCCTTTGTAGATAATCTATTGCTGCAACTACCATCTATAGATAACTTCTCTAATCTATAATTATAAATGACCAAATGCTATCTATAATACATTCTAGAGTACTTGTATTAAGACAAACTCTTTTCGATGAGTCTCTCGAGGCGGGGAAAAATATATTAAATGTGTAAAATTGATTTAAGTTTACTGAGAGAAGTTATCACAAACACACTCAACATATTTTTAAAGAAAGAAACTACTACAACTTCTCTCATTGAACTGCTTCAAAACCGTGCAAAGTAAAAAGATAGAAAGCCATGTGTCCATTAGATTAGCATGTCTCCATTGTGCATGTTTTTACTTTAGGTTTAATGACATGTTACACCAACAAGCCACTAACAACTACTACTCAAACTACATATCTAAAGTTTAAATATCCCATTTTCCCTCTCTTACTTCCAATAAAAAAAATGGTCTTCTTCCATCCACCCATTACATTTGCAGCCCTTATTTCCCTCTACCAAATTCTTCTCTCCCCAACAGGTACATATTACTCTCTATCTTTCTCTCTACCATCACTCTAAAGATTAACATAGGTTTTGTTGATATTTCTCTGCATTTCCTCATATGCAGATACATAAATCCCTGATAAATGTTATTTTCCACAACTCTTCCTTCATTCAGTTCTTCACATTTTTGGGTGTCGAATCAACTCCTTCGGCAAATTCTGCACAGGTACTCATTCAAGTAGTTGTATAGTTCTTTATATCTTTATACTTCATTCAAGTAGTTGTATGGGTATTATATATCGACCATGGCAAGCGTCCGACATAATTACTCCTTGAACACTTCTGCAAATATAACAATTAACACTTATGTAGTTGTATGGGTATTCAAGTTGTTGTATTATAGATCGACTACGGCAAGCGTCCGGCGTAACTACTCCTTAAACACTTTTGTAAATACAACAATGGACACTTCTGTAGTTGCATGGGTATTCAGGTAGTTGTATTATTATACCTTGAGATCGAGAAAGAGCTACCTTCTGTAGATCTACTTGAATAGAGTATAGATCTACCTTCTATATATAGGTGCATACTCTAATTGCCCTAGCTGTATTATTTACAATTACAATTGCTTTGATTTAAAAATTGTCGATGAGTAGTTAGTACTGTAGTGAGTAGTCTGTGAAGTAGCCAAGGATATGAATGTTAAGTAGTAACTTAGATATAGAGGAACCACAGAGTCTCAGTACGTTAATTTCCAAAATTCTCTCTAATTTTCTCTAGGAGAATTCACCTCCTCCATCACCATCACCATCTCAATTTTCATCTTTTTGCTTTATTATTCTTAGTTGGTGTAGGTGGCTATTGTTCCCTCAAATTCTTATCTATAGTAACAGTTCAAAGCGCCTGATACATCCCATTTGAATCTACCAAAATCGCATGTCTAAGGTTTGAGATAATCTTATCATCAGAAAGTGTATGATATAGAGGCCCAATGGGTATACTGTGAATCCACGATTGTCATTTCAGGTATTGCAGGTAGTTTGAGGTAGACTAATTCTTTTGTACCTTCATTTTCATTCAGATTCATAAGTGAGAAAAGTTTGGTACAGTCAAATATCTCTACACAGGTGTGTGTCGATTCTGTGTATTTTTGGGATTCATGTGAATCCATCATTCGCAAAGTTATAATAGACTTAGCTTTTGGGTTCCCATTTATCAGTTCTGAAATTTTTCTTTGAATCCTACTAAAGTAAATTAGGCCTTGCTAAGTCCATTTTCATCTCAGTTTTTGCTTATATCTAATCTTACTACATCAAATTACCTCAAGTTTAGCCTAGCCATCTATTGAGAATAGAGGTAGCTAATCTCTCTTCAACTACAAGAACGATACGCGGAATATGCCAATCAACCAGACTAAGAAACACATAATAATAAAGAACGCAAGAATTCCCAGAGGAGGAAAGTAAAAAACCCTTACGAATAAAAAACTACTCCCCGAACAATCCACTATGTTAATCAAACGGGTTACAACAATATCTCCAAGCTTCTCAAGCTTTAATGGAGTCTCTCAAATTCTAGGTCTAGAATTAAACTCACAGGGAAAAGATAGGCTAAGAAAATAACATAAGTCATCTTTATATACTAGAGGACTAAATATAAGTAGAACGGATCTCCAGGCAGAACTTAACATCTGAGAAGAACTTACAAGGGCAACCAGGCAAATCTCGTTCGAACTTACAAAGTCATTCAAACGACATTAGCGATTGAGGTTCAAACCCTAGAAAAGTGTACAAGTCGTTCGAACGAAATCCCATCTCATTCGAACTACTTCTTCGATCTTTGAATTCAAAACGTAACATTTGACAATCTCGTTCGAATGACTTCGACCTTCTTTTAGTTCTTCTTCAGCAACTCAAACAGAACTAGCTCGAATCTTCAGGATACTTAACCAGCTCGAACTTCTATCGATCTTAACCAGTTCGAACATGAATATTGAAAATTTCATTTTTAATTCATTTTCTATCTTTGAACTGAAACAGCTAGAACTAAAATGACCTCAAACACAATTCGAGTTCATACCTTAACACCATCATCCTTTTAGAGACGAAACCCACATTAGTTTTCCTCACTCGGCCTCAAATAATTTGCACATATTTTTTAGCTGTAGTAGAATTTACTTCTCACATTTGTATGTCGATATATGATAATGAAGTAAAATTCAGGTAGATATAACTGGGGTTAAGGCTTTCCTAACTCCCTTAATCTGTATATTTGTATATACACTTTCCACGACGTTTAAGAGCCATTAACAGAGCTTCTTTTGTCATTCGTTCGATACATATGTTAGCTTACTCTACTACAGAGTTTCATCTCTCTACATTTTTTTATTCTTTCTTAAATTTCATCTCTCTATAAAGTGGTCGATTGTTCTTAACTCGAAGGAGGAAACTGTTGGCATTTCATGTTATGAACTTCAATGGCTCCTTCTTCTCCTCTGGTATCAATGTTTTATTTTTTTTCTTTGCTCTGTTGTTGTTGTTGTTCTTTGTTTGAAGATTCCTTGGTTAGAGAAGAAGAGAGGTTGGTGCCGTCTTTTTCTCATTACCCGCAGCAATGCAAACTTGATAGTACTCCGATCGCAAATCCAGTTTAGCGAAGTACACCTCCTTCGATAAACGATCAAACAAATCTGCCGTCACCATTCTTAAACAAACTAAATATGTTGATTTAAGGTGATACTAGCATGTTTGAGATCTATGGTCGTAAACTCGGCAATGGTTATGTACAATCCAAGTTTGTTCATAGATTTCTTAATCGGGACGCATTTGAAACTAATGCAATTATAACTTGAACTCCAAAGCATTTCTTCAAGACAAACCAATCACCGCATGAACTCCAAAGATAATTCACTTACAATGTTGATTATCAAACAGATTGAAATTCTTATGGGTAGTTACGTCGCATGGGCAAAGTAATCAGTTTAGTACTTTACAATCATACTCAGTTTGGTTAGACATAATTGTGGTTTTGGAATTTGCTAGTTCTCATTACTCCATTTCCCCCATTTTGCAAGAGACGTACTGTTATATACTGTTCTCATACAATATTGTTAAGACAAGTGCAATATATTATTCTCATACAATGTACAATATACTGTTCTCTTATACAACTTACTGTTCTCTTATATAATTTGGTTTATGAGAACAATATAAGAGATTGTTATATAGCTATGGTTTCATACAATATACTGTTCTCTTAATATATTTGAGGGGTTTCCTATCTAATATATTTGTTATGGGTAGTACTAAAGAATTATAAACTGATTAAAAAATGAGTAACATTCTTATGGGTAGTACAGACCAATCACGGCATAAACATTTATATCACCAGAAAACATTTTTTTAATACTCATGGGTAGTTAGTGCCCTGTTTGGTTAGGTATAAATCATACCCTGTTTGATTATACATTAATTAGTTTTATATGGAAACCATAAGGACCTATTTTGTAGTTAGTGCCCTATTTGGCAATGCCTTTAATTACTTTTGATGTGAATGTTGATTTTGATGATTCTATATTCTGACAGTTGTACATTGCTCCTTGCATTTCACAAAGTTTGAAGAAAAGATGAGAAATGAAACTACTCAGTCAGCAAATAAGAATGATAAGAAAAGGAAAAAAAACTTTGTCAATGACACAAGTATGCAAACCCATTTTGAGAAATTAAACTAACTTCATATAATTGATCTAATCTATATCTCAAGAGTGGGATTGATATTTTTGTTTCCTCGTTGTTCATGTTAGAGAACAAAATGCAAACAAGGTTGTCAATACCACTAATATCAATGAGAACCAAATACAACAACCAATACTACGAAATGCTAATTGGTTCAACATGGAAGCTCTATCAAAGGAACAAGAAAGCATACGTAAAGACAAAATGCATAGGACAGAGGTATGTCATTTAAAAAATTTATTAGAAAAGCAACATGATATGTATTAGTACATTTCAAGTAGACTATCATATGACATATTTATATCAGCATTAAGTATGTGATATAATATTAATATCCTCAAAATGACTTTGCATATATCAACTACTAAATACATAAAAGCATTTGATAGGAAACGCAGAATTCTTCGACAGATAATACCCAAGCAAAATCTAAAATAACTACAACGATACCGTTTGTTGGAATTTTTGAACAAAGGGAGAATAATCTTTAAATATAAGAAATTACTTTAACACAACAACAACCATCTTTTGCTGCTAACAATGCACCATCGAAACGTTCATTAGAACAATGGGCAAAACGTGAGAAAGAAAGGCAAATTACGATGATGGATGATACTATTAACAATACATATAATAACACAAATGTGGGAATCAATGAGGAGAACTCTTTTACGGTGGCAACTTTGAAACGTGCATTAGCACAACGTACGAGACGAGAAAGAGAAAAAAGAATTAAAACTGCAACAAATTACCTTCAAATGATAAACAATATTCATCACGATGTATATTTCAATAGGGACACATCAACATAACAATATTCACGAATGCCAGGACGCTAGAAACGAGGCAATTCTACCACATGCGTCTCCAATGAATGATGTCAACAATCTTTGGAACACGTAAGTTGATCTAAACTTAGTCCAAAAACAATTTAAAGTAATTTACTGTCAGATTTTAATTTAATATTAGATTACAATTCCATAACAACTTGGAGAATGCTGGAGAAAATTCTGATAATTGCGGGGTTGCCCCATCTGAAATACTTGGTATAGATGAAACAACAAATACTGCTACTAGGTTAAGAAACCATAGTTTTGAAACAGGAGAATCATCAAGGGGGCCCATTGACATGTAAGCTTCTCACTAAAATTAAGTAAAATTATTCAACTATTGCATAATATAACTTTTAAATTAAATGATTGCAGAGTAAATGGGCCACCGCAAGAACCATTTATGGATGAACACTTCTTTAATGATGATAACATGGATTTGGACTTTGAGTTCAATAATGATCCTTTAATCCATGAAACTCAACATTATTTTGGGAAATATGGATATCGAATGTCCTTCGTACCACGCATTGTATTGGCTTGAAGAAAAATTGACAAACTCATCACGTTATCGGCCTCTGTTTGGGACATGTTGCAAGCAAGGAAAGATAAGAGTACCTATTCTTCAACCACTTACTCTAGCTATGCAAGAATTGTACGATGATGATTCATCACATGCAAAATTATTTCGAAGTCATATCTGTGAGTATAATGCAGCTAACACTTTTACCAGCCTCAGAGTAAAGTTAGACGATCGAATTCTAAATGGCAGAGGTCCCAAGCCATTCTCAATCTATGGGGTGCTAAAACATCAAGTCTTGACTTTACTACCTGATTTGACAAAATAAGCAGCTTATGCGCAACTTTACATTTATGATTTTGCATCAACACTTAATACACGTGTATCCTGCAACCCACAAATAAATACCAATGTCTTGAAAATTATCCAAGATAATTTGATGGAGTACAATCCATTTGTTCGAATATATCATCAAGCATACGAGGTATTGAATGGTGCATACTCAACAGACAACCAAGATGTTAATATCCACCCGCATCTTTATTATAGTTCAAGAATAGATCGACGTCGCAACAACCTTCCATCGACAGATGAGATTGCCGTTATACTTCCAGGAGATGGATAAGAGGCCCCCCGTACTAGAGATATCGTTGTATATTTGAGGGGAGGGCATGAACTTATGCGAATAAGTGAATGTTACCCAACATATTTACCAATGCACTACGTCCTTTTGTTCCCACATGGAGAAATGGGTTGAGAACCAGAAATGAAGAAGTGGGATGTCAATTATAATTAACTTACTACTAAATGACTAACCCGGATGGATTACTATTTGTATCGTCTCTTCCAGCGCCCTAGAGAGTACTATGCTATTTTAAGGAGTGGCAAATTGTTTCAAGAATTTTTGGTAGATTCTTGGGCTGCGACAGCGCAAAATTGTATAAAATACGCTACAAAAAACCAAGGAAAACTTCTTTCTGAATTATATGGTGGTTTGAAAGATTTGGTGGGGGTAGGATTGAACTCAAAAGATGTTGGCAAAAGATTAATTCTACCATCATCCTTCATCGGTGGCCCAAGACACATATCAGAGATATTCCAGGATTTAATGGCAATTACACGTCAGAACAATCACCAAAATATTTTCTTGATAATGAATGCGAATCCTAATTGGCTAGAAATAAAGAGGACTTTATTACCACACCAAACCGCAACTGACAGACTTGATTTAGTTGTACGTGTATTCGAATTAAAACTACGTGCCTTAATGAAGGAAATAAAAAAAAGGCAAAGTATTCGGTCAAGTGGTAGCATATGTTTATACAATTGAGTTTCAAAAAAGAGGATTACCCTACATGCATGTGCTTTTCTTTCACCAACAATCACACAAAATTCATAACCGCGATCAGGTTGACCAAATCATATCAGCTGAGTTTCTCGATGAAAGCATTGATCCAACTCTATACCAGATTATCAAGAGATGTATGATACATGGACCATACAGAACTCGAAATCCACCGATGGCCTGTATGCAAAATGGAAAATGTAAAAAAAGATATCCAGGATCTATACAAAAACTACAACAATGGACACTGATGGGTATCCTGTGTACCGTCGTCATGAAACAAACATCGTTCATTATTTAGCGAATGGACAACAGGTCGATAACAGAGACGTGGTTCTTCATAATTCGTATTTAACAAGGATGTTCGACTGCCATATCAATGTCGAAGTATGTGCAGGAGTTCAATGCGTCAAATATATACACAAGTATATATACAAGGGTCATGATCGCACTACGCTGGCATTTTATGCAGATGAGGAGATTCAACAATACCTCGATGCAAGGTATATTGGTCCCCCTGAGGTTGCATGGCATTTATTCGGGCATTCGCTACATGAAGAGAAACCTTCAGTAACCAGATTGGTACTTCACTTACCCAGAATGTATAATGTGGTCTACGGCGAGAGGAAACCAATTGAAAATGTCATTTCCAGAGCACAAGATCAAAGATCAACACTCACTAGGTTTTTCAAATATTGTGCGACACATAACTCGTTGCAACCTACACTTATCAAGAGTTCCTAGAGTTCCATACCTGGCACGAGAAACTATGCATATGGCTTCCAAGAGTAGGGCAAAAATTAATTGGCAGAATTTATTTTGCACCTCCAAATTTTGGGGAAAGATACTACCTATGCTTTCTTTTAACTATCGTAAAAAGCCCACATTCTTTTGAACACTTACGGAATGTGAACGGAGTTTTGCACAACACGTTTAAAGCAGCATGTATTGGACTTGGATTACTTGAAGATGATAAAGAATGGATACAGTATCTTGAAGAGGCAGCTATTATGCAAACTGGGTACCAATTGCAAAGATTTTTCGTTGTTATTCTTATCCATTGTTGTCCAATAGATCCAATGGGATTGCGGACAAAGTTTTTTATGAATATATGTGATGACTTAAAATTCAAACTTAAGGACAAATTTGGAATTCCAAATCCGACAGAACTTCAAATTACTGACTACGGCCTATTTTTATTATAACAAATCTTGCAAGAAGAAGGTTATAAGAGTCTCATAGATTTTGCCCGTGATTTGAAAATTACTGAAAGCGGAAGCCTTGAGGATATTGAAAACTGGCCAATATGAGATCAAGAATATTTGACATCTGATGCGCAACACGTAGAATCTCTAAACAATGTTGAACAACTCAACGATGAACAACGATACACTTATAATGTGATTATTGATTCTGTTAGAAATGAAGTTGGGACTGTCTTTTTATTGAACGGAATTGCTGGCACAGGAAAAACGTTTGTATACAACTCTTTAGTAGCTACATGTGGCAATGAGAAGAAAATCACAATATTAGTAGCATCATCAGGTATTGCATCGTTACTACTAAATGGAGGCCGAACATCTCATTCCACTTTTAAGATACCCATAAAAATCTTAGATAACTCAATGTGTGGGTTTTCAAAGCAATCAATACATGCAGAGTTATTCAAAAAAACAAAGCTTATCATTTGGGATGAAGTTCCCATGCAACACAAATATTGTGTGGAAGCGGTGGATCGATCTCGATCTCTTTAAGACGTTCTAGGAAATGGAAGGCCATTTGGAGGAATAACTGTTATTTTAGGAGGCGACTTATGTCAAATTCTTTCTGTAGTACCAAAAGGTGTTCGTGAGGATATCGTTTCTGCTTCATTGAGAAGATTGTATATTTGGGGTCACATGCAAGTACTATCCTTATATTACCATGACAATGGATTATCAAAGAGAAACTTGAACGTCCGATGTCCACAGCTACGGAGTTCTGTGACTATTAGTTATTGCACTTTTATTGGTGTTATACGAAACATAATCCAAAAGATAAAAAATGAAGAACGTGAACTACGTCGTGCAAAGAATAACAAGCTATCAAAAGTGATTATTTATATCGTACACCAATTGCAATGTGTAGAGAAGCAAAAACTTCTTCGAATGAGAAAGAAAATACAAGACGACTTTTGGAAATGAGAGAGAACCTTAAAACATCAAAATGACAACATGTGTAACTCAAAACTTATGTATATTTTGTATAGATTTCAGAAGTTCATATGTAGTATTAAAAATTGATGTATAACCCCATTTTAATGATTATCGTATTGAACATCATTCAATATTAATTTATTTTGATGTTATGTAATAGAAGAGGGATAAACATTCTACGCTTAAAAATTATGCAGAAAAGAATGAATCAATGACAAAAAGAAGATGGAGACAAACACACATTGATGAGGTATGTCTAATTTGGTGTATATTGATTTAACTCATAATTATCATAAAGTTCTCTTAAGCAGGCTGTACATTTCTATTATTAAAATTTCAGTTCTACATGAAGAAAGTGGAAATAAAAACAGATATCGTCGACGATGTCAACTACATTGTACACCGTTGTCTATATCATGATCGTGTTGTGACTATGTTAGAAATCATTTGAGGCTATAGGGAAGATGTGTATTTCAGTTATTTAGTATCGTAAAATTGGTTTACACTTTTATAATACTAGCACAAATCATATCAAACTTATTTATTTGTATTTATTTTTTTGTTGCTGTATATTCTTAACTTTTTTCAAATACAACCTCCTTCTTAACAATTTCAATTACTTAGTGTATAACCTAATATAGTAGTAATTAAAATTTACTAATATCAACGTGATAAAATGGATAGCGCCGAAGGCGCGTCGACGTAATTGTTTGTGCGTCGTCACGAGTAATACTAGTATGAAATAAAGCATAAAATTGTTTGTCTTAATTTGAGTTTAATTCCCTCAAGAAATTCAATAGATATAAGTATGATCTATCAACTTGGAAGTGTGGCAGGAACAACAGGATCACATCGATACCCGCGTTGAGGATTCTCAAGCCCACAAGGCAACTCATGTGTCCAGCAAGAAGGTCTGACGGAAAAGATACATAGATTGAAAATAAAGTCTAGATGTGTATCCAAATATCTGTATAGGTAGGAGTGACTATCTGTATAAGTTGGAGTGATGACGCGAGGATAAAAGATTGTGGCTCTTAATAGTGATCATTAGTTCACTTGGTTGTGTCGCAGGGGTAGCAGGCACACATCGATAACAACAATGATCCCAAACCCACAAGGCAACTCATCTGTTAAACACGAAGATCTGACAAAACAAATAGATCTATTAAAAATCATGCACGAAAGTCATAAATGACGGACAGCTAGACTGACGACCATGATATTTCCACATTTCAAATCACGTATGTTGGGCCAGCTTTCAAGCAAGCATCACATACTTCATAGTTTTAGTCACTGTGCTGGTCTTGATTGGGATACAAACACACAATAATCACAAAATCTGACGTTCTACATGAACTTCAGTATATTATGATATGGGGTTTGAGTTCAAGCACAGAATGGTTTTGATATTTAGCCAAGATATTTCTGGACTTCAGATCAACTTGAGTCATGAGAAATTAAGTCCATGAGGGTGTGTCAAAGAACCTAATTCTCACAAAGGAAGAAACTCCCAAAAGACGAACACTAGTACATGACAGCACATCGACTAGCTAAGGTGGAATGGGAACTGGGTACTCAACATCCACTGAAGAAACAAGTGAAGGAACACTGTTAAACTATCAGGGATGATTACCTAGTTCCTTTCTGCCAGGATAATTACCTGGTTCCTTAACCTTATCAGGGGATATATACAGGGATGACCAGAGGGTGGAAACTGTTATTTGACTGTGAGGATGTACAACGTTGAAACCAAACTCTTGAATTGAGGATATCAGGATAAATACACAGGAACAACCACGGGTTACACTATATATATAAATTCTCGCTAAGATTGAGCATGAAAAGCTAACCATTGTTTGACTTTGAGGAACTACATTGTTGAAACCAAATTCTTGAGTTAAGGATCACAATCGCAAGTATTTCCTTCACAATTTACTCAAGTTCATGTTAGAGTACATTTTACTTTTATAGCCCTGGACATTACAATACACACAAAAGACCTCAAGACCCAAACGGATTGACTAGGCTCCCACACTAAAATTATAGGCATACCAACTTCCAAACAAACACCAACTTCTTGTTTTTGTAACTGGTCTTAATTGGAAACTTTGTACACCTGCCATAGAATTTGAACTTCTGGACCTCACAGAGTCCATAATGTTGAATTAGTAGTTTCCGAGCAAAGAAAAAATCCAACATATGTCCTTTCTCATAACGAGGAAAACATGTACGAGACGCAGCACATCAAGCAACCAAATTTGGGAACATCCATCTGAGAAGAAGGTGCCTTCTTATCTGATCCCTTCCACTTATCAGTGGGAACTCTGAACATTTTCATGTCATAAACATTACAATCAAGATTGAGCCTCAACAGTCCACCATAGTTTACTTTTAAGGGACTAGCTCCGCTTGGTATCCCGTTTATAGCTCCACGAATCCAAGATTATCGTTTATTTTCTTTGATCCAATGGTTTGCAACGGTTGGATCACGAATAATAAACGGAATTCCTTGATATGTGAAGGTATAAGCGGCATACCAAGCAGAGCCATAAACAGTAAAATGCCAACTGTGCAGATAAGAAGGTTTAGAGACTTAAAGCCCTTCGTCAATGTAAGGGCTTATTTCTAATCCTCGTACTCAGCCCGATATTCGAGCTCACATAGTCCGTATAAACACACTGACAATCATCCAAAGATTTAGAGCAAGCAGATTACAATACAAACTTCTTCACCTACAGTTCGAGGATTTTGAAGCATCTAGTAGCATCGCACTGCAGAAGACACTCAGATATCCATCAACAGTTCTTATACATACGAACATCGTTAGAGATCGTATCTTCATCAACAGTTCGAAGTTACAGCTAAGGTCATCAATAGATCTGTTACATATCAACAAGTATCAAGACGTTACAAAAGACCTCATAAAGACTCATCAAATACGGACGACCAAAACGTACGTCATCAATGTAACCAACGGTCATATTATAAGGCCTATAAAAAGAGACCTAGAGATCAGAATCCATGATGGCTATGATCACCTACAAAACTCTTGGAGAAAGTGATCCCTACCAAAACTCAGATATTCAATATTTTTCTCTTTGTAATAGCTAGCATCTATATAAACACCATTCTTTCATAAATCCTCAGGAGAGGTCGTGGTTTTTTACCCATTCAAGGGTTTTCCATGCTAAATCTCATGTTAATTACTTTCAGTTCTTAACCAAAATTCTATATTTCAAGGGTGTAAGGCATTATCTTCGTCCAATACGAAAATAGGCTATTACATTTGGCACCGTCTGTGGGAAATGCAACATACACTCAGCGTTCTCCGATCCAGTTTTCATATTCATTTTCCTTTTGAAGGATGACAAATCAAGAAAAATCACCCAACGTCCTGCCTGACGCTGCCGAGGGAGTGACAGAACTGCAAAATACTGTGCAAGCAGAAACCGAGCGACGAATGGAGCTAGAGAGACAGCTTGCCAGCATGCAAAGCACAATCAAAACACTTCAAGACCAATTAGCAGCAAATCCGAGATCACGAAACGCTCTGTCTGCAACCTCGAGGGTATCAGTCTATGATCGCTTGGGAAATCAAGGCAAAAGTCTAGCACCACATCAAATTCTGCCAGAACTAGTTCTACCTCAGGGTCACGTCAATCCACAATTGCCAGCTAGAGCGATAGTTGATCTATAATAACAAGAGGAACAAAATAGATAAAAACCTCGAGTTTCAGTCAATGACCGTATGGGCGAAGTAACAGGAGAGCATATTCCACCAGGAGGACAAGCAATAAGACTAGTTGTCACGTCTCGACAACATCTCACTCCGGAGCAGGTGGACAAACGCATCAAGGAGCTACTAGATGCTCAAATAATCACTGTAAGGAACAGCTATATTAAAGTATAGAAGAGTCCACTCGCATAAGAGTTGCTGGACGAGGAAGTACCCACCAGTTTTCATACTTCAAGATTTAGAAATACAAGGGGGGAGATCCTGTGGAGCACGTCCAAGAATTTCAGGATTCTTTGGGGCTGCATTCGACATCCAACCACATCCTTTGCCGACTCTTCCCGACCAATTTAAAAGGCGAACCTCTACGATGGTTTCACACACTCAGTGAAGGATCTATCTTCACTTTCGAACAACTTTGCGAACTGTTTGTCAAAAACTATTCGCACAATAAATACAAGGAGGAGAGTCTTTACTCTTAATTCAACCTTAAGCAGGCACCAGATGAAAAATTGGAGACAATTATCAGGAAATTTTTCAGACTAGCTCAAAAAATTGACAACCCCGATAAAAAAATCATAATCTCTGCTTTCACTAATGCTTTACTCGTGGATGGACGAGTCAAGGAACACCTGATTCTCAACAAGCCACTGACGTTGGAGGATATAATCGAGAAGGTCAACAACTTTATCGACCTTGAGTGACTGACAACTGAGAAACTAAAACCTCAACGGGTCACTCTATCCACCAAAGATCATCCCGAAGAGCGTGCTCACAATAGAAGTAAAGACTATGGGGGTGATAAGAAGCGATTCAAGTCCTATGACGATCGAGCTCGCCAAGGACGAAAGAAGCCAATTTCGTGCATACCCCAGTTAACAACTACTCTTGCAGACTTATACCTGCTGATACAAAAAGATGAATTCTTCAGAAATGCTAATACTCTTCCGCCCATACTAGGAAAGCCATACTGCATTCACCACTATATTCAACATCATGACATGGAGCGGTGTTTTGCACTGATATTTTTTTTCCAAAGTATATTTGTACAGGGTCGAATGCTTGAGTATATTATTGACATCAAAAGTTATAAGGATGGCATCTACAAGACTAACGCCAAGATCGTCCAAGTTGAAGAAACAAATGAAGAAAAACATTTGTACTTCATCGAGACTCAGACAATCGACAACTCTAACAAATCTAAGCGTAGGCGCGTCGGACAATGCCATGATCTGACAATGATAGATAAAGAAGCTCGTTTGTTGCCAGAATCCAACAATCGACGAGCTGGGATTTCTTTCAAAGACTGTGTCGTTCGCCATGTCAACTTTCCACACCACGATGCTCTCATCATCATGTTAAAGATGAAGAACATAGTTCTACATACGATGATGGTAGATACTAGCAGCAGCATCGAACTAATTTTCCAGAGCACAATTGACCAAATGGGCTTATCAGACAAGGTTGAACCGAGTGACATCAATGTCTCTAGATTTAACGGCTTTATGGAAGAGCACGTGGGGAAAATCATACTTCCAGTCACAGCCAGTCCAGTCACACTTGACGTAGTTTTCTATGTCATCAAAGCCAAATCTTGTTACCTGGGCATTATGGGACGACCATGGTTGCATAACATGAAAGCTATTCCCTCCACATATCATCAGGGATTATGATTCGACTGGAAAGGAGGGATCTACGAAATCAAACTAACTCAAAAATTAGCTCGAGCTTGCTATAATACAATTTCTATTGAAACTAAGCCAGCTGCATCCACTCCTGCATAACAATTACAGCAGTCAATTCCAGCAAAACCTCAGTTACCAAGCGTCAAACCAACAGAGTACGTCAAGGTCAGTAGCACGCAAAGAGGAACTCACATTGGAACTCTTTTAAGCACGGAGGAACGCTTGAATTTAATACAGTTCCTCACAGAAAATAGTGACGTCTTTGTGTGGGCGTTTCATGAAATGCCAGGGATCGATCCAGCTATAGCATGCCATAAGCTAGGGTTGAAAGATAAAGCATAACCGGTCAAACAAAAGCAACGAACTCTAGCACCAAAGCAGCGAGACAAAGTGAATAAAGAGATCGACAAATTGATTGAGGTCGGTTTTATTCGCAAAGCTATTTACCCGGACTGGATCTCGAACATTGTCGCAGTCCTAAAGAAGAATGGCAAAATCAGAGTCTGTGTTAATTTCACAGATCTCAACAAATACACTCCGAAAGATAGTTTTCCACTTCCTATCATCAATCATCTGCTCGATTTTACAGCAGGGCACGAGCTCCTCTCAATGATAGACGCTGCATCAGGATATTATCAGATACCACTTCCTCCTGAAGATCAAGACAAAACTGCGTTCATCACTCATCACTGAACAAGGTCTATATTGCTATAAAGTCATGCCTTTTGGCCTGAAAAATGTCAGCGCCACCTATCAGAGATTGATAACAAAAATGTTTAAAAACCAACTCGGTAAAATAATGAAGGTCTACATTGACGATATGATCTGCAAAAGTCTCAAGAAAGAAAACCATCTTAGAGATTTACGAGCAACTTTCGAGATTTTGAGATCTTACAAGATGCGTTTAAATCCCGATAAATGCTAATTCGGAGTGCAATCCAAAAATTTTCTAGGACATCTAATCAGCAAAAGAGGAATTGAAGCTGATCCATCACGCATACGAGCTCTCTTGGCTATGCCTTCACCAAAGACAAAGAAGGACGTTCAAAAGCTAGCCGGGAAGATTGCAGCACTCAACAGATTTGTATCCAAATCATCAGACAGATGTCGACCTCTCGTTAATCTTTTAAGACAGGGTACATCATGAGGAAAATTAAAGAAAGATCCAGAGATCGAATGGACAGACCAATGCGAAGCGGCTTTCCTCGAACTTAAACGTTATTTGTGCAAACCACCAGTTATGAGCACACCAGCAGATGGAGAAGAACTCACAGTATACCTAGCTGTCACGGATACATATCTCAGTTCCGTTCTTCTCTGACTCAAAGAAAGGACTGAGAAACCAGTCTATTTTATCAGCAAAACTATGACTCCCACTGAAACGAGATACACCAAAATCAAGAAGCTTCTTCTCGCTCTTGTCTATACATCCCAGAAATTAAAACAGTACTTCCAAGCTCATACTATTCGTGTTTTGACGAACTATTCACTCTGCAAAATCTTATCCAAGCGCAAAAAATCTTGACGTATCCAATAATGGTCAGTAACACTCGGGCAGCACGATATACATTTTGAACCATGTCATTCCAAAAAAGGTCAAGCCGTAACAGATTTTCTAACAGACTTTCCTGTAGAGGATCCTGATTGGGAAGAAGATTTTATTGGTTAAAAAGATGAATCGCTCACGGACCAGTCAGAAGATAAATAAGATTGGGTAACAAAGAAAGCATGACGACTTTTGACCGACGGCTCCGTCGAACCAGCCGGATCAGTAATTGGAATTGTCTTTATTACTCCTTCCAATGATCAGCTTGAAAAATCCATTCGCCTCAATTTTGAAGCATCCAATAATGAGTCAAAATATGAGGCATTAATTCATGGCTTGGACATGGCACTCACACTGGGTGTAGAAGAACTCTCTGTCTAGACAGATTCGTTACTAATCGCCAACCATTACACAGGCGTATATCAAACCAATGGGAGAATGGTCGACTATACTGCTGCAGTGGTCGAACGAATGAGCAAATTTCAGACAATTTCTTTAGAGCATTTCCCAAGGGGGAAAAATAGACATGTAGATGCACTCGCTTACCTTGCTGGTGTCCTTGGATCAGAAGCTCGTTACTTAAAAATCGACATCATTTCTAACTCCAGCATTAACACCATCGTGTCCAACACCATTAATACTAGGGGAAGCGAGGAGGTCGAAGATGATTGGAAACAGCCTTTCATTACATACATCGGACCTCAAAATAAATTTGACGGTCCACTTCTCGAGGATCCTACAGAGCGGCGGAGATTAATTGACAATGCTCGAAGATATATTATTCAAGACAATCTCCTATACAAAATTTTGGTCACTAGTCCATACCTCCTTTGTCTATTTGACAAAGAAGCACAACAATTCTTGCACGATCTACATGAAGGTACGTACGGATCCCATGCAGCAGGACGATCTCTTGCAAATAGAGCTTTAACTCAAGGAATGTTTTGGCCTAAAATGAAAGCACAAGCAATTAAATATGCTCGTAAGTATGACGCTTGTCAGCGGCATGGACCTAAAATATGAGCTCCAGCACTCGAACTACACTCGGGCCAACTCACTTGGCCATTCAGGCGATGGGATCTCGATCTCGTAGGAGAGTTTCCTGCAGTACCAGGAAAATAAAAACATTTGTTGGTCGCTACAGATTACTTCTCTAAATGGGTAGAAGTAGTCTCGCTGTTCCAAACCCGAGAAGACGAAGTCATCAGATTTATCTGGGAGAACATTATTATCCGATTCTGCAGACCACACCTCATCAGAATTGATAATGGACTACAGTTCGTTAGCTCCAAAATCGTCGCATTCCTCAATAAACACAACATCATTCATTCCCCATTCAATCCTTATTATCCACAGGGAAACAGACAAGCTGAGATTACTAATCGAACTATTGTGGATGGCATCAAGAAGTGTTTAGACGAAAAAAGGGGGAATTGGGTAAACGAGTTACCACATATACTTTGGGCCTACCGAACAACTCCCTGAACAGCAACGGGCTGTACTCCCTTTTTACTGGCCTGCGGGACTGAAGCCATCATTCCTACTCAATATCATCATCCAATACATGATCACGAGATGATAGATGAAGAAAATGAATTTCAGATTGTATACAATCTGAATTTGATTGAAGAAACACGTGACAGAGCCATTGTTAATCTAGGAAGATATCATCTTGATTTATCCCGATCCTATAACAAACACGTTCGACACAGAGAATACAAGGTTAAAGACCTCGTTCTCAGAGAAATCCCACAACATCCCAAAACATCCAATGTTCTAAAGCTAGCAGACAATTGGGAAGGTCTGTTTATCGTAACTGGCACAAGTGGTTTAGGATCCTACGATCTCAGTACATATGAAGGTGTACCTATTCCTAATCCGTAGAATACTCGTCGATTGAAGCTGTATCGAAGATAAACATGCTGTAATATCTGATATTATTCAATAAAGTACCTTTTCATCACCATCTTGCAAGTCTACTTTGTTCAAGCATTTCTACCTATATACCGGAGAGTTACTACAACATAGCTATTTCAATATACTGCTCTCCGAGGGATGCTTATTGAGTCAATCAATTCAATCTGGCAGAGATGCATTATACAGCTATTCAATATTCAAGATATCTTATTACGGTCGCTTATTGATACGCTCAATTCGACCTGTGACTGAGACCTATAACATAGTTATTCAAATATACACGCTCTCCGAGGGTCGCTTATTGAGTCAATCAATTCGATCTAGCAGAGATGCACTATACAACTATTCAATATTTAAGATATCTCATCACGGTCGCTTATTGATACGCTCAATTCGACCTGTGACTGAGACCTACAACATAGTATTCAAATATACACGCTCTCTTAGGGTTGCTTATTAAGTCAATCAATTCGATCTGGCAGAGATGCACTATACAGCTATTCAATATTCAAGATATCTCATTACGATCGCTTATTGATACGCTCAATTTGACCTGTGACTGAAACCTACAACATAGTTATTCAAATATACACGCTCTCCCGAGGGTCGCTTATTGAATCAATCAATTCAACCTAGTCGAGACGCTATACATTTATTTAACATTCAATGCATTTCTTTACGGTTGCTTATTGACTTGTTCAATTCAACCTATACAAATGAGAATACAGCATCGCTCCAGTCATATATTTCTACAAGCAAAGACATATTTATACTTTGTCTAATTACAATTAACTATTCTTCACGCTTCGGGCGTACAACATTTGAACTTTCCCCAGACAGACGAAAGCATGGCAGGGAAAGGTATAGAAGCATCACCTACAGTAGGAGACGCATTCAGCAATTTCGTAACTCTCGGCATCAGATTATCTATATAATATAGTCGCGCTAGCTGCATGTCATACTCCATACTGTGTTCTATCGAAGCAGCCAAGATCGAATCATGTTCTTGCCGCAATTTCTTTATATCAGCATGCAACATAGCAATAGTATACAATGAAGCATTATCCGCAGTCAGTAACATAACTTCACACAGCTCGGTCTTTACTTTGTTTAGCTCATCGTCAAGACCCTTGCATCGATCTACCAGAGACTCTTTCTCCTTCAACAACGAACTCCTATATTGCTTCATTACCTGCACACTACGACTCATCTCCTGCTTCATACGTTGTAACTTCTCACGCAACTCCTTACACTCGCAATCATTGTCCATTGCCTCCACCAACTGTTGCGACTCCTTATACTTCACATGGAGCTCCTCGTAAACCTCATTACCTTGCATACACTCTAGTATTAAGGCCTGTTTTGCCCAGTCAAGATCGGGGATCCGTGTGTTACACTTATTAATGGTTTCATTCAGCTCTCGATCTCTCTTAGAACATGCTTCCTCATGGTTTCTGGTACAGTCACTTTTTCTCTGACAAGAGTCTCGAGCTTCACGCAAATCCCAGCTCATCTTTTTCAGACGCTCTCGCATATTATGAAGTTCACCATCCTGCTTCTTTAAAGAATTAGCATTATCTGTCGCTGCCGATTGATAATACAAAAGATCGTTCTTCTGTTTTTCAATCGTACTCGACAGATCCAAGACTTGTTGCTTCGCAGTCATGGTTTCCAATTTTTGCTTCTTTAAAGAATCTTTTCACAACTTGGCTTCATTATGGGCAGTCAATATCTCTGCATCCTTCCTTGACAACTCTGCAGTCACAACATCCAGCCGACTCTGCAGCTCCAATATATCAGCCTCCAGCTTCGAGTTCAACAAGATCGTATTTTCAACCGCCAACGAACACTGCTGCAATTCTGCGGTTAATTCTTTATTTGAAGCAGAGAGTTCGTTCTGCTCATCGACATCAGCCTAGAAGAAAAAATTACAAAGGGCATACACCTATTAACAAATATTCATGCAAGTAAGACATATAATTCAACAACATTTATTACAACATCAAGCTATGATATACAAATCAACTACATTATGCAGAGCACAATTATATGCCACAGTTTAGTTAGCTTATGATGGAACCCTACTACTACTCACATCTACTTGCAAAGGTTCATCGAAGATTACAACCTCTTGATACCGAGTCTTAGGTCGTGTGCGAGGTAACAGATCTTCTACCTCCTCTTCCTCAGACCCTTCAGCTCGCAGTCTCATGGTCGAAGCTCCTCCACCCTCATTACCTTTTGTAAACCACATATTTTCAACTTTATCATTCTCTACTTCAACATCTTTACCACAGCTCGAGATATAACGCCTAAATTCATTTTTTACTCTCTCAAGCTAGCCCCCATAAAATTCAATCACATCAGTTATCTGACGTTCATAGTCTGCTTTAACAACACGTTTTCCCCGCTTTGGAGTAAGGTACTTCTTCAAACGCGATTGGGAGACTTGTAGACGTTTCTGCGTATCTAGTAAATGCACTTCTAACAACTTCACCCTCTTCTCCGAACTTTGTAACAACTTATCACACTCCACATTTTCCTTCTCCAGACACGCATTACGTTCTTTACATCGCTTCAGTTTGCCACAAGCATGCTTCAGATCATTTTCTAATTGTGTCTAGACCCTTCTATCTTTCTTCTTTATATTGAAGAAAAGGATCCTCATCATTCTTCTCCCCTACAAAGTTAAGCTCATCAGGCATTACACCTACACCACCCCATATGATTGATACACCAGACTGAGTTGAGCATCTTTTTGCCTCTATGCTATTACGATTACACGCTTCTTGCGTTAAAAATTTTACCCGAGCTGGATCTGGCACTACACCTCTCTCAGTTAACAGTTCTAAGTAGGCCTCCTTCAAGCCCCGCTCACTATCAACTTCGGCCTCAAAGTAAAGTGTCAAAGACAATAATGACCTTTGACACTCTAACTTATCACTCTCATCTATGAACTACTTATCCTTAAGGGATTTTCAGAATAAGACAAACCTATCGCTCTCTTTCTGTAAAACCTCATCCCTCTCAATTTTTATCTTCTCATATCTACATTGAAGTTTGAATAGCTCCCTAAAGGTGTTATCAAAGTTGGATTTATAAAGACATCTCTCATATTCAAGTTTATTGTGTACCTGTTGAGTACGATTGATAGAATCCTTTGCTCGACTCAAGGCCTTCTCCATCTCGCTCACTTTTCCCCTCAAACGAACTACCTCCTACATACAAATTATACATTCACCATTAAAACAGCATATATCAATAGCAACCGCAAAAAAAATTCAAGTCTTAGCAAAAATAGTTCTATCACCAATACAAAGGACAAATTCAACCAAACAAGTCTCTGAACTATGTTACAACTATATAATCAAGAATTAGCTCCTGCTACCTCCTTGGTCATATCATCAGCCACTGGGGGAGCCGGGGTCTGCTCAGAAGGTCATTCAGCCACTGGAGAGGCATCCTCCTCTGGGAAAATTATCTCACCATACTTCCCAGCAATATCAAGATTGACATCATCTTTTCTCAACCCCCAGAAGTAAAAGGCTTAAATAAGACTATTTTGAGCAGCCACTACACTGTCGAGTGCTTTTTTACCATCAGCTTTGAGCTCTTCCTTCAACGCAGTAATCTCTTTCTCGAACTGCTTCTTCTGCAAAGTTTTCTCATGCTCCAGCTGCTCCGACCATAAAGCCTTCTCCTTCTACAACTGCTCACATAGCGCAGTTGGCTCCTTCAACTGTTCAGTCAATGACGCTTTCTCTGCGTCATGCTCAGCACGCTTCGCAACAGCTACCTTTAGCACCTCCACGGTTGATCGCCAAGCAACAGAAAGCTACACCACAAATACAACAAAGCAGTATTACAGATCGGATCATTACTTAAACATATATAATCATCATGCATACCTGTGATATACTGGATTGAATTTGAGTATCTAGGCGTATTGGATCACGTTTCGCCAACTCTAGCACCTCCTGCTCCACCGCTTTCAGATTGACCACCTTTGAAGAAGCTCGGCTATCTTTCCCAGACTCTTATTTCTGCTTCTTCAAAGGAGGCGCCACATTTATAGCAGCATTCACCACCTCAGTCTCCACCTGCGTCGTCTGCGCAAAAGTTGTTTGCTCCAAAAGGGGCAACGCCCTTTTTCCTCTAGGTCGTTGAGTTTGGATACTAGAAGTACCCGCAGCACAGGCAGGAATCTCCATAATGTCATCATAAGCAGAACTAGAAGTAGCCATAACTTGATTCTGATGAGCTCGCTGCACTTTTCCAACTATAGAGTTCAGCCTCTTCCCTTTGTGGATACCTAGTTCTCCAAGAACTTTGTTCAGTTCGTTTCCTTCTCGACTAACGATGTTAAACAGACTCGACGTATCAGCAACACCTTTGGGATTAGGCTATGCCAAATCAACAATAAACTATGTTAGCAGCTCGCAACAAGTTAAAAGGCGAACTACATGCAGAATGAAGACACTTATTCTCGTTAAAATTATTATATATCAGCTTGAGCGCCGGTTCCCCAGGCACTTGCATACAATTACCCCGCACCATCACAAGATGGTCGCACCAGGGTCTCCCAGCAGATACCAAATCAAAGAATTTTGGCCTCGCCGAATCACTAACAAGTATCCACTCTTTCGATCTTTCATATATTTAAACTTATAGTATTTCAAGACATCGTCCTCAACGAACTGTCTCGCAATACCACCATCTCTTGTTAAGGGCTTCACAGACCTTCATCATCTCAAAGACATTACCATTTAATTGGCCAGGGCAGCTCTTTAGAGCATTCATTACCCCCTTTTGGAAAAAGGTTAGGGGAGTGCTCAACCCATATACGACCTGGTTCAGGTAACAAATGAATCCTTTCTCTACGACCTCTGCACCAGTCCCATTGTAATAAGAGATATCTATATCATCTCTTATACCTATATTTCTCTTCCGCTGATCTAGGGAAGGCACCTGATAGTGCACTATCTTACCACCTGGTCTCACCAGAGCCCTAAACCACAACCCTGTATTCATCACATAATGCCCCAATTTTCCATCTAAATCTTTTTTATACTGCAAAAATTTCTTCGCTACGTCTATATTCTCAGGATACCTAAAAAATTGCCCAATCTCAATCCCCACATGCAATCCCTCATCCTCCCCAGAATGAAGAACCGACATATCAACAGTAATGGTACCACTCGCCTCTACATCATCTATAGTCCTACCAGACGACAATAATTCCTCACTGGAGGATACAACCATTTTACTACTGGGTTTTGAATTTTTGGAACGCATCTACCACAGATAGGAAAAGTCTGTTCAGAGTGTATAATCCAACAGGCCCTCTCCCTCAGCCTTACTCAACAAATTATTCAAATTATCAAGCAATTCAGTCATGCAATATCATCTACAATGACAAGCCACAGACAGCAACAAAAATGGTGGAAACAGAGTTACTAACTTGTACTAGAAGAGAATCAGTCATCGTTTCCAGTCACCACTTTCACTTCAGACGGCAAGATGACGGTTTTCTCAGCGAACTCATAGTACAACGGTGAACGACGATCAAGGTTTGAAGATTTTCTCTCTCTAGAAATGCTATTTTCTCTCTCTGCAACTGATTGTGGTTTAAGAGAAGAAGAAAGACAAGCTTTTATATTATCCCTCAGTTTTTGAAACGACGGATCTTTGGGACACGTGTCAACATCATCTCTCCTAGCAGACACGTCTTTTCGTTTGCCCTCATAATGATTTCTGGAGTAACGTATTCGGTTATCACATCTGTCTCACTCCTCTACCTTTATTAAGGACTCACTGTCCAAGAAGATTTGTACATATCATGTAGCACGATTACTAATGTACAGCAACAACTTTCTGCGGCTGCACGATCCTGCTACGCCTTTTATAGCATGATTCCAGTTCAAAACCCAAGTACAGCTTTTACAGCTGTCACTTACGTTACTTTTGATCCAACAGAAGCAAAAAATCAGCCATAAATCCTGCTCCAAATATATTGCATGCCACCATTATCACAGATACAGAAAGTGATGACAAGACGATCTCAATAAAAACAAATCATTTTATTATGGTTACTCGTCTGACCTTACAGACAGATGGTTCTCTTCACCACATGACTGATTTCCCCACCAGCAGCTCTCTCATCCTTTTTAGCAAGCTTATCCAGCACGATTTATCGAACTGCCGCCTCACATAGCTCTACATCTAGCAAAAGTTCGCAAAACATACCACATCAGAAGTTGCGACCAAGTTCCACATCAAGATCACAATTGTTCAAGTTGACTATGATGATACTTTCACAACAAGAGCTTATATAGAGCAAGAAAGATATCAGACATGACAACAATATATCTTAAACAAGGCAACAAATATATAACGCGATCTACACAATTCAAGAAGATATACTTTCACATATACTTCAACTTAGCAAAAATTTGATCTACACATCTTCGACCTATTTGACAGTTGACTAGTTCGAGAATTATCAAGTACATCCCAACAGTTCGTTCAAGCAGATACAAGCCAAGATAAACAAGTTCGAATTTATTCTCAAGACAAACAATTTACAATGACGAATATTTCATTTCAGTTCGAAAGTCAAGATTACAAGTCCTACAGACAACTATTTCTTTTACAAAGAATAGCCTACTTTACAAATAACAGTGTAACACTTGAGCAGAAACAATGGCAAGCCCAGCAGAAAAACTCAAAGCCCAAGAAGAGGAACTGGAATACATCAACTTCCCCAAACGACGGAAGTCAAAGTTAATCCCACCACTCCTCCGTAACCCCCACCATCTCCGCAGCCACTGAAGACGAAGGACCACCTCCACCATTACAATACCCAATCCTTCGCAGGGTATCGACAATACTTCACAGACGACATCCCAACCTTCTCATCTTCCGCCGCCACCGCATCCTCTGCAAGCATCCGCAGACAGGCCCGACGATGAGCAGCAAACAAGACCATATAGTGGAATCGCCACATTTGGTGATAATCATCATCTGCCTCCTCTACTTCTTCCAACGATATCCCATGAAAAGTTGGAGGAACATGGATTGAAGTTGGCAGAGAAAGACTTTGGTTCCTAAAATAACGAGTCTGAAGAAGATTCATCTTGTTCTGAACTCTCTCCTCGTAAGCCTTACGACTGGTAGTCACCATCACTATTACTTATGGAAATCCAGACGACTGACAGGTTAAACCAGGATGAACAGTGATAATAACTGGTCACCATTTTTATAGCAGAGCATTTAAATGCATACCACAACTTCCAATGCAACCTTTATCACATGCACACATCTCAAGCAGAACTTTTGGGAAACTCAACAGTCAAATGAATTATTCTTCCAAATACATGGAAGTCATCAATGCAACATTTAATACCAAACGACTGGACTTCTCAACCAACACCACTCGCCACACACGTTTCTCCTGCTATTGGCTGAGAGGGGGCAGTTGTAAGGGCTTATTTCTAATCCTCGTACTCAGCCCGATATTTGAGCTCACATAGTCCGTATAAACACACTGGCAATCATCCAAAGATTTTAGAGCAAGCAGATTACAATACAAACTTCCTCACCTACAGTTCGAGGATATTGAAGCATCTAGTAGCATCACACTGCAGAAGACACTCAGATATCCATCAACAATTCGTATACATACGAACATCGTTAGAAATCGTATTTTCATCAACACTTCGAAGTTACAGCTAAGGTCATCAATAGATCCGTTACAGATCAACAAGTATCAAGACGTTACAAAAGACCTCATAAAGACTCATCAAATACGGACGACCAAAACGTACGTCATCAATGTAACCAACGGTCATATTATAAGACCTATAAAAAGAGACCTAGTGATCAGAATCCAGGACGGCTATGATCACCTACAAAACTCTTAGAGAAAGTGATCCCTACCAAAACTCAGATATTCAATCTCTTTCTCTTTGTAATAGCTAGCATATATATAAACACCATTCTTTCATAAATCTTCATGAAATGTCATGGTTTTTTACCCATTCAAGGGTTTTCCACGCTAAATCTCGTGTTAATTACTTTCAGTTCTTAACCAAAATTCTACATTTCAAGAGTGTAAGGCACTATCTTCGTCCAATACGAAAATAGGCTATTAGAGTCCAGACTTACTTTCTGGCATTAGCTATCAGATGGATCTTATTTGACCTCTCTTGCCCTTGAGATGAACTCATAACTCTGCAAGCAAGGTACTACTTAGTTCAATATCCAACACTCCGTACTCATTGGCCTTCCAAAACACAGCTACAATTTCCTGTCCAAACATTTGCAAATCTCAATCAACAAAGAATGAGAGGATAGATGGCGGCCACCAACGCTGCTATTGAGAGGAACCACCATCATCTTAGCTATTATTGGATCAGATTGCCTTCCTGGAGTTTTTCATGCTTAATCATTTTCATAATTGGTTCATGTTTCACTAGTCCACCAGCTTCATGTTCACAAACCTCAACCGGCAAAGCACAAAACAACAGTGGCCTGTGACCAGCGTTACTTTTATCAACGCCGTGCTTCATTGGTGCATCAACATCATTCATGTGCCATCACTTTCAAGCCCATAGGCGACGTTAAACTAGTTTATTAGGATTTTAAACCTTCACCCTCATAAGTCCACATCAACTATAACCAACATGGGCAACAGCCTTCAACTATTAGAAACAACAAAGTGCATCAATGGAAATTTCTTAACACGTTGACAGTTACACGTACAAAAATGACCGAGATAGAGCAACAGAAGGCAATTATTTCTTAACATTAAAGGACTGATGTTGAAAAGCCAACTGCTGATATTAATTTTTTGTAATAAATCATTTGCCATAAAGTGATATTGGGAGCGCAAGCATGAGATTATGATAGGCCCAGCCTGAACGATTTGAGAGTGTACCAAACTTGAACAAACAAAAGAAGTATATTGAGAAGGGTGAACAACCCAGTTCATGAGCAAGCAAACAAAAAAAGGAAATGAGCAGCAGAAATCCAAGATTCAATAGAAGCAAGTAGGAGGAGCGCCCTGCCGCTATACATTGAGGACAGTCCCGCTAAACGTCAAGGACACCAGACAAGCAAATTATGGATAAAATATGTTATCTCCATCCTCCTTCTAGCATTCATTAAGACAGGGTTATCTGGAAGCCAAGAGCAGATGAAAAATTCACAACTATATTTGCAGGGAATAGCATAGAAAGCAAAAAGCAAAAGTTGACTAGCATAAAATAGTATGGGCTTCAAAAAATCTCCCAATATTTTGGTTGCCCCTTCACCAAACAAGTATGGCAATCCATACTAAAGGTCTTCTATTTCATGTGAACTCCTCAAGAATGGGATGAGGAATATGCTTGGCTAACTCTACATGTTTCTTACCCTGTAACCAAATCAAGACTCCTTCGAATAGCATTTACATCCTCAATATACCATATATGGATGGAAAGGAATATCAGGATCCTCCAATCCAAAGTAGAAATGCTAGTTCCTTGGTGAACTCAACAATATTCCTCAATCAAATCCATAGATACTCCTGATGCTAGAAATCTCCTCAGAGATTTGAACTAGTCTTGTTTGTAACTAAGGATGTTATCATCTATAGGGTGGATTAGAATCACATTGATGATTATCAATGGATCCTCAATACTGTCGGAGGGTTAGCTGAAAATAATGCTACAATGGATAAAGTCTTGTATCACATTCATGGAGAAGGCAATAATACAGCTTACTATCAAACCTCATATCACATTGTAAATTCAGTGTAATTTTCTCTCTTTTTTCCCGTAGGGATCTTCTATGATATGTTGAGGGAGATGCCAAGGGCTGTAGATACCCTGGGGTTTAAATTCTTCTCTTTCTTTTAATATACAGGTGGGGGCCTATGCCTAACCCCGGCTTGACTCTAAAAAAAAAAGGGACACCGGACAGCCGTTTGGAGACAAAATTATAGTAGTGCTTTCAATGTTAGTCCATCATGGTAATTACGAAGTTGTTTAGAGACTGTGCCAGTGAAATATTGATAACACAATGGACCACAACTAAATGGGTGTAAGGATTGAACTTATTTATGACATCATAAAACCACAGAATACATATTGTGATAATGTAGACATCTAAGTAACGATGAAACAAAATGTTGATGGCACAATGGAACACGGCGAAATAACACAACCTCGAATAATGTTTTATGAGAAAAATTCTAATTTTAAGGTATGTATCTAAGTCAATGTACCAATTTCAAGTTATGCATGTCAATCTAACCAACTCAAATTACCCTTCTCCCTTATTACTTTCTAATGGTTTAATCTAGTTTTATCAAAAGCATTGCAATTTCCAGGGTTTTAATATTTCAATCACTGGGGCTACATACTTGGTCTCTTCCGTTGTTTTTCTAGTCACACGATACTCAAACCACATATAGGCAAAAATGACACAAATATAAGGCTCACACATATAAAATGGACACCACAGATACAAATAAAGCAGATAGATTTAACAAAAAGATGATCATTAACAATGTCATAATTCAATTGATACCCAACGTACGAGGAAACTATAGTAGATCTACTACGATCATCTCTATACCCATATCCGATTTTACAATTATATATCAGTAATCAAAAACCCCTAAATTCATATCCCAATGAAACAATTCTAACCTCATCAAGATCAAGATCCGATCTTTAAACGCGCGTAGCAACAATCGGCGCAGCAGCAACAACAGCAGAGTTCGCCGCCCCACTAATAAACGACAACAACCCAGTCCCACTCTGCTCCTGCTCATCAAGAAACAAATCCTCGGGCACCCTAAAAGCGCCATGAGCACAAATAATCCCCAACCCAACCATGACAGCTGAAATCAACAACGAGCCAACACTTGTAAGAAACACAACCACCACTGTTGACACCACAAGCACCCCTAACGTCTCCCTCTCGGTAAAACTCCTCCCAAACACAACCAACGGAGACTCACTCGGCCTAAACAGATACAAAAACACCCACGCCGCGAGAAGACCAAGTAGAACAATTAACGAAATGGGGTTTGTTAAGAGAGATAATGCGAGAACGGAGGCGAGGAGGGTTAAATAGTTGATGCGAAAGTAGGTTAGGTTCTTGCGGATACGAGATGCGGCCTCAGTAATGGAGTCTGGGCGAGAGAAGGCGGATCTGTCTATGAGTTCTGACCAAGCTCGACGTTGCGAGAAAGCGAGACGAGCTGAATCTGAGAGACGGGTGATGAATTGGCGGAATGCGGGAGTAGCGATTGGAGAGGTTTGGGATTCTAGGGTTGATTGATTAGGGTTTGAAATTGGTAATATTGGTTGAGGTTGAGACGCCATTGTTAAAGAATCGAAGAAAGCGTGAGAGAGAGAGATCTGATTGTATGTAAAGTGACGGTGATTTAAGCGTTAAGTAAACGCGTTGATTAAGAATAAGCCTTTTTAGCGAGTTACGTTAGAGAAAGAAAGAGAGATTAGTGGAAACAATAGGGAGCAAGCCTTCTTAAGAGCATCTCCAAGGGTGAGAGATGAGGGAGCAGAACGAGTTTGATTTAGGGAATGGAAGGGTTTGGTCTGGGAATGAAGAGGGAAAAAATGAAATACGGATGAGAATAAAACGTCTAAGCGCAAAGTGATTAAGAAAGTACTTCATACTCAGTTTATATTAATGGAGCAGCGGAAAGGTTCTTTAGGGGTCAATTGAGACAAAGGGATCTTATATCCAAACATCTCATTGTTCTTGTCATGGAGGTTTTGGGTATTTTATTTGATACTAAGGCTGAATAAGGCACTCTTAAGAAGACAAATCTAGTCCATAGGGGAGTATCGTTCAACTTAAGGTGAATGTATAACAAGAAATCTTCTCTTTATTTCTCATAAGTGCAGCAAAGCACCAAGGATACACTGTGCAACATTATGAAGTTTGAAGAAGGTAAAATCGCAATATAAATGCACAAAAATACCATAAAATGAATACGTACTATGCTGTACTAAACTTAGCGAAAAAAATCATCATAATAACAAATTACTAAAATCATCATAAAGATATTTGGTTATTTTCATGTGAAACATCCATAGTTGGAGTTTGTTTCATTCCGTGTCTAGTTTAGATGTCAGCGTTATCTCGTGGTTACTCGTCGTTAGAGATTGCACCTTGAGCGACTACAGCTGGACTGACACTGAACAGGTAAGTGGGTTTCTAACTCCTTGTTCTATAATATCAAGCCCCAGGTATTTTTACAGAGTTCTAAAAATGTAATAAGTATATTTTTTAAGACAACAGAACTTCTATTCGAATAGAACTGAGAACATTTCTGTTCGAATAGAATTTATTCTGTTCGAATAAAATGCTTCAGACAGTTTTTTATTCGAATAGATTGGCTCAGCCTGTTTCTTCATGTTTCTTTTTATTCGAATAGATATCTTTTTATTCGAATAGATTTTAAATCTATTCGAACAGAGACCGTGATTTCTATTTTCTAATAAAAGACAACTTTCGTTTTTTTAAAACTTACTTCTTGAAAAACCTATTTTTCTATTGCTTGTTTTTTAGAGTGAGAAGAGATTATTCTTGAGAGATTCAAGAGAGATTTAAATAACTCAAATCTTGAATCAATCATCATTGATCAAGAAACCTAAATTTATGAATTAAAGAACTTGTAGGATTCAAGATTGGAAGCTTCGACGAGAGATTGGAGCGAGGCGTTACGAGAACGTGGAATTGACTGCGAGGAATTCAATTAGAAGAGAGGTAACCACAAGATGTGTTTATCGAGTCTGTAAGTAATTGAATACTTGTATTTTGATTTCAATTGTAGATTGTTTAGCTGTCGGGTGATTCGACAGCGACCTGTGAGTTTTTCTCCTGAGAAAGGTTTTTTACAGGATTAAAATTATTTGGGTTTGTGTTTAATTTTCTATTGCTAGTTGACACTAGATAATTTGACCAGCTTGATTTAGGTTAAGCTTTGGCCATTAATTCAAAGGAATTATGACTTATCGATTTAGACCTAAAACAATCAAAATTGGTTAGTTTCAAGCGTCTAGGAATTTCAATTGGTATCAGAGCAGTCACGCCTCGAGGTTTAATAACCTAAGCGTAGATCCCGGATAGATCACTTGAGAATAAGGAGTTCCAAGAAGTTTAGAGGTCCTATAAATCGCCCTCCACTCTTTGATGGCAAAGAATACCCATACTGAAAAGTTCGAATGATTACATACTTACAATCAATCGGAGAAGATGTATGGATTGCAATTGAGGATAGATGGACACCTCCTACTGTGATGCAAGGTCCACCAGGGAGTGCTATTGAGATCCTTAAACCTAGGAACCAATGGTCAAAAGAAGAAAAGGATATTGTCGGTTATAACTCTAAAGGCCTCAATGTTATCTTTATGGCTGTGAGTCAAAGTGAGTTTTGACATATCTCTGCATGTACCACTTCTAAAGAAGCTTGGGACATCCTAGTTCGAACTCATGAAGGCGATGATACAGTCAAAGAAAGTAAGCTTCAAATGCTTACTTCACAATTTGAGAATATCAGAATGAGTGAAAATGAACCCTTTGACGAGTTCTATGCCAGACTAAGTGATATTGTAAACACTAGTGTCACATTAGGAGTAACGTACTCCGATGTTTAAATAGTTAGTAAAGTTTTAAGATCTCTTCATAAGAACTTTAGATCCAGACGTGATGCTATCGTGGAAGCACAAGATCTTAAGAAAATGAAACCCAATACATTGGCTGGAAAATTACGAACATTTGAACTCGAGATAAAAATGGAAAACCCCGAGAAGAACAAGAGTGTTGCTTTCAAGTCTTCATCTTACTCTTCTTCTTCTAAGGGTACCATAGGAGTTGACAACTCATCTGATTCTGATAATAATGATGGGTCCGATCTAGATTCACAAATTGCCTCCATAAGCCACCAGCTTAAAAACCTTGTGAAACAACGCCAATTTCAAAAATAAGGGCAATCAGTGAATCATAAGTTGCGAACTCATGATCAACATAGAGTGAATAACCAGCAGACCAACCTTGACACTAACCTAAGTTAAATTAAATGTTACAAGTATCATAAGTTTGGTCATTATGCTCACAGCTGTCCCAATAAGAAATTTGGGACCAATCACAAAGTTATGAATATCAACGTTACTTGGGATGACAGTGATAATGAGAATAATAGCAATGAGAGTCATCCCCAAGTAATTGATAACAAAAATTATTGTGCATATCCTATTATTCTCAATTGTGGTAAAAATAACTATGGTGTTTTTGAACTTGAAAATTCTGTTAAAAATCAGAGTGATCAAGAACAAAATGAGTTTGAAGACCTGAATCTTAAAGACTTGTATGATCAGACTCTTACCAAGTGTATGAATCTTGAGGACTTGTATGCTCAGACTCTTACCAAGTGTATGAATCTTGAGGACTTGTATGCTCAGACTCTCGCCAAGTGTATAAAACTCGGTAAACTTAACAAAGTCTTGAAAGACCAACTGAATACACTTAAGTACAAACTTCAAGACAAAACTGAGAATACAAGTCACGAGATAGATGTTCTTGAGAATGAGAAACTAGGCTTTCATGACAAAGTTGTATTTTTAGAAAAAGAAGTTAATGATGCAAAAGAGAAAATGAAATTAACTTTGGATAAACTTTGTTTGGCCAAACTTGATGTAGTTCTATCTGAGCAGAAACTTGATAAGTTATGTCATGGGGCCAAGAACATTGATAAAATGTTATGTACGGGAAAGACGGATAGTGATAAAAGGGGTCTAGGATATGATGAACCTCTTCCTAAATCTAAGACTCCTCAAATCACAAAGTTTGTGAAAGCAACTGCATCTACTTCGGTACCCAAACATAACATGATATATACTACTCATAATCACTCCAAACGGGTATCTTACTCTCATATTTATTATTATAGTATATGTGGTCGAAATGGTCATATTGCATCTTATTGTAGATTTGTTGGACCTTATTAACCATATGTTCTCCCTTTCAATGGATATAGATATAAGTCATATGTGAAAGTTTCTAATATGAAAAGTGAGAATTTGAGTATGTGGTTTGCTCTAGAAACATCACCTCAAAAGGTATTTCGTGCAGTTTGGATACGAAAGGATGACTTGTCACCACAAATAAGGTAATAAATCAAAACTTAGAAGGGTTATAAGTATGGTTCATTGATTAGGTATGTTTCTTAATCTGTCTCAGTTTGTTTTTGTTTTTGTTTTTGTTTTTATTATTTTTGGATAGTAGGATATTGTTCTAGCTTTTTATCTACACTTTGAACTTTAGGAGCTATTGTATGTAAAATATTCTTGTTAGACTTGGATTTGCTTGTGTGTTATATCTATTTATGAAATAATTATTTGGTAAAACCACATTTTATAATAGTCATTGATTCTCTTGTTTAAACTAAAAGTTCATCGTTACTAGAATTATGTGAGAATAATTGTAGAGACTTTGTACCTAATGTTATGTGAGGATCTGACTTTATTTCTTCGAGTGTTATTACATTTACTCTTCATTTTTGATCTCGTTGTTTTTTATCTCATTTCGTTTCCTTACTCAATTGTCAAATGATAACATCAAAGTCAAGTTATACTAGTGATACTTTCCTACGTTTACTCGAGGCGAAAAAGGTGACGGTGCCCAACCGAAGATATGATAATAGGCATTTTTATTGCTACATCCTTTTGGCCTTCATCTGTGCTTAACCAAATTTTTATCCGCTTACAGCCCCTTGTGCTTTACAATATGCCATTCATTTTTTTCTACCCAAATCCTTTATTATTTTACCCATTTGTTCTGAGACTTTTTAGTGGGAAAAAAAATATATATATATATGTGTGACTTTTGGGGGAAAGATGAATAGAAGAATACAATGTATCCCCAAATGACGTTTTTATTATCTCAATTCAGAGTCATAAAAAAAATTAAAAAAAAAAGAAAAAAAAAGGAGAAGTGGTATTTTATTTTATGTATACTCAATAAGAAAAAGAATGACAAAAGTTGAATTTAGTTTCAAGAGAGAAGGGGAGTTAGTGTAACTGTATTCTCAGAATGCCAGCAAAACACCTACTTTGTTATAAACCTACCCATGCCTACATTATAACATATTCAAAGACCTATTTGATCTTGAGTTCAGCATAATCACTATTAGTGGAGAATAGATATAGGGAGTCTTTATTAGTTTTAACTTGACAACATATATGACAAATGAGGTTCTTTCCCATGAGATCTTCCCGCTTACAGTGCGCCATTTTTAATAAAATATGATTTTGCTGTTGTTTTATATTCATATTCATATTTCACACATAGTGTTTGCTAGTTAATTTTCAGTAATTTTGAGTGACCACCATGAGAGGCCTAAGTTGAAACAACTTTCTAATATTATATTCTAACTGCGGATGAGTAATACGTTGAAAACTGGGTAACTCTTTGACTATGCACACACACATACCAAGTAATTCATTTAGTAATTATTTTATAACACATTGGCAATGTCTTGGTCTTTATAAGATATTTTATATTCATTATTTTTCTATCATGCCATGTATTTAGGGGGAGTGTTGTCTTCTTTTGCTTACTTATTTCAGGGACACTTTCCATGTGTCTTTTCCTTTTATCTCATTTTACGGGGGATACAATTATTTTGAGGGGGAAATGCATATAATTTTGAAGGGGAGATGTATATTATTTTGGGGTATTGGTTTTGACTTTTTTAGTATCCCAATAGTCTATCTGTTCAAAATATTTGCTCTGCCAATTATAAGTATATATTTCTCATTTATTTCTGTGTTCAACTCATGGTTTGCTTCTCCTCTTATGGGTTATTTACCCTCTGTTCATATATGCCAAAAAGGGGGAGAGATGACCCTGACAGGTAAGTCAGGTAAGTTATATTCTTTTTTCTGGATCCCTTATTTAAATGAACGGTTACCTGATGTATCTTGTTTAGTGTGCAGGGATTTCATAATATATATTATATAAGATGAAAGTGGAGCTTTGAGTATGGATGTTCAATGATTGAGTCAATCCATCGAGTTGTATTTTTATTTCTTATAGTTAGTTCAGGTTTTAACATGAAATGAACCAAAGGGGGAGATTGAAACATCCATAGTTGGAGTTTGTTTCATTTCGTGCCTAGTTTATATGTCAGTATTATCTCGTGGTTACTCGCCGTCAAAGATTGCATATTGAGCGACTACAGCTGGACTGACGCTGAATAGATAAGTGGGTTTCTAACTCCTTGTCCTATAATACCAAGCCCTAGGTATTTTTACAGAGTTCTGAAAAGGTAATAAGTATGTTTTTTAAGACAATAGAACTTCTATTCGAATAGATTCCATTTTCTATTCGAATAGAATTAGGAACATTTCTGTTCGAATAGAATTTATTCTGTTCGAATAAAATGCCTCAAACAATTTTTTATTCGAATAGAATAAAATCTATTTGAATAGATTGGCTCAGCCTGTTTCTTCATGTTTCTTTTTATTCGAATAGATTTATTTTTATTCGAATAGATTGGCTCAGTCTGATTTTAATCGAATAGATTTTAAATCTATTCGAACAGAGATCGTGATTTTTGTTTTCTAATAAAAGACAACTTTCATTTTTTCAAAACTTACTTCTTGAAAAACTTATTTTTCTAGGGCTTGTTTTTTAGAGTGAGGAGAGATTATTCTTGAGAGATTCAAGAGAGATTTAAATCATTCAAATCTTGAAGCAATCATCATTAATCAAGAACCCTAGATTTATGAATTGAAGAACTTGTGTGGATTCAAGATTGAAAGCTTCGACGAAAGATTAGAGCGAGGCGTTGCGAGAACGTGGAATTGCCTACGGGGAATTTAATTAGAAGATAGGTAATCACGGGATGTGCTTATCGAGTCTGTAAGTAATTGAATACTTATATTTTAATTTTAATAGTAGATTGTTTAGCTGTCGGGTGATTCGGCAGCGGCCTGTGGGTTTTTCTCCTGAGAAAGGTTTCCCACAGGGTTAAAATTAATTGGGCCTGTGTTTAATTTTCTATTGCTAGTTGACACTAGATAATTTGACCAACTTGATTTAGGTTAAGCTTTGACCATTAATTCAAAGGCATTAGGACCTATCGATTTAAACCTAATACAATCAAAATTGGTTAGTTTCAAGCATCTAGGAATTTCATCCTGATGTAGAATAGAGCTGGAACAAACAGCGGTTTAATCCAAAATACGAGTAAAAATATTATCAGCTTTTGTAAAACCTAAAAATGGGGTTTTAGCTCTTGAAGGTCAGATAAAATTAAAATTTAGAGAAATTTAAATCATAAAGTTGCTCTTGAGGGTATAAATTGCGTTTTAGAACCCAAATCCTCTTCATGTTCATGAAACAAAAATAATAGCAATGGCTTACATGCTGTGGATTCTTTTTTCATTTTTTTTTTCTTTTCTAGATTTGAAAAACCATTCAAAATCTCATCAAATGTTATGATTCAACAAGATGATTCTTCTTAAGATTTCTTTGCGATTCAACAACGATTTTCACGATGTGATTAAAATGTGATTTTGTTGTGCGATTTCGTGAAAACAAAATTCTATGATCCAAATGATATGCTTAATTAAGAAATTGCGGAGGCAAGAAATTAAAACTACTATTGTCATAACATATAGGAAAATAAAACATAACTCAAATGATCTATTTAAGACATTGTATAGGCATGATAATAAAATTATTATTATCAGAATTGAAATGATCCATTTAAGGCATTCGAGAGGCATGAACATAGAGCAATTATTGTAATAAGACATAGGAATTACTTAAAGAAAGTGATAGATGACACCAAATTCAATCCTTACTTCTTGTTATGGATGCTTGATATTACTACTCCGGTAGTACTTACTATCATAGTTATTAGCACTCCCGACTTTACAGTCAATCATTTTTAAACCCTTTATTTAATTTTGTCTTACTTCTTCGATGTAGCTTCTGACTTTTTCCTTATTTATTTACTTTATTTTGATAGTTTCATAAAGTTCTCGTATATTATATTGGGAACGTGATTGTTTCCTATAATAGCCTAATTTAGTATCTGGAACTTAGTCATTACACCAAAGATAATCAGAGCATTTAGATGAATAATGAATGAATGTTAACATAAAGTTTAACGTGGAAAATCTTTGAATAGGTTAAAAACTGTGACCTATCTTGAGGATTTAGAAAGATATATGTTATTAATCGTTACTAGCTATTACAACAGATGCTCTAAGTATTTTTTAAAAAGTGTTTTAGTCAGGATTCATCCATCCCTCATCTGGAATTCTATGGTCTTATTTATAGGTCTTCTAATATGACCGTTTAACGACCATTATTATTCTTAGTGATGGACGGTACAATATATATATATATATATATATTCTTTGAACTGATTATGTCACGGTCTGATCTTGCTGTTTTGTTATAGCTTTATTGATGACAGTGCGCTTGTTGACTTGAACTGTTGATCTAGAGGTCAAAAATGATGAATAGGCTCTATAACCGTGATGTGTCATCAATTTTTCCACATGTATGTTGATGAGGTTAAGTCGTCATATGATGGTCAAAGATGTAGTATGAGCTCGAGATATAAAATAGGCCACTGCAACCGCCCCCTCTCAGCCAATAGTACGAGAAACATTGTGGGCTAGTGATGTTGGTTGAGAAGCTTCATTAATACTGTAATTAATACATGGGAATCATTTCTAATACTTCTTCATGAATATCTGTTTATGGTTGTTGGGTTTCCTAGAACCAATGGTTCTCGTCAATATTGTTGAATGAGAAGTCCTTCTGACGTTGGAAATTTGGAAAGTCGTCTTTAATGCTGATTGTAGTATAAATAGCACTCTGACTTGTTTGTTGCAGTTGTGATTAATCAAGTATTTCTCTAAACTTTGGTTCTATATCATTATTTTTATAATTACTTTATGTAATTTGTAACCTTCCTCTTGTTGAGAGGATGGTAACTACGAGACAATAATCTCGGGAGACGAGGATTATGACGAAAGTGGAAGATTTCGCTTCTGATACTTTGAGATCAAATCCTTTTACGTTATTTCTGGTGTCTCCTACCTTTCACAGGATGACATACGAGGAGGTGGTGGAGGCAGAGGATGACCATTTATAAATAGTATATTTCCATTATCAGTTGACATCGGAGGGAGAGCGCTTGAATGGGCTGCGTCTGCTGGCAGAGGAAGCTGTTACAGCTAAAGATGAAGCGGCAAGAGTGCCTCCGAGGGAGTCTCATCGGTACCCTCCTTCCCTCTCTGTCATGATGGGTAGTAGGGGTTATGGTGGAAAAAACGGTGGTAGGGGTTTTTTCTTCCACGCAATCATCGACTTTGACCGTGAAGAAGATCTTTCTTTGAAGGGTTGATTCAAGCATGAAAGCCTTAACTCTCTCGGCGATTTCTAATTCCTAGATTGCCTGGACCATCCTTGCAGGGGATCAGAGTTTGGAAGCATACTTCAGTTTTTCATCATCATCGCTTTTCTTAAGGAAGAGTTTCGGAGTATGAACTGAGAGAATGTAATCTAGAAAAACATCAATAAAAAAATGCCTGGAAGAATTGTGATCTGTAAATTATTCTCTAAATTATGAGATGTAAGAGATATTCGAGCTAATGAATTATCATTGTTCGGTCAATTTTTGATGTATTTTAAACTTCAACTTTATATGTATAGTATTATTCTGTGCGAACGGACTTGTTGGACATTGAACAAATAATAATTCGAACTGCGAATGAATCAAAATATAAAAAGGTAAAAATAATAAAAAGGAAGTCTAGAAATGTGTTGGTGTGATAAACATCAAGGAGTTATGGAGTATTGGTGAACAAAACGAACTGTAGTGAATTCAGTATGTATATTAGTAAAGATAGTAGAAAGTGAGGTTGAAATGAGGGGAGTCCAAAAATATAACGAGGTCGTTTAGTGAATCAAGCAAACAAATGGCTAGAATGATTGGATGGTTTTTAAGAAGATTGGTATGTTCATGAGTTGTTGCTTCAAACTAACTTAAAGATGTCTTGATGTAGGTGGTAAATGATATCTGGCTGAAGGTACATGACTGCTTGTTGCAAACTCCATTTTTGTGGATGTGTTATCTTGTATGAATAAGATCTGAAGATATTTCATAAAATTGAAAGTATTAGTTGTCAAAATATTCTCGGGCTTCTGCAGATATTCTTGTTTCTGAAAAAAGTTGTTCTTGCAAAAGCATATCCTTCCTAAAAAATTTGTTGGGGAGGCGATTTAGATTTCCATAGATCTTTATGTTGGCTATATAAAGTAGTGATTCTTATCTATTATGCCTTGTATCTTCTGCAAGAAAAGCTTGTTGTTGATTATTTGCAAGTGGCCATGGTGAGGACACATTCTCAACGTGTTCGTCATGCAGCGAAAGGTTGGTTAAACATCAAAGTGGCTGAACTCCATGAGCGGTACTTTTGCCTGTTGCCTTATAATGTTGTATTACCAGAGTAGCCGTTAAAGTTAGGCGAGCTAGATGATGAAGGCAGGCGTGCAGAGTATGATCACTTTTTTGGTGTGATGTGTTCCATGAGTTGCTGTTGGAATATAACTTTACGAGCAGAAGCTGTTTGAGAGATCACACGGGACAAACTTGTTGAAGAGGATGAGAGAGCAGCAGGAGGAATGATAATACCATGTGGTATGGTAAATCATTTTGGCGGCTTTAAATGTAACTATATGTAATTGTATGCTCAAAATAAATAAGTAATATGTTTGCAATGTTCTGTTTTTGTTATCTGTTGAATGTAGAATAATGATAGTTCTGTCACAGTGGTAACATAATTTTCACAAGTTTGAGCTAGCTTCTGACAGCCTTTGATTTCATAAATACCACCATTCCAATCTAATCGCATCACCAAATGATAGGTCGATGGGATAGCTCGCATGTTATGTAGCCAACAGTGTCCCATAATTCCCAAATAGAGGGATCTTGCATTAATGACGTAAAATACGATGTCAACCATTATCGGTCCAGCTATAATATGAAGTTTGATCTTTCCTACATGTTTTTCCTTAGAACCGTTGAAACCATTGATGCCGTCACTAGGTTGTACTTTATCGGACAGACCTATTTGATCAATCGTGCTTTAGAAAAGCAGTTCGATGCTACTGCCAGTATCTACCATCATTTTTTGTAGTGCGACATTTCTCATTTTTAGCATGATCATGAGTGTATCATGATGAGGAAAATTAACATGCCAAACGTCACAATCTTTGAAGGAAACATCGCAAAGGCTCATTTGACCTGTGTGATCTCAGTAGTAAGCTTGTAACTCCTATTTTTGTAACTTTCAACATCTACTATGTACTCATGCATTCGTCCATCCGGAAAAATATACTCCAACAGTCGTTGTAAAGCAAAGTAATGTTCTGTGTCTTGATGTCGGACTTTATGGTGTATACAATAAGATTTGTACTCGATGGGTTGGAGGTACTAGGCATTGTGGAAGAACTTATCCTTTTGAAGTGTAGGATATATGCTGGCTATCGTGACATTTATCTTGGGAAAATAGGGCTTGGGCATATTACCATCTCTTCAAGTTTGATCGTCGTTAGATTTGGTCTGCTTCCTATCTCCTCCATGATCAGTAGTACAGTTGAACTCTTTCTCTGTAGATTGATCTCTTGTTATCAAGGTTAATTTATGAGTTTTCTGTCTTTCAGACACCATCCTTTCGAGATCAATGTAGCCGTTGACCTTCTCGATCATGTCTTCCAAAGTCGTAGGCTTGTTTAGAATCAGGTACTCCTTCACCCTTCCATCCACGAGTAAAGGATTGGTGAAGGCCAAAATAGAAATTTTCTGATCGAGTCGGTCTACCTTTCTGGCTAACTCCAAGAATTTCTTAGTATATGTTTCGAGCTTTTTACCCGGTAACTATTTAAGGCTGAATAAAGAATATAGATTCTCCTCCTTGTCTCTATTGTGCGAGTAGTTCTTTACGAAGAGTTCCCATAATTGTTCGAAAGTTGCGATAGACCCTTCTGGTAGTGAGTGGAACCATCGCAAAGGCTCACCTTGTAAGCTGGTAGGAAAGAGCAGGCATAAAATGTGGTTAGATGTAGAATGTAAGACTAAAACGTCCTAAAATTCTTGAGCGTACTCTACTGGATTATTTCCCCTATATTTTTATATTTTTGGGGTATAAAAACTGGTGGAAACTTTGTCATCCAATAGTTCCTGAGCAATCAGGCTTTTCCGCAGTCTATTACAAGGTTTAAATGGGTATGTTATAACGGTGTAACAGGCAAAAGTCGTTACCGTTATAACGGTGTTATATTATTTTTCTCTAGATGACAAGAAAAAATGTTATAACGGCCGTTATTTGTCCTGTAACGGTGTTATATTAAAATAACGGTTATGATTTTGTTTTCTCTATATATAAATATTAATTTTCAATTATAACACACCACACCACACCGACAAAATTAAATATCACACCAATGCATTAAGCATCACACCATAGCATTAAAAATCACATAAACATCAAATGGAAAATGATTATTCTGGAATGCGACATTGCATTCACTAGTAAACAGAGTCAAAGTGATTGGTATCAAATTTTGAGTAGTTTGAAAGTTGGTTATGCTCTAGATTGATTTGGTTGAAATCGAAATCAAAATACGCCTCAGGCAAAAGCCCCATTGGTGTTTGATACTGCTTATGACAAATTTTCTGGGAAATCTGTGTCAATAGCAAAAGTAGAGTACCTCCTTTGCTCATTGACCTCCGGGTCTTTAGCAAATAATTCATTTTCAAGCTCTTCTGGCCATTCTTCATGTGTTGGCAACAAAGGCTTATCGTCATCTCCAGCAATCCATTCACATAATAGATCTTCCAATAAAATAGCAGACACACTTATGGGGTCTACACTTATGCTTTCAAGCTAAATATTGTATTAAATAAAGATAAGATCATTAAGTTTCTTTGAAAGTAATCAATTTCAAATATTTGTGCGGATCCTATCAAAGGTACTCTATTTCCTTTCACATCCGGATGAAGTACATGTTTGTCTTAAAATTCTTACAGCCAACTTTTAAAGTTGAGACAACTTCACTCCATATTAATTCTACCAATCAACTAAGAAAAAGGGTTCAAAGTTTAGTTAAAAAATGAATAATAAGTAAATAACATAATCTTATGGTAAATAATTTAAGAACTCGCCAGAGCTTCCTTGTTAAACTGCTATGCGTGCAGCTTCTAGCCCCATACAACCTGGCTTGAATAGAAGCTTTCCTATCTGTGTCAAATAAGAAATATTATATTATATTAATTAAATGGTAATAATATGCATATATAATTTTGTGTAATGGACTTTGAATACCTCTAACATTACTTGTGCCTACTCAAGTGAGGTTGATATCGTCTTTGTAATCAAATTGTTCAATGCTAAGGTCAGGTGACACATGACATTTTCATTTGAGAAACTGGAAGGAAAGAACACGTAATATGGGTTAAGTATATAACCAGCAACATGCAAATCTGAATGAAGTTGTTCTTTCTACCTATGATCAATATCTTGCAAACATTAGCACTTCGTCGTGGACCAAGGAAAGTTGTTATCACCGTTCTTGATGTGTACAAAGCATCGGAAAGATACCCCATCGTTGGTTTGTCGGAGTCCACTAATCGCAAGACTTTTAATAATGGTTCTACCATAGCAACAACACTTTTGGTTTTTTTCCAAAAATCATCAGACAAAACAATTTTTTGGACAGCTTTACTCATTGATAGTTTTGCATAACTTGATTTTCTATACTTAGTGTGCACAAAAAGTTGTTGAAGATGAACTTGATTTTTCATAATACTACAAATTGCGATGAAACTTGTTGCAAACTGAGTTAGAGAAGTGCGAATAAGGTCACGACAGTTTGAGTGCCCTCTGAACTTGGCAAGAACCCATGCATGAGCATAAACAAACTTTAATATTTTCCTTACATCTCCAATGGTATCCTTTAACGAACTAAATGACTCTATATCCTCTAGTACAAGGTCAATCACATGGGTTGCACAAGCAGTCCAATATATATAACGATACTCGATAGCTAGTCTCCTACCAGCAGCTTTAAAATTTGATCCCTGGTCTGTCACTATTTGGATGATATTTTTAGCTCCAACATAATCGATTATCTCTTTAAACAAGGTTATCAAGTAATTAACCGTTAAACGATTGTCATCAATATCAATGTTCTTCAAAAAAGTGATACCTGCCCAACAATGACATTTTTATGTTAGTATTGCTATATAAACCACTAAAATTTCCAAATCGCAAATATTCATTATTCTTTAACTTTAAGTAAATACCTGATGGGCAATAGACAAGAAAATTGATGAGTGTATGCTTCGCCTTGTCTTTCCAACTATCTGCCATTAGGGTACAACCATAGTCCTTCTAATACAATATATGTCTTTGAATCTCTGTTTCTTCTATTCTTCATTTTTCCTTTTGTAGAAATGGGTTAGCAATTTTATAAGCCGTTGGAGGTCGAAAAATCTTGCCATAATTTAAACTGAGTTAAAAGCTTCATGGTACGATTGCGACGAAGTAACATTAAAAGGGATAATATTTTTGCTGAACATCGATGTTATTTTGCCACATGCATACTCCTTAGAACTCGACCCTCTACCCATCATGTTTAGAATGGTTTGTTCAGTTTCTCGTCATGGATTTCATGAGTGTAAATCAACAGAGTGTCGAGCTGAAACTCTTAATGATGATGATGATCGCGATATTAACCCTTCGTTTGAGCCTCTGCCATAACAAAATAACCTACCAAGTAGCCCCATACTTTTAGTCCTCATAGGTTAAGATTCACCCCCACTTCCTTCCTCAGGATGATAATCGGGTTCACTGACATCTCCAACACTATCAGTGATATCTTCAACTTCATTACTGTGGTTATGCGACGATCCTTGAGGTTCCCAATCCCGCAGTTGTCGACGAGAACGTTTGTTTTGCCTCATTTCTTTAAGAGCCTGAATAGTAAGCTTTCTTAAATTGGTTGGTACATTTGGGCACACGATAACAGATCTACGTTGAGTTGACAAATACTCCTTAAAGCGGGTAATACCAGCGGTTATAACCTTGTTGCAGTAATTACATTAAATAGCTTTTGGTCCAACCTTAACGCAATGATCATAGAAATCCCCTGCACTTCTTGACATCCAATAGGTTTACCAATAAAATATTATAAATTAGTACGATAATACAATAAATTAATTTTAAGCTAAATACCATAGAAGATGGATACATGCTTAATTTTAAGCTAATTTTAAACTAATTAAAACTATAGATACCATTCTTACTTGATTTTGAATAATTCTTAAGAGTGGTAGTGAAATGGATACATGCTTAAGTCACGATGCCAACTATTTATAGAAGATCACAAGAAATGATTCGACAAGCATAGCTACCTATTAGTTTTGGTTGCTTTTAATAGTTTTTTTATACTAGTGGTTTTCCATATTATTTATTTTGTTAGATCATAATGGGTGGCCTACCACTTAAATAGTGATTTCATCATATCACAAGAATTTATTCTACAAGCATATTTCACTTTTGGTTGCTTTTTTTAGTTTTTTTATGCCAGTGGTTTGCTATATTGTTTTTTATTTCAGATCATAATGGGTGACCTACCACTTAAATAGTAGTTTCATCATATCACAAGATATAATTCTACAAGCATAGTTTACTTTTGGCTACTTTTATTAGTTTTTTTAAGCCAGTGGTTTGCTAGATTATTTTTTATTTCAGATCATAATAGGTGGCTTACCACTTAAATAGTGATTTCATCATATCACAAGAAATAATTCTACAAGTATAGTTCACTTTCAGTTTCTTTTATTAGTTTTTCTATGGGAGTGGTTTGCTAGATTATATTTTATTTTAGGTCATAATGGGTGGCCTACCACTTAAATAATGATTTCATCATATCACAAGAAATAATTCTACAAGCATAGTTTACTTTCGGTTGTTTTTATTAGTTTTTTTTATGCCAGTAATTTGCTAGATTATTTTTTATTTCAGATCATAATGGGTGGCCTACCACTTAAATAATAATTTTATCATATTACAAGAAATAATTCTACAAGCATAGCTAAGCTTACCACTTTCGGTTGCTTTTATTAGTTTTTTTATGCCAATGGTTTGCCTACTACTTATATAGTTATATAACGGCATATAAGGGTGTTATAACGGTGTATAACGATGTATAACGCTCGTTATAAGTGAAGAAAAACATTAAAAATAACATAACATTATAGCGGTAACAACCCTTATAGCATAAAATTACTGTCTGTAACAGCATATAACGGGAATTATTTTTTAGAATGGAACATGGCCGTATAACAGAACGGGCTCAGGGTGTTATCGTTATAACGGTGCTATAACAGCTGTTATAACGGTTGTTATAACGGTTATTTAAAACCTCGGTCTATTGTGAATGCCTTTAGTGGTTTGAGCCTGGGCAACAAACAGTTCTTTGATACACTTTTCAATATGTTCCTAAGTCACGTACTGACGAACTGTGGTGATCAGTCGTGGGATGCGTCCTTCACGAGGATTGTTGTCGCCATTTCCTTTACTTAGTCGATCACGTGCTGGAATACTAACTCTTCCCCGGGGTGGATCTTCTGTTTGTCTTACTCTAGCAAGACTTTCATCAACTTCTTAGTGGACTTCCAGTACTAGAGCTGTCTCACCCCCAGGTTGTTTATGATTAGAATGAATATTAGCTCCCAAATTGTTGGCGTGAGGTCCTATTCTGTCTAGAACGGAAACTCATGAAGCAGCTGGCAGTACGCCTTTATTCTTCTGGGCTGCAATCTGTTGACCCTACAAAACTTTCAACGCGCCTTGTACATCTGCCAACTATTATTCTAGAGTGGCTCGTCTATCTGCTTCAGAGTTTATAGTAGCCCGTAATTTTATTAGTATGGTATTTCCTTCTCCTAGAGTAATTGGCATACTCTGACCTGGAAGCATCATTATGTAAAAAGATAATATGTTGTTTCTGAGACAATGGGATTGAGACTTTGTTCCCACTGACGGCGCCAAATGTAATAGCCTAATTTTGTATCTCAAACTTAGTCTTTACACCAAGGATAATCAGAGCATTTAGATGAATAATGAACGAATGCTAGCACAAAGTTTAGCGTGGAAAACCTTTGAATAGGTTAAAAACCACGACCTCTCTTGAGGATTTAGAAAGATAAATGTAATTGATCGTTGCTAGAAATTACAAGAGATGCTATGAGTATTTTGTATATAGTGTTTTAGTCAGGATTCGTCCGTCCCTCATATGGAATTCTATGGTCCTATTTATAGGTCTTCTAATATGACCATTTGACGACCATTATTATTCTTAATGATGAACATTACAAATATATATATATATATTTGATACTCTTTGAACTAATTGTGTAACGGTCAGATCTTGCTATTTTGTAACGGCTTTATTGATCACAATGCGTTTGTTGATTCGAACTGTTGAAGTAGAGGTCAAAAATGATGAATAGGCTCTATAACCGTAATGTGTCATTAATTGTGCCACGTGTATATTGATGAGGTCGAGTGGTCGTATGATGGTAGAAGATGCAGCATGAGCTCGAGATGGGGAATAATCCACTACATTCCCCTTCTTGGTAAAGTTGTAGCCGATTCCAAACATTTATTTCTACATAAATAGATGGTGAAGTTAGAATAGGTAAAATAAACAACTATTTAAATTATACATATATAGTGTTATAGTTTACCATGTTAAATCAAAAACCTTTAAAATCTGAATGATCCTTTTGGCGACTAACTCATTACTCCAATAGTCTAGCTGTATTGGAAGAATTTTTATCATTAGATTCTTGATTTTTTTTTCTCAATAACCTGTTATGTGATAAAGAAAATATAACTAGTACATCGTGATAATATATTGATCATCATCAGAAGAAAAACAATTCTTTTAAAAGACAACAACAAAGAGTGCACCGAGATATGTTACGTTATCAGAATGCATACTAAAGTAGTGTGGGGAGATCCTCGAATGTAGAAGTACCATTCAGGATTTTCTTGGTAGATCCAACAAAATTTACTAGTCAGTACCGGAAAAGATTCATTTAAACTTCACAATGAATATAATAGCTTTTACGCATCATAATGTTTTCACCAAAATGAGACTTGGGTGTTATTGATAGGGTTGGTAAAGAGGCTTGGGCATGCTTTATTTGTAAAAACATAATGAAACATGGAAGTTTTTCGTATGTAAGTGTAAATTTTTTTATTTTTTTTCTCAATACTCAATATATTATTACGGTACACTAATTACATTTTGTTTTTCTCATAACAGGTCCTTGAGAAAAAATTTAAGAATGCAATTATGAAAATTCTTCCAATATATGTAGAATATTGGAGCAATGAATTAGCCACGAAAAATAGTTTGGATTTTTAAATGTATTCGGTTTAACATGATAAGTTATGACACCATCTACAACAAAGTAACCAACAACGTCGTCACCAGAAACTCATAGACTAGGCATCGGGACACAACCCCGACGTAGAAGTAGAGGCACTACGAGGTAGACGAGAACTATATGAAATCATCAAAAAAATAAAAAATAAAAAAAAGAATTTAAAGCTCCATCGAACAACTTAATCGAAATTGAAAAAAAGGTTCAACATAGATTGACTGTGAAGTCATGAGTGATAATAGTGGGTGATAGTGGGTGATAGTGGGTACTATCAGAGTAGTAATATCAACAAAGTAAATGCTCATATGATGATATTGTAGATTAAACTATCACTTTTTTGAAGTAATTGTTATCCCTCGTCTAACTCTGCAATATCTTATGACAATAATTGTTTTATTTTCCTGCCTCTACAATGTCTTAAATAAATTATTTGAAAAAAAATTTATTTTCTTATGTTATAACTATAATTGTTTTATTTTCCTACCACTGTAATGTCTTAAACAGATCATTTGATTTATGTTTTGTTTTACTATGTGTTATGTGAGTAATTTTTTTATGCAATGTTTAAATCAAATTATTTCATTCATTTGAATTTTTTTTTAACAAAATCATGGATCTTATTCTCCCACTTCAATTTTTCCAATTTTGACCTCCTACCGACCTCAAAGCCAAATCCCATCATTCAATTTTTAGTACCCTTTGCGTTGATTTATGTACAAACATTTAATCAGCTTGTTCTAAATTGTGTGATTGTACAATTTGAATCGGCGCCCTAATGGTTTCAATCGCACATCAAAATCCCATTTTAAGCAAATTGTTAAAATTGTTTTTGAATCACAAAGAAATCCGAAGAAACGTAGGATTTTGCTGAATCGTAAGATTTGATGAGATTTTGAATGATTTTACAAATTTGGGGGTGACACACTATGTAAGCCATTGGTACTATTTTTATTTTGCAAAGAAGAAGAGGATTTGGGTCCAAAAAATGTTAAATATGCCTTTTAATAGTTAACTCACCCCGTCCACCACTTATGTTTTAACTATAAATTTTGACTCCCTATGGAAAATTGTACCCTTACGACACAAACGTATTTTCAAGAAGAATAACATGGAGGGAAAAAAGTTTAAAGGCCATGAGCAAGAACAATTTTTTGCACAATCAGCCCAATAATCCTTGAGCAACAAGGGGCATATCTAAATCTTAGAAAACATCGAGATTATCACCAAAGTCATGTCGTGCAACAATCTAAGTTATCATAAAATCTCTCAATATAGTCAAAACTCCACAGAATCAACAAATGTGTGTTTAATAATGCTAGAGTTATAGCAAATTACTAACATCCCAAGATCTTCGAAAATTTAGATGAATTTCATCGTTATTATAGTATTAGGGTTTAATATTTTATCATTCTCATACAATGATCTCCGAGCTAATAATAGTAAGATGGGTTGATAATAACAATTTGAACTTCTCTAATTTCATTAAACGCTTACTAATCAAGGGGTAACAGAACTGAGAAAACTAAACAACATTATGCATTGCATCTCTGACGGAGAGAAGATGCCTGGGATAAGCTTTTTTCTTTACGATTATAATTTTTATAAATTTTGTTTGTTAAAGTGGCGTACTGGCGTGAGGTAAATAATAGGAGATAAACTAAATGAGGTGAGCTTCTTTAAAATGGGGTGTATTTAAAAGCTCTATTTGGGTTCTTAAACGCAATTTACACTCAAACCCCTCTTTTTTGAGAAATTACATCCATACTAACGAAGAGGCATTGGGTACTGTGTGTTTGGGGTGGACATCAAAGAGATTGTGGATAATAGGGTAACACGAACTATAGTAGTAAGAGCCGCGACGACATTACTTAGTTGTTGAATGGAAGCCTCGATTTTCTTCACAAAATTGGCAAAAAATTTCTTTGTAACATATTTTCTAAGAATTCCATCTTGGGAACGGTCTTCTGAATCAATCATCCACGTCATGGTTACAGGCCCATGACCTGCCCTGATACCACTTAACGAAGAGTTGGAGCGGAAGAATTCAAAATCCTCGAATCCACGAGGGAAATAAACGCTTTGTTGGTGAAACAAAGGAAAGTGATTAAGAAAATAAAAGAAAATTTTGATAGTTGGATTGATAATGATTGATTGATTCTTATATATGAGCTTGGCCTTTTTATAGACTTACAAGTTACAACCATAAATCAATTGAAAGATCATTAAAGAAAGAGTTGTAGAACTCTTCATAAACCTCATTAAATACCACTACTCAATTAAAAACCATTAAACCATTATTTATTTAGAGTTACTAACCCTTTTACCTTCCATGGCTTTTGGCATTTTGGTGGATCGGGCTTGTGCTCGGGCTTGCTCGACTAATCCATTTTTTCCTAACACATAACAAGCTCCTACATCACATACCCTTATTGTTGTAAACATCTCATTAATTCTTATTTACGAACATTTACGCACGCGTTATTGAGCGTGCAAACGCGTTACTTTTGGGAATAAATTTGGGGTTGAGCCTAAATTTTTAACACCTTACTTAATTTTTATTATCTAGATATGTTGATTGTTACCTTTTCTTAATTATTAATTATAGTATAACTTCACTTTTAATTAGAATACGCTAATAATTTGCTTTAAAGTTGTGTATACATCTCTACCTTGAGTTTGATTTTTTTAGTAGCTATTAAGTTATGTGTTGAACAACTCCAAAACTAATTACTTGCCATGAGATGTTGATTGTTACCTTTATTGAGGCACCTTTGTTAAATCAAAATTATCTAAGACTTTGTTAAACCTGCCAAAAAAATCTAAACTTGAATCATAATACCCTAAACTAAAGTAGGGTACCTACACCAAAATAATCAATTTGCCACAGTCTTTTTTTTATTTTTCCACAGATAATATGCATAGTTTATTAAAGATAGATTTTCTTTGTAGCAAATAGAATTGGAGTCCCTGATTTTATAGTTTTCCAATTTTCCCTCTACCCTCTTGTAATTTTTGTTCTATCTCGTTTTCTCTATGTTGGAGTTGGTAAGAGGGACCAAACTCAAGATAAACTTTTCAGCGTAAAAAACTCAAATTCTCAAAAACCCCAATACTCGAACTCAAACCCTAAACCTGAACCTGAAAATCAAACAGAAACTGAAACTCTAATTTCTTGATCTCAACGATGGGTTAGTAAATTGTTTATGGATTCCTCAATGTATTTGCTCACTTACCACTCTCAAATTTATTAATTTGTTGTTCTTTAATCTTCTAGTAACTTTCCAATTTCAAACTCTAATTCTCTTGTAGTTTTGTTAGTTTTTGATATGATTGAACTATTTTCTTCATAAAGCATCCAAGCATTATCCATATTGTAGGGACTTATTCCTCGATCTCATTCAAAGTTGAGCTCACCCAGTTTGAATTATCTCCATCTCAGGCTCACGCATTTTTAACACTCCAGTCAACATTCCAACCAGCCCCACGAACTACTCATGAATGTGGACCAAGCTAAACCTGAAAAACATTATCCAGTAAAAGATACCTGTCTCCCACGAACTCGTCAGTTATTCAGTCAACCGCCACTAACCACATTATTCAAAAAACGTGTTCTAGCATGATGAAGAGCTGTGGGGAAGGCTTATATAAAGAAAAAGTTCCAGAATAGACAGAGACCAGAAAAATTACGCAAACTTCTTATTTATGAGATTCAAAGCATTTTTATATTTAGAGATCACTTGTAATAAAGATATCCGCCTCAAGCAATAAAGAGACTTTCACAAAAATCCTCCATACGAGGTCGTGGTTTTTACCTATACAGAGGTTTTCCACGCTAAAACCACCTATTTCAGTTCTTACTTTCCATTAGAATATTATTACAGGTTCATTGGTGTGATAACAAATTCCAAGCTGCTTCGAGCTCACAGAATTTGGCCATTACATTTTGCACCGTCTGTGGAAAAGATTGCATTTTCACGATAATCTAAGGCATTCTTTCACTGTAACTTTTAATTATGGTTTCTTCCAGACGACCAGCCGCAGGAACTCAGCTCGAAATTTTTGTGGATCCGGGACAGCTCACAGAGTTACGGGCGAATCTCCACGCCGAGACAGAAAAACGCGCCAAACTTGAACTTCAGTTAACAAAGGATCGAGAGCTCCGGTAAAAAGAGCTCGATACATAATGACAAGCTCGTTTGACAGCGCTCAAGCAACACGAAGACCAGATGATAACAATACAGACTACCCTTGAGGCTCTGCAAAATACTCAACAAGCTCTTCTAGCCAGGGGTCACGATCAGCTTCCAGAGACCTCCCTCATTTTAGCAAGGGAAAGATTGGGACCTCGGGGAGTTGCCAGTAAAGCCATTTCTAGGAATCTACAGCATGGACCACTGCCCTCCATCCATTTGGGTGGGAAGTTAAATCAAAAGTCAGTCGAGGCTACCTCATCAGCAAGAAAGGGATTGAGGCCGATCCAGATCAAATTCGGGTTCTTCTCGACATGCCTTCTCCAAAATCAACAAAAGACGCTCAGAAACTCGCCAGAAAAATTGCCGCTATCAATCGTTTTGTCACAAAATTTTCAGACCACTGCCACTGGCTATTCCTGTTACTCCGTGGATGTACCAAACGAGGAAAGGTTTAGCCAACTGTAGAAGTCACATAGACACCAGAATGCGAAGCAGCTTTTCAGGATCTCAAAATCAATTTGGGGAAGTCTCCCATAATGAGCACCCCAGTAGGTAATGAGGAACTGATAATCTACCTAGCAATAATAGATACTTCCCTCAGCTCAGTTCTCATTCACCAAGAAGGGAAAATTGATAAACCAGTCTACTTCATCAGCAAAACCCTCGCACCTGCAAAAATAAGGTACTCTAAAATTTAGAAGTTTCTTCTCACCCTTGTTTACACTTTGCAGAAACTCGAGCACTACTTCCAAGCACATTCTGTCAAAGTTATGATGAACTACCCACTTCGGGAAGTTTTATTTAATAAAGAGAAATCATGAAGAGTGGAACAGTGGTCAGTCAGTTTGGGAGAACATGATATCAAGTTTGAACAACGTCATTTCGAAAAAAGTCTGGCCGTTGCTGATTTTCTCGCGAATTTTCTTGTGGAGGATCCCGAGTGGGAGGAGCACAACCCGAACCTTACCGAAGACACACCAGAAAATCCACCCCCCAAGCCATTCGACGAATGAGCTAAATGGATTACTACATTAGGGTTGAGGCTTCTCACAAAAAGATCAGGAGGGCCCGTAGGGTCAGGAATCGGGAACGTTTTGATTACCCTTTCTAATGACAGAATTGAGAAATCAATCCGCTTGGATTTTGAGGCCTCAAATAATGTCACCGGGTATGAAGCTCTCATTCACGGACTTGACCTCGCACTTGGGCTAGATGTTCTCAAACTCCCAGTTTACACAGATTTACTACTCATTGTTCACCACTACTCAGAGCAATACAAGAAGAACGGAAAAATGACCGAATACGTAGTCCTCGTTGCAGATAAGATGAGTAAGTTCGTGAAAGCCACTCTAGATTATCTTCCTCAAGATGAAATTAGACACACCAATTCCTTGGCATATCTAGCCGGGGTATTGGGTACAGAAGCTCGATATCTCCAGATCGAATTCATTTCAACAACCAGCATTGATTGCATTTCTGTATGCACGATCAACACTGGGGCCGATAATGGGAGAGACGACGATTGACAAAAGCCTTTCTTACCCTACCTCGGTATCGACAATAATCACAATGGACCACTCCCAACAGATCTAAAAGAATGCTGACAGCTGATCAACAACTCAAAGTATTACATTACTCAAAACAGTATGCTATACTGCCTTTCCGTTACAGGGCCTTACCTCAAGTGCCTCTCCAAATCAAAAACAGACGAACTACTTTACAAATTAAATGAAGGAACTTGTGGCTCCCATGTCGCAGGTAAATCATTAACAAATAGAGCTATTACTCAAGGAGTATTCTGGCCCGGCATGCGCAAGCAAGCGGAAGAATACTCCCGCAGATGCGACACTTGCCAGAGACATGGACATATGGTACGCGCCCCTGCGCTCGAACTCCATGCAAGCAAGGTTTTTTAGCCATTCAAAAGATGGGCACTAGATCTCATCAACAAATTCCCGAACCCACCAGGTAACCGCTGCCACCTACTCATAGCTACTGGTTATTTTACAAAATGGGTAGAAGCATTTCCACTATGTCAAACCAGAGAAGAAGAGGTCATCTTTTTTATATGAAACCACATAATCACTCGGTTCAGGTGCCCGTACCTACTTCATATCGATAACGGGCCCCAATTTATGGGAGATAAAGTCGTAACCTTCCTAAACCACCACAATATCATTCACTCGCCATCAAATCTATATTACCCTCAAGGCAATGGCCAAGCCAAAATTACTAACAAAATCATCATGGATAGACTCAAAAAGTGGCTTCACTCATAGAGAAAAGGAAATTGGGTTCGCGAACTACCTCACGTCCTATGGGCATATCGAACCACTCCCCGACAATCTACTGGGTGTACCCTATTCCTCCTTACTTATGGCACTGAGGCCATCATTTCTTCTGAATATTATCATCCGGCTCAGGATCACGAGCTGACTGACGAGGAAAATGAATTCGAATTGGCTTGTAACCTCAATATGATATATGAAACCAGGAAATACGCCATCACTAACCTAGGTCGATATCATCATATGCTTGCCAGATCGTATAATAATCGAGTCAGGAGCCGTACTTTCCAAATCAAAGATCTCGTTCTCAGATAAATTCTTCAACATCGCAAAGAGTCTCACGCTAGAAAATTAGCCGACAATTAGAAGGTTTTATTTATTATCACAAGTCTCTCAGGCTTGGGATCATACTATCTCATGACAGAAGAGGGAATCCCAATTTCAAATCCTTGGAATACTAGGCGACTAAAACGGTACTATCGTTAAGCGTCTTACTACTCCATTTATATTTCTCGCTTTTGTTTTTCAATTCCAAAAGTGAGATTCTCATCTCCATCCAATATAAATTTTAAACTTATCAATGAAAGATTTTTTTACAATATCATTCTCCTCACGAAAATTCAACCACATTCTATAGATTAAAGCATAGATAATACCAGCTTACAATCGATCTTATCCAAGTTAGATCAAGGATATCACTTGATTTGGCCTCTTCTACAAAATCTTTACGATTGTAGCAAGTATAACAACTTGTTTCATATCAAAGACTCTACCAAACAAAAGATAGGTTGAAGGTAATACTAACCTTCATCTACTTCAATTTGTTTGGATCATTTATAATGGCTGGATCAAGGATATCACTTGGTTTAGCTGACTTTACTAAATCTCTACGATTGTAGCAAGTATAGCAACTTGTTTCATATCCAAGACTCTGCCAAACAAAAGATAGGTCGAAGGTGATACTAACCTTCATCTACTTCAACTTGTTTGGGTCATTTATAACGGTTGGATCAAGGATATCACTTGGTTTGGCTGACTCTACTAAATCTATGTGATTGTAGCAAGTTTAGAAACTTGTTTCAAATCAAAGACTCTACCAGGCATAAGATAAGGCAAAGGTAATACTAGCCTTCATCTCTTTCAATATGTCTGGAACATTTTTATAGTTCAAATCAAGTTTCAACTTGGTTTAACTCAACCCATTTCTACGAATGAAATAAATGTAAAAATTGGATTTATATCAAAGACCCCACCAGACACAAGATAAGGCAAAGACCATACTAGCTTTCATCCATTTCAATGTGTCTGTGACAGATACTATTTATTTTTCAGGTTAAATTCATATTACAAGGAATTCTTTTCTGCTGATGAAGTATCAAAAGTGCTTCCCCCTTCATCAAGTGTTTGAACTTTCAGTTCAAGGATTATAGCAGCCCTACCCGTCTCTGCCAGCTCAGTAGTTTAAGGGCCCAAATGGGTTTCTGTGACGCCCAGACAGTTCCCTCGATCTATGTTAGTGCCGCAAATACATCCCTTATCTGACAGTCTTTAGAACAAGGTATCTCGTTCTGACTTTAGTCTTTTTACTTCATCTACAAAATATACAACAATCGACTTTAGCAGATCTCAGCGTAACGCATCAGGTATGACCATTATGGAAAAAATTTCTCTCACCTTCTCGAGGCGTGACTCTAACTTAGCATACGAATTCTTTTGTTTAATCATTTCCACGTCAAGCTAAGCATGGTAAATTATATTCTTTTCTAATTTTTTGATATATTTAGCTGATTCAATCAGGTTCATGGCTTCTAGGTCCACTACACGAGCACGAAGTTTCACAATTTTTGTGTTCAACTCTTCCCTTGCCAAAATAACTTTCAATAATTCCTCTTTCCTCTTCATCAGCGATTCTTTTACTTTAATTTCCCCTTCCAAAACTTTCTCCCTGATAAGGGCAGCATCTAACTTCTGCCGGCATTCCCTCAAGTTCGTATTTCCTCTCTGAACATGCCCATGAATATGAGATACATCACTATCTAGCTCTCTTATTCAACCTGAGAGACAAACTACATCCCCTCGAGCCAGATGAGTCTTAACATCAGTTCTACTTCCCCCGGAGCGTTCTCTGGCCTCAGCTTTCTTGGCACTTGCGATGGCCTTCATCAGTTCAGTCTTAAGTCGCGCAACCCTCTCATTTAAATCATTACACCTTCATTGCATTTCCCAGAACTCCATATCCTTGACGAGTAGGGTTATTTGCAAGTGTTCAGTTACGGCTTCCAAAGCTGATAGATTTTCTCGAGCTACCCTTAGCTCATTGCCTTTTTCAATAATTTTTTATCTCATTCGCTCTATCTCGTTCCTATAATTCTAAAGATCAGATCGAGATCATTCCTCTGATCTCTCTAATACCTGAATACAGTATTGAGCCATGTCAACCTGCTTACCCTTAACCGCCAACGCGTCAACCCGACTTTGAAGCCTCTCGGCGCGTTCTACTACCTCTATTAGCTCTTTTAACCCCTTACCAATTTTAGCATCTTTCTCTTCAACCTGAAGAGTAAGGTCAGAAACAGCCTGGGTCACCTCTACAAGATTAAAATACACCTTTAAATATTGATCTTCTCTATTCTTGTTCGCCTCCCTCATCCTATCGAACCGCTCTACAAATTCCCGATTACACTTGAGTACGTCGTCCTCATGAGAGCGAGATAAATCTAATTTGACCTAGGGAATATAACAATTTTTAGTACAGTACGATTCAGGAAAACATTTGAATATATACATACTTTATTTCTAAAGATTCTATATGATATCTAAACATTTACGGTGTCCAAATATTTTAGACAAAATTTGGAGTACATTATCATATAAACACTTCATGAGGTTTCTTGCGGAGTATAAGGTACATACTTTCGATATGCTACTTTATATAAATAGCGTTGGATTGTTACCATGCACCCTACTAGTGTTATCTGCATCTATATCCTATTTACTTGATAACTTAACATTGGTATAACATACAAGTCGAAAGACCTATTCTGATCTAACCTGCAGCTCTGCTTGCGCAGCCAACAAGGCTGTAGAGGTTTATCTTTCCCTGGAAAGTCTGGACTCTGGATCTTTTATTCTGAGACTCATTTCTCTAAGTGCCTACAAGAAGTTTATAAAACAAAGTCAACCTATAGAAGTTTCTTCCCCACATACAATTCAGCAACTTACAAATATTTATACAAACGCGTGTTTCTACCCTACCTTCTCACTATCACCCTCTGGGAGTTCGGCGTCATCCCCTTGGTTGTTGAGCACCGTTTGACAGGATATACCATCCAGACCATCCACGATCCCCACAACTTCTGCTTCCCCCTCATCTTCCTCCTCAACATAGGTGTCCGCCTTAATGGCATCCACCTCCTCTTCAGAATAGCCCTTCAGCATCAAGTGTGGCCCCATTCTGTCATGCTCGTCAACCATCTCGTCTAGATTAGCCTTCGTCTCTACCTGTAGTTGACCAATCGCTACCGCATGAGAAGCCTTCAGCTGCCTAACTTCCTTCAGAGCATCAGTCCTGGATTGAACTAATTCCTTTTCCAGCTCAAGATACACCTTCTTTAGCTTGGATTTTTCTTCCTGTCGAGCCAAATCCCCTTAACAGGACGAGCAACCTGAAAAAATTAAATCGATCTCAGCGATTAGTTCGAAACGCATGAAACAACTCTTTCCTATAATATAAACTTACCATCCTACTCGTGTCTTCCTCTCCATGGAGAACTACCAACCTGGCCCTTTCCTCGACCTATCTGAGGTCATCCACCATAGCAGATCGCCCCGAAACAACATTCTCCCCTGTCTTCCCCGAGGGTTTGACTCTCCTCCTTTTCTCTTTTACGACCTCACCATTTCTAATGGTACAAGAGGCTGACAAAGCCTTTCACATCTATTTTTTCAGATATTTTTGAGTTATTTTACTCGACGTAACGGGATTCGGCTGAACCGAACTGCCCATTCCAGGAGTCTTGGACAAGTTAGTTCAAACCTCCCCACCGCTCACTTGCCTCTTCTCTTCGTCAGCACCCGCCATCGACCTGGTCGATTGAGCTTTTCAGACCTTTCTCGACCTGCTATCAACCATCTTCTTTCTACTCAGGCCGAGTCCCTCCAACACAAATTCAAGCCCAGTTTCCTCCTCTGTAACTTCGTCCAACAGTTACTCTTTCCTCTCCACTTTAGACTTCACACCTGTAATACACAGTATTTATATTATCAATTACAGTTATCAATGAAATATAGCAATAATTATATCTATGCATGGCTATACTTACTTTGTTTTACAGATCTAAATTGAAAGTCCAAAGTTCTTTGTCATCTCTTTGAAGGCAATTACCCTTCACCTATATGGCATTATCATTCCAGGTTCGACCTGCTGAGTTCAGATCAAAGAAGCAACGCCTAGTTGCGCTCGCACAAAAATATGACCCTCCACTGGCCTTATAATTCTTCACCCCATAAAATTGCAAAACGTCATCAGGGGTTATCCTCCTTATTTTTTCCTCTTTTCCCCACTTTTCATTCAGATGATCGCACACGGTTATTACCTCCCACATATTCCTGTTCAATTGAATCAGACATGCCCCAATTGCATTTATAATCCCCTTCGCCAAATTGGTGAGGGGAAAACATAACCCATACTCTAATTGAGATATGTAACAAAAAAAAAACTTCCGAGAGGTCACTCCGAACATCCCCGTCGAAGTAATCTAACGAGATCGATCCATCTATACCCCTATCGCATTTTTCCACTTCCAAATCTGCCAACAGATAAAAGTATTTTTTCCCCTTCGCTACCGTACAACCCCTAAACTGTCTACCGACATATTCTACACAATTGCCCCACTTCCCTCCTACAGCCGCCTTTGCTTTAAAAAACTCTCTAAAGGCATCAGAACCTAGAGGATAAGATATCAATTGGCCAGGAAAATCCCAGAATTGTTCCAATCCTACTTCCCCCTCACTATCAAACTCATTCATCAGACCAGAGGTCGATACCTCGTTAACAGACAAACTACCAATCTCAACAACAATTTCTACAGACACATTTTTGACCCTACACAAATGCCTCTCACGCTCGACCTACATACAGGTTAAGGTATCTATCATTATATATATATATATATATATATCATTTACGTAAAATATATATCTTTAACATATTCAGTATATACGACAACATTTGTTGTATACATTTTTACTAACCTTCAGTATCCGAATGAGAATCTGCAGTAGCACCAAGCCTTTCCCTCACGACGTTGCTGTATAGTCACCTACGAGATTTGGTATCTTTTACACTCTTCAACCGTTGATTCCCTTTGGATAAATCCTTATCAAATCCCCAGATTTTTCGTCGCTCTCTCTGTGTGCTCTCCAAATTTTTAGAAGTTGAAAAGCGTTTGATTGGAGACGAAGAAGCACCATTTATCTTTACTCTCTCAAGCGGCTAGCATTTATTGTGCCTCGCACGAACAGTCCTCGATTTCAAAATCGAGGCATCTTTTCTACTCTCCATGTCAGATGTCTTGTACCTTTTCAATAAAATTACCTTTCCATCATTACAACTCCCCTCATTTTTTTATCATATTTTTCTCTCCTATTTTTATATCTTTTCCTGACCTTACCACACTCATGATGACTCACTCTGTACGATGTCAGATTTATGCTTCCTTACATAAAAACAAAACCAGAAGCTTCTGCATTTTCTCATTATTGTTTCTCTGTCCTTATTTATCATACTTATAGTAATTGACGTCATTTTCTAAACTATGAAAAATTTTAAAATTATTTAAATTATTTGCTAAAACGGTCTCAAAACATATTTGCACCTATAGAGGATCCGATTGACTTATATCTTTTCTGTTACATTCAACAAAAATATATTATTCATGATAAACACTTTATGCAACATCTATCGCAGCCCTAGTAAACTGGACGATGTCATCCAGTCACATCATTCGTCGGTCCTCAGATCTTCGAATTCGATCTCAACTTTAGTAATCAAACCAACCAACCTTTCTCGATCTACCGAATCCCTCACCAATTCACGATAGCATACCTCCTAAAAATAATGAGCATACTCAAGTTCTCTGCTCCTTACATATAATCCTTCAAGCTGACATTCCCTCACTGGTAGCTCAGCATCATAACCAAGCGAACCAAAAATCTTCTCTCGTACTTCAGCAATTTTTATAGCCAATCATCCTTCTGTGGCATGACGAATCCTCTGAGATCAAGTACGCACCATCCTATTCCTTACTTCACTTTTTATAGATCATCCTACCCGTATTTATACGTTTCTCACACACTCTCCCCTCAAAAACATGATTTTTACCTTATATCTCGTAACGGAAAACCCAGAATCTTGGAATAAATTATTTGAACTTATCCCCTCACCAGTACATACATTATTTACCTTACTCGACCTCATGTTACCAAGAGTTGTACCTCTATCGACCTTTAAAAGCTCGAATTTCTACGATTACATATTTCTTACAATTTTTCTCCCTCACCTGTTTAAGACATAAATCATACTTACATCACAACGTCATTGTCAGCACGTACTCATCTAAGTTTGAGCATCATAACAATAATGTTCTCATTACGTATAAACTCTTATTTATTTTTTACACCCTGCACAATTCAGTTAGATTATGAATTATTTTTTCTATATACAGATTACTAAATGACAACTTTTATTCATATCAAAAAACATTGCATAGGATTTATAGATAACAAGTTTTTTAGTACATCGATCCCAGGAATACAACAAAATGTTATCCGTCCAGTACCAAACTTCAGGTACTTTACAGATAACAAGTTTTTCCCTATTTGTTAAAAGTCACAGGTCATTCAGGCATGCCGAGGCATCAACTCCTTCAGTTCTTCTTGCTTTAGTGATCTTTTACCCAGATGCAAAGCAGGCATTGGAACCAACAAAGAGCTTCCCTCGTATGAGTTTGGTTGAAATCTAGTCGAACTTCAAATAAAAACAATGCAAGCAGTAAACTCAGTGCTAGAACCAAATTCTTGAACTAAGAGTCTTCTGAGAACCATATGTGATGGAAATGCAGAAGTAGACTCCCGTTGGTTGTCTCCCTCCTCCACTACCATTACCCCTTCCTCTGAAACTACCACCTCTAAAGAGTTGGTAAAGATGAAGAGGGCCTGACCTTAAAATCTATGGTAACACAAGAAATCGGCATATTTTCCCCGCAGATACACCTATCCCTACATATAAAGCCCTAGCCCTGCCTTCTACAAGAGTACAGACCCACTGATCCTCACCTGTCAAGATGATGACTTGAAACCTACATTTATAGTAGAATTCCACCTCAGCTTTAATTGCTTCCTCTTTCGATAAGCCTTGATACGTCAGAGGAATAGAAGTAGGTATCGACATCTCCAAGGAATGGTTACCAAAGTATTTCAACTTTAGCCTCTGCATTTCTGATGCAATCCTCTCTTTAAGAACCATCCTCCGAGTCTTCACCATTTCAAAAAAAATAATTCATATTTCAAAACAAGTTACACAAGCAGGCACTATTTAAAAGATTTGCTGCATGTACTATTTATATAACCCTACATTTATTATAGATGTACATTTTCCCAAGCCTCATCATTTATTACAGACGTGACTATTTAATCACAACTGTTACATACATCCACATCCACATCATTATTTAATACCCATCACTTCCCAATATCGCGTAACTTCAATCCAGTCAAACGCCATTATTACTCCGTTTCAAATTTTAAAGTTTTAACACATTCTTTCTCAACCAAAGCCACTCGTGACTTCGGTTGCGAGGGGGCGATTGTAGAGACTTATCCCTCGATCCCATTCAAAGTCGAGCTTACCCAGTTTGAATTATCTCCATCTCAGGCTCACGCATTTTTAACACTCTAGTCAACATTCTAACCAGCCCTACAAATTTCTCAAGGACGTGGACCAAGCTAAACCTAAAACACATTATAAAGTCAAAGATACATGTCTCCCACGAACTCATCAGTTATTCAGTCAACTACCACTAGCCACATTATTCGAAAAATATACTCTAGCACGATGAAGAGCTGTGGGGAAGGCCTGTATAAAGAAAAAGTTCCATAAGAGACAGGGATCAGAAAAATTATACAAACTTCTTATTTACGATATTTAAAGCATTTCTATATTTAGAGATCATTTGTAATAAAGATATCCGCCTCAAGCAATAAAGAGACTTTCACAAAAATCCTCCATACGAGGTTGTGGCTTTTACCTATTCAGAGGTTTTCCACACTAAAACCACCTATTTCAGTTATTACTTTCCATTATAATATTATTACTGGTTCATTGATATGATAGCGAATTCCAAGCTATTTCGAGCTTACGGAATTTGACCATTTCACATATGTAAAGTAGTCAATCAGTAGTAACCCCATATATAATTGATTGGTGTTGGAGATGATTCTAAAAATGACAATGGGAAAAAATTAGAGTTGAAGTTGAAACTATGTGGTTTTGATGAATTGGTTTTTTCCTAAAAGTTTAGGGATGAAGTAGCAAAATCCCTCCAAGATCCTTTTAAACAGAGTTGGTTTTGGTAAACTGGTTTTTTTAATAGTTGGGTTGGTGAACTGAGTTGGTTTCTTATTCTACTTGAGTTTTTTTTTTTTTAGTTTTTGTGACGAGTTTTGCATTTGTGTCTAAACTTCTGTTTAAGAAGAAAGGAGATCTTCTGCAAATAAATGAAGTTCTCGTATTTGGTTTGATATGCGTTTGTAATACATAATATAAACAATTTTTGGGAGTTTACTACTAGTAAATTGATGTTGTTCCTCTTTGTTAATTAACTTGATCTTCATATTTATACTTGTGTGTTTCTTTTTCTCCATCACAATTAAACATATTACTTATGCTGACCTTTTATTTTCCTATTATCCTTGATAAAGCCAAAAATTAGGGCCTTTTAAAGTAAGCACCAAAATGGAAGTCGTCGCATTGCTTTTTGAAGTTGTATCTTTGTTTATTTTTGTTGGTGATAATGTGTAAGTTGTAAAGTCAAGTTGAAGAATCTTTCAAACCCCCAAAGTAAGCAACAAAATTGAATCATTGTTTATTCGATTATCCCCGTTTTTACAGCTTTTATGGCGCACATATAATTATTGTTGATATTCGCTTTTCTTACATTAATGTACATAACATTTTATCTTATTGGTAACTAGACCCTAAAGTAGTGTCAATGATCTCTTGTTAAGTTGTACCATCTTTGCAACTAGTTTATCCTTTCTCTTAAATATCATTACCGCATCTTGTAGGGGTTTCATAATTTGTAGTTTAGTGTGCTAGTCTGGCAGTATACTTAGGTGGATCAAAGAGAAGTTTTCCATCTCTTTAAGATGATTTTGAATGTCTCTTATTATATATACATATTTCCAGAGAGATTTGTACTTCTTTGTATATCTGAATAACATAAAGGGAGGCACCCCGGGTCTCAATATCAAGATAATTGAGTTGGGTTGCAGTTTTTAACCTATGATAGATTGCTTCCAGTTTGACAAGTTCAGTGGGGTAAATAATAGTAGTATAATCCTTGAACTTGTTTCTGGTGGTACTATCATTAATTCAGGGTTGAGCTAGGTTGCGATAGAACTCTTCAAGTCATTGAATGAACTTAACCACTTGAATCATGAACTTCGTGCTAAGCTTGAATAACAAAATAAAGAATTCTTCAACATTGAACTTGGCGAATGAAACTAATCATTGTTTGGTCTCCATACCATAATACCCTTGCCTTTAGTAGTATAAAAAGAGCATTGGATGCATTAAAAAGTATCTAATAATTGCTTGTCTTTATCTTGATTCAGCTTTTGGTTTGGTTTGCTTGTATGTTATGTTTAAGTTTAACTACCATTTATTTGGGTATCTTAATATTAGTCTTCAAATTCTTTTTTTGTAGTATTGGTTATTCCAAATTGTTGGTTATACCTCGCTTGCCTATTAATTGGGATACACTTAGAGGATGCATACATTTTCAAGAAATATAGATCATTGAGCTATGATTCACCTTTATTACTTGTTATTTATTTATTTTCCCACTTTAAGACTATTTTGTTTTAGTCAGAGATATTGAAGTTTTGTGAACAAGTCTTCTTCGAATTTGAACAAGAATTGGATGAAAGCAAATAGATTGACTTATGATTTTCTCAATGGCGTTCGGTCGTTCATTGAATATGTAAAACAAACTTTAGGAAATACAACATATTATCCCTGTAACAAATGTCGTAATGTCAAAGGGGTAAAGGAAGTTGAAGAAATAAGAAATCATTTAATAAGTTATGGTATAGATCAGTCATATACGACATGGTATTTTCACGGGGAGTTCAAAGATAGAACTATTGATGCACACATTGAGAATCCTAATGAACCTTTTATAACTCAGCATGATGACGTTGTGCGACCAAGAATAGTTGATTTAGTTGATGATGCATTCGGTTACATGCCACCTGAAGTCCTTAACGAAGACGCACAAGAAGATGGGTCTTATATAGGTGCTGATGAATTCCTCGAGGAATAAATCGAGTATCAAAAGTTGAAGGATGATGCTTCCCGTCCATTATACCTTTCATGTTCACCAGAAGATACAATGTTGTTAGCAACAATTGATTTAATGAAATTGAAATTAACTTGTCAATTATCTGATACTGGCTTCACAATGTTGTTGATTTTGTTGAATGAATCATTGGGTCAAGTATACCCAGCTAACTATAGAAAAGCACTTCCTAGCTATGGCGTCATGGCCATAGAATTTCTCCACCCATTAAGATGGTGGAAGATGACGTTGTCCACATCAAAGTGATGGATGTACAATAAACGACTTAGCACTGTGTGTTGCATCCATACCAAAGTGTTAGATAACTCTTCCGATATATATTACTTGGTATACGAGTATGCCACTACCAAGATGTTTGATCTGCATATCGAGACAATATTTTTTTATTTTAAATTCCTTCTGATGGTATTCGGCGGCTCTCGCAATCTCCCCCGGAGTTCTAATGATATCCAAATCATTTAGTACACTGTTATGATGACTTAAGCTAATATTTTTTTCCTTAATGATAACTCATAGACAACTATTTTCAAAGTCCTTATCCTTCAAATACTCAGTCAACTTACTATTTCACATGGGCCCTGATTGCTTCAAGTCAACAATAACTTTTCTTATTTTATTACGTAAATACCTGGTGTGCCGGGATTAATTGCATTTAGATGCTTATACCTCACCAGGTGGCTTCATGTAGATATCCACATATAGTTTCCCATATAATATGTGGTAATTACATAAGATGCATGTCTAGCTTGTCCTCGACAATTTGACAGACTGATCAGTACCGAAACGTTATAGCATTCATAAGCGGATAATAGGTCTTATTGCAATTGATCTCAGGTCTCTTAGAGAATTCCTGGGCAACTAATCTTGCATTGACCTAATTATTTCTCATAGTTAATCATGTTTTCATACCATTCTCATTTGTAACTGACAGGCTCTATGGCATCACTTCGTATTATGCTAGCAAGATGAGCTTTGTTTGGATTCTAAACACCCACTTATGCCAATATACAATAATGCACAGTCATTTTCAATAAGTGGTTATGAATCCTCATCCTTGATGGCCAGTATAGTAACGAATATGAATACCTTTTCGACAAATCTCTATTAAATGATCATACATTGTGCCATTGCAGACTTTTAATAGATCGATATCTTCTTATTATCATACGTATGTGCCACCCCGGGCTTGTCTCGTAATGCATCAATTGGTCGTGTAGCTACTATTGCCCCGTCGATGGGTGGTTCTATCATCGATGAACCGACTACATTATTAGTCATATTTGTTTCTTATTTTGCAGCTCACCAGCTCATAATACTTTCATCCAACGGTGCTCCGCACTAAGCGCGAGCCTCAGATTCATTTTTAGTACTAATTCCCCCAGAACGTTTAGCTGTATAGGTGTATTAATTGTAGGTATATACACCTACGATACTTCAATAGTGCCTATGAATATGTTTAGCAATTCATTTGTGACCTATTGCAAGTTTGTAATCCATTGAACCTTATTGATACTTAACTTATGTACAGGGATCTAGATGAGATAACGATGGTATTTTCCAATTATTCTTGGAAGCATCCTCAGCATTGACTGGCATATTTCCCCCCAATGCTAGGAATATCGCCTCATTAAAGTGATAATCTATCTTACAGTATAAACATCGTCAGTGGGTTTAAAATATCTAGTGATAGATATGAATTGTAACCCACATAATACCAGGTCGACATTGAGGGTCTCATCTTCATATGTTGTGGTAGTATGATTGGCACCTGTACAAAATATCCAAATGTTTATTGATGGGCAACACCGGGCTCCGACCCAGTTACTAGTTGTTTTGGGAAAGATTTGATGATTTGCTATAGGGCAAATCTCAATCAGTGTTGTGGGAGCAAAAATGCATCCTACATACAAGCCAAAAGTTGTGATCATAATAACGGTAGCCTAACGATTAAGCTAAATTGCTTAATTAGGTTGTCCGCCAATCCCGAGTTGGGTATGGTATGGGTACTCACGATGCTAAATCATCTATCAAATTTAGCGGTAAAATAATCATTAAAAGCCTGTGAGTTGAATTCGCAAGTCCCCGTTAAATTATATCGATCGACTTGAATGATTAATCCAAGAACTGGGCCCGCGATCGAATGACTAAGTGAGAAATTGTGTTAACGTTGTATTCCTAGTTGTTAATAACATGCAAACGTAAGATCATCTCCAAGATACGTCTATTATGACCAAAAATACTCAAGTGGGCCACTATGTGGATGGATAGGTCCACATGAGTCTCAATGGATGTGTTTGGAGCAAAGGCTTGAGATCCCACTCTACCTTGATCATACTAGAACAAATAATAGACTTTCCTTGAAAGCAAACGTTACACGTACATGGAGGAGCACGCTCCCGCTAACAACGAGCTTACATGTCATTAGACAACCTCCCCACCAATAAACGAGTTCATCTCAGGGAAAGCTCTTGTCACAGCCTACTAGCCAAGATGAAACCCCGAGACCCCAAGGTCATTAAATTGACCTCCCCTCAATTGACGAGCATGTCTTAGGGGAAGCTTTCTCAATGAGCCACGACAAGCAATAGTATCCCTTCCCATGTGAACAAGTAAAGCATAAGATCCCGGAAGGGTATCTTAGGAGTTATACAATTCACATGAGCTAGGGAAATTCTAGGTCAGAGACTCCCCATATAAATAAGGGGATACGGTGACCTAAGAAAGGACCCTTTTTCATAATCTTCTCCTCCACTGGAAAAACCCTAGGTATTCAAGAGGAAGATAAGAAAGAGGCCCTGAGAGGGTCGAGTGGTACCCTCTTCTAGTAAAACGTGTCAAGCCCAAAACTGCAATTCACTTATTATCATCCATGTGAAGATCTCAGAGACTACAATTGGCACCGTCTACGTTCACATAACTAGACCTTTACTAAGTCATACGAAGATGGTGGTTTTGACACGAAACTAAACAAAGGAGCAATCAATGGCAGAGATGCGTGCGGCACTCCTCCAATTGTAAGAACAAATGCTTACAAATGAAGACCAGATAAGACAACACCAAACAACTAACAATAAGATGTGAGAAAACCTCGCTACCAGATATCCAGTACCGGCCGCCATCCTAGCCACATCCGAAATCGTGGGAGATTCTATGCCTCATGATGAGGCACTCGATGGACAACATCTAGAAACTCACACCCAGTTACCACCGCTGTACGGGCCTGTCTGCGAGCCTCACGACACCATAGTTTACAACCCATACCAATGCCTCGAGGGACAACAATACAACCCATTGTCCATCGGCCTCTACCACCACGAGCTCCTACGCAATAGGTGGGTGGACCACGACCAGCCTACCAACATAGCCAAACCAGCCCACCACCACCTGGTCAGTATGCCCTGCAGTATCATGGTATGTGCCCCCCCCCCCCCGACGCACCCAAGGGCCTCGTACAATAACTATCATTCAAGCCCTCAATGACATCAGTAATACAGTTTTGATGACCCATCCTACCTACCTAGATTTGGTCACAGACAATTCCAAGAAGGGAACCCCACCTACAACGAGAGGTTTAATGACTAGTACCAAGAGGCACCTCAGTTTGGATAACCATATGATCAATACGAGGACAGCTACTACGATGAGTCGTCCATTCGAGGAGGACGAGACCCACGAAGAGAGATAGACAAAAGCGACCACCTACCCCTCACGGCCACCTCAGTAGAGGCATTAATCAAGAATATGCAAAATAACAACCCGGCAAAGAGATTAACAAATGAGACCTTACGCTAGATACATAGTACCCCATTCGTAGATACAATCAAAAATTACGTCCCGGAGCAGAGCTATTCCCGATGAAAGATAAATCCCTTCATTGGGAGCCATGACCCAGGCTAACACATCTCGAAGTTCTAATATAGCATTGACCTGCAATACCAGACTGACAAGCACATGTATCAGTTGTTCCCTTCAACTTTGTCAGATGGGGATGGGGCCCTGACCTGGTTTCAAAGTCTCGAACCCAACTTAATATCTACCTTCGATCAGCTCTCTTTCACATTCGTAGAGAAGTATCTACACAACCAGTAATCCAAGAAGTAACTAGCAGAGTACTTCTCTCTCAAGTAGCAGATCAGAGAGACAATCAATTTCTTCTTGACAAGATTTAAGAACGAGCTCACTTATTAAGAGGATAGATGCCCTGACTGTCTACTTTGCTTTTATGGGTGCCCACCTACCTGGTTTAAAGCTACACGAGGCCTTAGCCTTTCAAAAGGCTACTCTTCTCAGTACAACCTCTGCCTCCTAGCCAGTAATGTGTCCAGTATCACCCAAACACCCGAGAGACATGCCTGAGAATCAGTACGAATATGACGAGGGCATGAATAAAATGATAGTAAATAAGGACCATTATGGTAAGGCAGAACCTCCCTTCTGGGATGTTAAACCAAGGGTCGCACGTTGGGAATGATACTCACCCAGTAAGCTCAGTATCACACGAGCGAACCTTCTCGCTATTTCTAAGAAAGATCCAGATTGTAGAAAACCACATCCAAAGGTCGACCGACCTGGATGCCCATATTGTGCTCATCACGGGATCTATGACCATGAAACTGGGGCGTATTACGACCTAATCAGCATGACTGAAACATGGTTTAGAAAAGAACGCTACACTCAATACTTAAAATGACCAACCCCAACAATAGATATCCTTCCTTACAAGCTGCTCGCTGAACCAGTAACCACAGCGTAAGTACAGGGACATATGGCCGTCTGTAAGATGACCCTAGGAGACATCAATGGGGAACAATCCCATAAGGTTATCTCCAACTCTATAAGATAGTATTATAAGTTAAGTGAGAGTCAAAGAACCACTCACAGGGTGATGGAAGTGCCAAAGATACATCAAGGGCAAGCCATCTACTTCACTGACAATGACATGGGGTTGGTATCCCATCCACATGATGGCACCCTCATTATTTGGATCATGATCAGAGGAATCCTTGGTTAAACACATGTTGGTCGATACGGGAATCGGAGCAAACATCTTATACCATGACACTCTCAAAAATATGAACATGCACGATTGTATGACACCCTCCAAAACTGAAATATCAGGCTTCAACAGGTCTACCGAGCAAGTCACGGGTGAACTTGTGACCCAGGTACAAGTCGTACTAGTTATTATATCAATAACCTTTGTCATCGTCAACAGCCCCTCTGTCCACTATAACGGCATCCTCGGACAAGAATGGATTCATGCAATGAGAGTTGTTCCATCTTCTTACCACCAGGTAATTCCTTTCCCAACAAAATTTAGAATGTACCAAATACGAGGCTGCCAGGTCACCGTGCATATTTGTTACGCCAACTCCTTAAAAAAACTTTGTCACTCTCGAGCCTCAAAAAAAAGGGGGAAAACTTTACAAATAGGAACATAGCAATGAACAGGGAACAAACTTATGGCAGTGGACTCATCCCCCATTCCTGCCTACCTAAGTAACATGCAAATCGATACAAAACATACCTCTGACCTAAACGGTGTAATTATAAACACGTTTAGCAGATAATTGACACTACCTCTTGTAGAGCCAATCGATAAGATTAACCTCGATTGCCCAATGAGAACTATGTTTATTGGCTCACTGTTGAGATGAAAAGAATGCTCAGACCTGGTAGCCCTTCTCCAATGGTACAAGGATGTCTTTGCTTGGTCATTTGACAAAATTTCAGGCATCGGTCCTAGTGTTGCCTATCACCATTTGTACATTAACATGAAGGTAACCCCTGTTAAATAGAAGCCACGACAAATTTCCCCACGGCTCTGAGCAAAAATAAATTATGAGATCCAGAAGTTACTCAAAGTAGGGCTTATCAGACCCATTAGTTCTCTCCGATGGGTAGCAAACGTGGTGGCGGTCCCCAAGAAGAATGGTAAAACACGAGTCTGCATCGACTTCACCGACCTCAACAAAAATTGCCTGAAAGACAGCTTCCCTATGCCCCTCATTACAAGGCTAGTAGACTCCACAGCTGGCCATGAGTACATATCCTTTATGGATGGATACTCAGGATGCAGCCAAATTCCTCTGGTCATCGAGGACCAAGAATGCACTTCCTTCACCATAGAGCAGAATTTGTATTGCTCCGTGATCCCCTTCGGCCTGAAGAATGCAAGTTCCACATACCAATGATTATTCATGGAAATGTTTGAAGATTAGTTGGGTAAAACAGTGGAAGTTTACATCAATAACATGCTCGCTAAAAGTAAGCTACAGGACGACTATCACGCCCTCGAGACCATGTTCACCAAACAAAGGACTACATAATGAGATTAAACCCCGAGAAGTATAGTTTTAGCATCTTTTTGGTGAAGTTACTGGAGCACTTGATCACTCAACGTGGAATAGAAGCTGACCCTGACCAAATTTGAGCCTTTGAATATATGCAATCCCCTCAAACATTGAAGCAGGTTCAGACTCTCGTCGGGAAAATTATTGCGCTCGGTCAGTTCATTTATAAAGCCTCATATAAATATTGACCATTATTTCAATATATCCGGGAAAACCAAAAGTGCCAATGGAACGAGGAGTGCTAAATAGCCTTCCAGGAAATGTTGCGATACTTGGCCATACCCCCAATCCTTAGCGCACCAACGAAACATGAGCTCATGGGGTTATATTTAGGCAATACAGATGACTCAATAAGCATAGTCCACGTCCAAGCAGACTCTAAAACAGAAAAGCTAGTATATTTTATTAGTAAAACTTTATTGAGGGCCAAACTATGGTATTCTGCAGTTGAAAAGCAAGCGCTCGCTTTGGTATATGCATCCCAAAAACTCTGACCATAGTTTTAATCCCACAGAATCAAGTTTATAACCACCCAGCCCCTACGAGAGGTCTTTGCAAAGAAGGATAAGGCCTATCGAATAGCTAAATGGGCAATAACCCTCAGAGAGTTTGGCATTCGGTTCAAGCCGTGGGTAGCCATTAAGGAATAACAGATTGCAGCTGACCACCAGGCCGATCTCCCCATTAGCGATGACAACTGGATCAACGAGGATGATAGTAACCAAGGCCACCCTTCTGAGGATAGTGAGGCCCCATACACAAAGGGTTGGCGCCTCTACACAGACGACTCTGTTAATACGGGCGGTCTAGGCCTAGGAATAGTCTTGGTACCACCATTCGATGATAAGATCGAAAAGGCTATACGCGTCAACTTCCCAGTTAGTAACAATGAAGCAGAATACGAGGCACTATTTCCTGAAATAGATTCACCATTGGCACTGGGCATGGAAGAAATTTTAATCTTTACCGACTTGCAGCTAGTTATTAACCAGCATAACGGGACGTTCCAGGTCAGCAGGAAAATGGCCGAGTACATGGAGATCCTAAAACAACGACTAAGAAAGTTTAAGAAGGTCAACCTCGAGCACATTCACCGAGGCAAGAATAGGCATTCGGATGCCCTCACCTATTTAGCTGGAATAATTGGTGACTGACTAAGGGTCATCCAGGTAAAAGTCCTTAACCAATCGAGCATACTCGTGCACACAGTAAAAGCCATGGAAATTGGCAGTGCATCCGCTGATGGGGAAACAGATTGGCGATGTCCATTACTTTATAGAGTATGCCAAAAAATGTGACAAATGATAGTTCCACAGGAATTTTATCCATGCCCTCGCGGTATACTTGTACACAATGTCAGGCCTCTAGCCATTTGCAAAATGGGGACTAGACATTGTCGGCGTACTCCCTATGGCAAGTAGGAGGCATAAATGGTTGTTGGTCTCAACTAATTACTTTACCTAGTGGGTCGAGGTTGTACCACTCACTCGCATATGAGTAGAAGAGGTAATCAGGTTCTTATGGAAGCACATTATGGAGGCACATTATTACCCCCAAGGGAACGGACAGGCCGAGGTAACAAACAAAACGATAATTGACGGTATCAGCAAATGGTTAGATGTTGTCAAGGCCGATGGGTCGATGAGCTATCCCACGTTTTATGGTCCAACTGTACAACTCTACAAAAATTAATCGGCTTCACCCCATTTATGCTTACTTATGGGTCTTAAGCAATGCTCCTTATCTACCGAGGTCATTATCAACTCAACTAGATCATTGATTGTTCAGAATGAAATCAAAAACTGTCTCCTCACAAAAAAAACCTCGATATGATGGAAAAAATAAGAGAGAAAGCATCCTCCCTCATGCTTCGATACCAAGAATCATTGAAGCTGAATTTTAACAAGTGAGTCCGCCCACGAGAGTTCCAAGAGGGGGAGTACGTGATGAAAAAGTCTTCCCACAACTCAGAACCATAACAAAGGCAAATTCCAACCAAACTAGGAGGGCCCGTACCTCATTTCACGTGTCGTGGGTGGCAACACCTACTATTTAATTAGCAGTGACGAGGAAGAGCTCAAGTCTCCCTGGAACGCCATGAACCTTCGAAAGTAGAATTAATAGCGTACCCATACTTGTAAGAATTTTGTAACAGATGTTTAAATACTACTCTGACTTGACTCAATTACTATGCAAACTGGAGGCATTTTTTACGTAAAATGCCCTCTCAAATATTGGAGTCGTTTTTCAAAGTAAAAATGACTTCCCCAAACTGGGGGCATTTTAACGTAAAACTCCCTCTCAAAGATTGGAGTTGTTTTTTGAAGTAAAAACGACTTCCCTAAACTGGGGGCATTTTTGACACAAAACACCCTCTCAAAGATCGAAGTCATTTTTTGAAGTAAAAAATGACTTAAGGGAGCTATGAAGGCATAACATCTACAAAATTATTAAGGTACTAATCTATGAGAGCAAAGAAGTCATTTATTCAAGACAATTAACATTTACAAATTTATTTAGGGACGACACCCCGAACACCCGCACATCTTCTCAAGAGTCCGATAATTCTTGCAACTATAATACTCATCACACAACCCTAATTTTCCCAATGTGATCATCTCCAGCTCTAACCTATGAGAGATGGAGTCCAGCATGACATCACGGAACATAACATACAGGTTTTACCTCTCTTGTGCCTCCTCCTAGTCTCTTACAGGGAGGGCCTCTACCACAGAACGCTGCTAAAACTCAATAACCTCGTCTAAGCCCCCTGAACCAGAGGAAAATGGTTCACTTGCCCATAATTGGTGTGATCAACGCCTCTATCTCTTCATCACATGATTGGAATCGCGTCTTCATCGCCCTCAGAAGGTTATAGCCAAAAAACCTATACTGAGGGAAAGGCGGGCTAGCCAGCCCCTTTTATATATAAAGGTGTCATTCAATGCCCATAATAAATAGGGTACAAAGAAATCAACACCATCATTTTTAGTTTCCAACAACAGGACTCGATAGAGTAAACCTTGTTCCCCCTTTCTGAGATACCTTAGTACAAATCTTGCCTCCTTGGGTCGTAACAACGACCGCGTACAGATAGTCTGATGAGGACTACTGAAAGAGTTTGTGGGAACTTTACCCACCCATGTTTTAAAGATTGGGTCATAACAACTACTACGTACAGATAGTTTGACAAGGACTACTGAAAGAGTTGGCGAGAACTTTACCCACCCATGTTTCAAATTTAGGTCATGGAGGCAACCGCGTGCAAATAGTCCAACGAGGACTACTGAAAGAATTTCCCACATAAAATGGTCGCTCTAGGCCACTGCTTCAAGACCAACATACACGGAACTATTAAGTGAAAGATGAGCGAGACAAAAAGTTTTCATTCCCAAACAAATAATGGTTACAACAAACAAACATAAAATACATAGATGTCAATCATAAACAACAAGGGCATCACTTCTCCCACCCACCATAGTCGGTCCCCTCCACCCTGGATTCTCTCAAATCCTCCAGCGCTGGGGTCCTTAAGATGACTACATGGCCAGGCAGGGTCTTTACTTGGCCACAGAGTATCTGATACCAAAACCAGTGCTTATGGTGTACCTTTCATTCCGCTTTTGAAAGAGCCAAAGAGTCGACGTAAGAATACTTCAGTGCTTCCCAGCCAAACCACGACTGCCGAAGTACTTATGGGTGTAGAAGTCCACCCATACAGAAATGCGAGCCTCAAAGCGAGCTTGGGACCGGGTTTGCATTATATAGACTTAAGAGAGGAAGGAACTTAGGAGCACAAAGTGAACCTTAGGAAAAAACTACCTTCCCTTTTATAAGGTATTAGGGTGTTAAACCTAGCATTTATGGTGTTGATTACCAACACCAATTAATGCATATAGGGAAAACTAACAGACCCCATATTCCATCACCAAGCCCAAGAAATATCCTTTTAATTTCCTTAAAAGTAATTCCAAGTACACTCTTAAAGTTTCTGGGAACTTCCAATATAGCGTCGATATTAGCAACAGTAGGTAGTACTAACGACCAAGATACCTAGTCCAACGAGGGCTACCTACAAAAATTTTGGTTTTCTCAAATAAATTTAACAAAATCAATGTAGGTCATCCCTACGACCTAGTTACCTAGTCCAATAGGGACTATCGGTAAAAAAAATTGGTTGTATCAAATAAATTGAGCATAAAAAATATAGGTCGTACTAATGACCAAGATACCTAGTCCAACAAGGACTACCTGCAAAAAATTTGGCTGCCTTAAATAAATTCAACATAAGCAATGCAGGTCATCCTTGTGACCCAGTTACCTAGCCCAATGAGGACTAACTAAAAATTTGTTTAGAATTTTAAGATATCTAGCGCTAAATCATCCAAACGCCACAGATATATTGTCTAATGAAGATAATCCTATATGTAAGTTCATAGACCAGCACAAAATAAAAGATGTTGCTTAACCGTTACATGCATACAGATCATTTTCTAAAAAGACTATAGCATAGCCACTTTGGCCTCCATAACATCCTTATCAATAATCTAGATATGAGGCAGAGATCGTCCTGGCAGTAACAGCATCTTCAGTAGCCACCTCGACCTCTTCCTAGGCAGTAATATCTATCAAAAATCTTAAAAGAATAGAACCTCCCCAGGTGAAATAGCCGAGGTAATGCAGCTCCAGTACGTCTTGGGTTAGCTATAGAGTAAGGAGCAGTGAAGCAACCATGGCAATCCAACAGTCAGTGAACAAATGAAATTCTTCCTCGATACTCACCACATTCTCCACTAGCTCTGCCATATGGCCTTGCAACTCTGCTAACACCAGCCTCTCCCCTACGAGCTACTTGTAGAGAACCTGATCATTAACCTCCTTCTCTATCCCCAGACTCTGATATGGCCATTGGCAGCCTCCACGTCCTACTCGAGCGTAAGCTTCTCCTCCCTGAGCATTTTGGCCTCTTCTTCCAACACCATAGTTTGGTCCACCACGTACACGGCCAACTAGCGCTACACCACCTCCCAGAGGAGCTTCTTATGATGGGCTTGCATATCTGCGAGGTAAAGCTCCAGCTCGTTGTTGTAACTGGCAAGGTTCTCGCCACGCTACAGAGCAACCTCCATCGTTAAGGTACACTGTACACGATAAAACTTAATAGATTATAACATAAATTTGGTCGTTTCCATACATGATGAAAGTATAAAATATAACCAACTTCCTTACCCGTACAGTAGCCATGACCGCAGCACGCCAAACGTGGGGGTCTTGGAGAGACTCTGTTAGACGGGCCTTTTCTTTCACCTGGTATGGCATACTCTAAGCCTCTCCTTCTGGCAAGGCACTGGAGAGCAATTTACCACTGCCCATAGAGCGGGTCATCTCCTCTGTGAAGGACTGCGAGAGTACCTCCCTTTCCATTCCTCGTAACCCTTCCAACCCCTCGTCAATGAGGCCTTGGTGTACAAGCTTATGACACTTAGCACTTGGGACATCCTTCCCACTTTGGATACTAATACCCTTCAACCCTGTACTCTGACATGCTATAAGGAGAATTACCTGCGAGGCACCTGTCGAGTCCTTCCCCTTTAAAGCAAGGAAAAAAGGCTTCATTTTAACACTTTTTAGAGACTTGCAAGTATCTGTACTCTATACAAAGAAAGTATCGCTCGCAGCACACCCACGTAGTTCGTCGTACTTAGCGTGCAACCAGTACAGATCTGACTCAAAAGTCCTGTCAAAGATATTGGTCAACACCTGGCAATCCTTATCCTGAATGCCTAACCAACGCAGATGAGAACCCTTATAAGTAACCCCTGCAAGTGTCATACCTGCGAATAACATATAAGACGTCAGACCACATGTTAAGAAATAATGAACGTTCACACATATATGAAGAGTTAGGACTTACACTTCATGTTAAAAATATTATGTTTGAGATTACGATTGCGATCGTCGTCAAAATCAAATGCACATGTTACCAGTATTGGGTGACGACACCAGAAATTGCTACCAGTGGGTAATTTAAATATTATTAGCTCGCCAGACTTACGAGTTATATAATATCGCTGCCTCCACTCAGGAGCATAGGTACGCATGACCTTCTGACTCTCAGGTTCAACTCCCCCCATCCCAATGAGGGATGCCTTAGCCACACCTGTCCTTGACTTTTTCGAGGTGCATGTTTGACTCCCCTTAGGACACGCCCTTGAATGAGCACGGGTCACATGAGGTGAGCATACGGGTTCATCTAAGGCACCTACCCTCTCTCCCTCATTCCCTACGTCCCCGAGGACCAAATCCTACTAATGAAGATAGCGTCCCATCTTGTATGCAACCATCACATCTGCACAGCCCACATTGAAATGAGGAGGGACCGACTGATTAATCAAATGATAGCCATTCATCACCGTATAAAAATTATCGCTCATTTAGCCGTGTACTAGTCCAAACAAGTTCAAACACATCTTTGTAAGGTCGTCTAACGTTAACCGCATGTCAGCATCGAACTGGCCAAAATAGCATATACAATGATTCGGTACCAGCGTTTGGCAATCAGGCTATATCTAGTCATTACTACCACTCGCCCCTGCCCGTTTATTCATGTCATCCAAGTATTTGATCTTTATCCAGCCAGACTTATACTCTGTTAATGATGAAGGTGGCCTCTACTCACTTGGATAAGGCCAGAAGCTTTCAGAGCCTCCCCTGGCAAGACTATTAATGAGTGTCTTGTGGGCCAAATCCCTAGACACCCTCCTATATAATATGAAATGCATACCAATCTCGATCTCTAGGTCACAAAGGATAGAGGTACCTGCCTCGTGGCTGTGGCTACCCCCCCCCCCAATTCTGTTGTCGACTCGTCACCTGGTGAGTTTATTCTTTGTAATGATTACTCAAACGCAAGAGCACCCAGACTCGCACAAGTTGATCAGTTGTCCCTGCACGAGCCAGGTGCAAAGGTTAAACTTAGCCCAAGCACAAGGGAGTAGCTATTTTATACCATAATAGGGTACCTCAAGGATACATCACCCCAGAGGCACCTTCCGCTGCTACACGGCCGCTCCACCCCCCCCCCCCCCCCCAACTACGTTCCTAGTCAAGTAAAGTCATAGGCCATCTAAATTTGGCTGGCATCACCACTGGTATGCCAAAAATTTGATTTACCAAAGCTTCCAAGAAGCAAGGAAATACTTAAAATAATCATAACAAATAATGGAATAGCATTACAACAAGGAAACTTACCCACAAATCAAGAACCCCAAACAACTTTCCATAAAGCGCAAGTGATAGGAAGATCCCAAAAAGAGAATTAGAGAGAATTTCAGTAATGGTAGAGAAGAAATGAAGATGAGACTAAAGGTTGTCAAGGAGACGCCTATCTCAGCTTTATAGCCAAACATGAAAAGACAGTTTAAAATATAATAACAATGGCCCTACCATCATGATGAGACATGTCACCCCACAATGGTAGCAGAAACCATACGCCACGAGTTATTTAGCAGCATTAATTACTGCATGTTTTTTTCCCAATGCGTATACAGTAATGATGACACATAACTTCCAATACAACAACTGGAAGAGGCAAAAATTCAAAAAACAAACGTAATAAACACAATCATTTCACCTCAGCTCTCCCTCGCCACGAACAAGAACTGAGAGGGGCGATTGTAGGAGTACGCTCTCGCTAACCAAGAGCTTACAGGTCGTTAGACAACCTCCCCACCAATAAATGAGCACATCTCAAGAAAGAAGAGAAGAAGGAGACCCGGAGAGAGTCGAGGGGTGTCATCCTCCGGTGAGACGTGTCAAGACCAAAACTACTAATTATTCATTATCATCCCTGTAAAGATCACAGAGACTACAGTACACTCTTTGTATCTTCTCTCCTTTTAAGGAAAATTGAGATGTAATCCCGTTAATCCTCCTCATTATCCTAGCCCGAAGAAGTGTATTGGAAACCGTTCTAATAGCGTATTCTAACTTTAGACATTAAGGGAATGCATAAAACTTAATCTGTCATTTTCTCTAATAGTCTTTATTTGATAAACATTATCATGTATCTCCCTAAAACTCAGTAAAATCCAGCTGGATTTACTAATGTATAAATTAGACTAGTTACTATGTATCTTACTGTTAGGGAGTAATAGCGTGACGTACTCAATAGGTTCTATCATGTTGGTCGTGCCAATAATATTCATGACATCTCTGATGTACAAGTTTAGAGACAAGAAATATGTTCATATCTCAAGAGGATCAAGTGCATAGTACTAATATCTTTTAGACATGTGTCATCACTCAACTGATTATCGGTAATGCTCAATAAGAAGATAGATCCATAGGCAGATTGTATATAATGGATCAACTATACATAGAATTTAACTACTTCTCAAGCAATAAATTTATAGAAAAATCAAAGAACAATCTCATAGATGGGATGCCAAACCAGTGCATGTCACGGGCATTTTATTAAACTAACTAGTAAAGAGTTCGCAATGATAGTACTAATAAAGCAAAACTACTACTATGCAACAAGTAAAGTTAGTACTTGGCAATTCTCTCTAGGTTCATCTACTGAGAATTTACTACTGTTCATTCTTAGAACTTGACCCAAAGCTGCATTGGTATCATGGGAGAAATCTATGGTCACATACTCTGCCGTGGCGAGGTCTGCACCAGTTGTGATCACGTGAAAAGTCTAGGGCTGATCTCTTTAGATCGTCTGGGGTGTCTTGCAATCCCGTGCCCAACTATCTCGTATCCATTTTAGAATTCCTCCTATTCAATTTTAATCTATTGGTGAACTTCTTGATCCCCTTGCCTCAGGTTACTGATGGCTGGAATTTTAATTTTACCATTAATACCACCTCTCGCTTATCCACGATTACGATCATGTCTGTAACTTCTCATGTCACTAGACACAACATTGTTGTTTTGTTCAGAAATAAGGAAAACTTGAATTAGGTTTGCGTACACAATGATCTATCGAATATTATCTCAAAAGCGCAATATTTGAAGCGTAGAAAATGTAATAGAATATTTTCAATATCTCTATTTACCTCAACTATTTATCCGTGTAACATTATAGTGGAGTTGTACTACCGAATAAAAATTCTGCCTTAATCATATAATACTAAAATAATATAGGGTAATCTATTAACAGGTCTTCCTGAATATGGTGGCGAGGGTGTAAATAAAGCTCTTACTTTGTTATTTAGATACTCGTTGTTCTCAATAATAGTCTTTTTCATATTCTGCAATAGCAGATGGATTTTAGTATCTATAGAGGTTAAGCTTAATAGTACCGAAATAGAGCTGCAATATGGGAGGTACTCAATGTTTCGAGTGTCGCCAACATCTATTATGTATTTTGATCAATACCAGTAGTAGTATTTGATAAACATTCCTTGCATAAAGACAATTCATAGTATTCAAGCTTTTAGGTGAACCTTGTTCATAACATATTACTTATGAAATCCAATTTAAGTATATAATTTCTAATTATTACTTGTGGTTCATAGTATATAGCGCAATGAAGTACATAATTTCCAATCATTACTTGCAAGTGAAACCTGTTCCTATTAAGCGTCAAATCCCAACTTTACCCCATAAAATGGTGATCTTAACCTTAAAGTTCATTTGAATAGGGTCTTAGCCAAGACAGCTATTCAAAAGCACTAGATGTTGCGATCATTATTCTACCAACTAGGGTATTCTAATTGTAGTGGCCTACTCGAAGTCTTCCAAGACTAATCGAATACTAGAAGGCTACATCGAAGCCTACCAGAGACTCAAAGCCCAGGGAACCCACAAAACAGCTGAAGGCATATGATCAACCCGAAGCCTTCCGAGACTAACCAAACACTCAAAGACCACATCAAAGCCTAGCGAAGAGTCGAAGCTTATCGAAAAGTTGAAGCCCAAGACAGTCATGCAGCTTACAGAACACAATACAAGTATTAAGAGGACTTCGACCATATCGTTGCATGGTCGAAGGCAGATAAACCTGACAGCCAGCTTACTAGATAATACAGTAGATCAAGCAGCCAGACATCTACAGAGTCAGAACTGACCTCACGTATAGGATAGCTGCCCCTAAAGGGTGTACATGTAATATGATCTCGTATGGTGAATCATCCTTTCCTATATCCTATAAATAGGAGAGGAGGGACATCATGAAGGGGTTAGAAAAACTCTACCCAAACCTACCTCAAGATCAACAACCTTCAAGTATACTCAAGTTTTATTCAATTCGAACTGTAACTTCAACCATATATACATTATGCCATTCAAATCCTCGCTAGAGGTCATGGAGAATACCAATTTATGAACTCCACGTAAATATGTTAGCATGGTATTCTCTTATTTCTGTCTTATATATTTGGGAAAACCTCTAGTTGAATCTAAACCCCCACGGTGTAAGAGTACGAACTCCCATCTACGAGATCGTGCCCCTACATTTGGCACCGTATGTGTTATACCCACCACCTTCAATCCCTCTTTCTTCTACCTCTGCCATTAACAGTACCTCGGCCGATGATATCGCCACCCAATTAGCTCTCATAAGCCAACAGTTTGCTCAGGCTGAAGAGTGTCATACCAGCCAATTGCGCCTCGAGCATGACGAACACAGTCAAGAGCTCAAAGTTGAATGGCAGTGCCGTTTGGACGACAATGATAGATAACATCAATCCCTGGACGAGCTCCACCACATGGTGTAGGAACTCCAACAGGTGCAAACTCAAGACTCCCCTATACGTTCCCATGTCCATGTACCCTCGCGAGCATCCACCCATGCACGCCTTGGCCCCCGCTACTCCAAAGTGCCTCCAGTCTACCTTGGTACCCAAGGTGCCCCTACTACCGTTCCCGTAGGTTCAATATACCTCAGCATCCCCATTTTTGAGGACTCCTCCAACTCCACCCTCTGATCTTCCCGACACCCCCCAAGGCATCCCGCCCAGAAATGCCTCGAAGAACGCAGTGTCGAACATACCCCTAAACCGTGGCCCTACCACTCATGACCTCAGCATTCTCCCCCTAGAGCAGCCTATCTCACCCTACAAGAGCTCGACAAGAAAATTAATGTCGTCATAAGCATCAGTACCAGCCACACTCCGAACTTATGAAATCACCTTAATAATCAAATATGCTGGAAGTTCCTCCCCGTCGAGGTACCTCCAAACTTCTATTCCCCAAAAAAACACAAATATCGCAACATTCATCCTCAATCCCATGTCCTTGAGTTCCAAAATATGTTAAGCATGTACTCTTCAGCGGATCGCATCCTCTGTCAAATATTTCCCACCATTTTAACTAACAACCCCCTTAAGTAGTACCATAGCCTCCCTAATGGGTCAATTCGGAACTTCGAACATCTCTCGCGAGTTTGTTCATCTCTCACTTTACCTTCAACAAGTCAAAGCCACCTATCTCTCTCGAACTTAGCAGTTACTCAGTCAACCGCCACTAACCATATTGTTTGGAGAGTGTGCTCCAGCACGATGAAGAACTGCGGGAAAGACCTTTAGAAAGAAAAAGTTTTAGAAGAGACAAGGACCAGAAAATTACAGGAGAGATCACCAGGAAAACTATATTTTCTAAATTCTCCAAAACTTCAAACTTCTTATTCACAAGGTCAAGCATTTCTAAATCTAGAGATCACTTGTAATAAGATATCAGCCTCAAGCAATAAACGACACTATTACAAAAATCCTCAACCCGAGGTCGTGGTTTTTAACCTATTCATAGGTTTTCCACGCTAAACACCTGTGTCATTTCTTGTTTTCAATTAGATTTTATTACAGGTACATTGGTGTAAGAACTAATTCCAGACCACTTCAAGCTCACGAAATTAGGCCATTACATTTGGCGCTGTCTATGCGAAAGAAATCCTTTCCTCAATATCATAAGACATTCAATCACTCTACTACAAATTTCAATCATAGTCACATCCAGATAACCAGCAACTGAAATCCAGTTCGATCTTTTAGTTGAGCTGGAATAACTTACCGAGCTACAGATGAATCTCTACGCAAAGAAGGAGCTCGACGTCGAGCAACAAACTCATTTGAGCCTTACAAGATTTACAGAATAATGCAAACTGCCTTACAAGATCTACATAATACTCAGCAGGCTTCTCTAACATGAGATCACGATCAAGAGCTAGAAGCCTCTCGAGTCTCTACGCGGGAAAGATTGGGACCTCAAGGAGCCACCAGCAAAGCTATATCTAGAAATATTCGAAATGAAACTCAACCTTCCATTCATTTGGGGGGAGAGGTTCAGTCTGAGATCAGCCAAGGTCACCGGTATTTTATACCTCAAGAGAAAGAATAGAGGCCTTAGCCTCGAGTTTCAGTACGAGATCGTTTGAGTAAAGGTACAGGTACTCATAATCCACAACCTCCTCATTAAGCCACTCAACCGACCCGTTACTATGTCACACAAAAGCATATAGACCAATGTATTAAGGAGCTGATCAAAGCACAAGTTCAGGGCACGACCAACGACCTTACCAAGTTACAAGGAAGTTCAATTACCAAAAAAATATTTGATATGGATATTCCAAAAGGTTTTCATACTCAAAAAATTCGCAAATATAAGGGTACCGATCCAAAGGAGTACATTCAACAATACTGTGATTCATTGAGGTTGTACTCCAATCTCAACCACATTCTCTGTCGTCTGTTCACTATAAGTCTACAGGAGGAACCGCTCTGATGGTTCCACTCTCTACCTGAGGACTCTATATACATATTCGTCCAGCTGCAAAAACAATTCATCAAGACGTATGCTCACAACATATACAAAGAAGAAAATTTATATTCTATTATTAGTCTCAAATTGTCACGGAGAGAAGCTCGAGGCATTTGCAAAGAAGTTCTTGGAGTTCACGCGTAAAGTGGGCAATCTCGATCAGAAAATAGTCGTTACTACTTTCACCAACGCGCTCTAACTCGAGTGCAAAGCCAAAGAGCACATCTTCCCCAACAAACATGCAACCTTGGAGGATATGATCACCAAGACCAATAGTTACGTCAACCTGGAAAGGATGATGTCTGAATGACATAAATCAACTAAATATGTCATAGCCACGAAAGGTCCATCTACAGATCAAAACACTGAATCGAAGGAGGATCAGGGTGACCAAAAGCACGCCAAGGGAAACACCGCCAACCCTCGGAAAGGCAGATCACAAATCAAACCCGTCCTCCCAAAAATGAATGTTTGAATCTCTACAATTTTTCCAATCCTCTCAAAGGATAAGCTCTACCGTCTATCCCAACCATTGGAACAATTCGAGAGCCAACCGTACTGCATGCATCACAAGGTAAACCATCATTCTACTGACAATTGTTATGCTTTACAGAGGTTGCTTGAGTTTTTCAAAAAAGGACGGATGTTCAAATATATTATCGACCTGGAATCATACAAGGATGGCAGCTATAAAAAGTAGCTCAAAGTAATCCTGGTCGAAGATAAAGCTGAGGAAAAACATTTCTACCATATGCACCACAACAATATGATTGAGATTGATCATATCACCAACTCTAATAGATTCAAGCGAAGGAGGCTGTTCGAATGCTGTGATCTCACACCTCAAGACAAAGAGGCCAAACTTCTGCCTTAGTCGAGCAATCACCGACTCGGGATATCATTCAAAGATTACGATACTAGCCATGTTAAATTTCTACATCATGATGCATTAGTTATAATGCTCGAGATGAAGAAGTTTGCCATGCACACAATGATGATCGATACTGGCAGCAGTATTGAGATTCTTTTTCAGAGCACTATCGACCAAATAGGTTTAGCCGATCAAGTCATTCAAAGCCATACCGATATCAGTGAATTCAATGGTTCTCAAGAAGAGCGAGTAGGGAAGATCATCCTACCTATTACTGTAGGACCAACCAAATTCGATGTCATCTTCTATGTGATCAATGCCAAATTTCGTTATCTCAGGATTATGGGCCGTTGTGAGATTCATAACATAGAAGCAATCGCTTCTACCTATCATCAAGCACTCCGCTTCAAACACAATAATGGTATCTATGAAATCAGGTGTAGCCAAAAGCTTTCTCAAGCTTACAAAAATACCATCTCTGCAATTCTTGATACCTCTGACAGGTATGCAGCAAAGCAATTATAGCAAGCAAATCACCCCAATGATCAGCCTTCCATGGAGGAGCCAACCAAATACATCAATATTGATGGACCTAATAGAGGTACTTTCATCGGTACTAAGTTGGTTCAACATGAAAAAGATGTTCTCATTCAGTTCCTATGACTTAATCGAGACATTTTTGCGTGGTCTTTCAAAGAGATGCCTGGGGTCAATCCGACCAAGGCATGTCACAAATTGGCCATCAACATCAATGTCATGGCAGTCAAACAGAAATAGCGATGCCTATTACTGTGACTTTGAGATGAAGTTAACATAGAGATTGAGAAATTGATTAAAGTGGGATACATTGGAGAAGCCAAGTATCCAGATTGGATATCTAACATCGTCGATATCCCAAAGAAGAATGGAAAAGTCTGAGTTTGTGTAGATTTTACCGATCTCAATAAACATACTTCAAAAGACAGTTTCCCTCTTCCAAACATTCATCATATCCTTGATTCTATAGTAGGTTATGAACTCTTATCTATGATAGACACTGCTTCAGGATACAATCAGATTCCACTCTTGGATGACGATTAAGAAAATAGCACTTTCATCACTAAAAGATAACTTTACTGCTATAAAGTCATGCCCTTCGGACTCAAGAACGTAGGTACAAATTATCAACGATTGATGACTACTATGTTCAAAGCATATTTCGGGAAAGTTGTGGAAGTTTACATTGACGATCTCTTGTGCAATAACGTACAGTCCATCAACCATATTTCAGATCTCAACACAATATTTAACATTCTTCGATCTTATAGGATGCGTCTCAATCCAGATAAGTGTCAATTCAGAGTACATTCAGGATAATTATAGCCCACCTCATCAGCAAGAAGGGGATTGAGGCCGATAAATATCAAATTCGGGCTCTCCTGGACATGCCATCTCCGAAAATGGCGAAAAATGTTCAGAAACTTGCTGGCAAGATTGTCGCTATCAACCATTTTGTTTAAAAAAAATTAGGCCACTGTCGTTGGCTATTCCTATTACTCCGCGGTTGTACCAAATGAGGAAAAATTCGGCCAAATAGAGAGGTTGAATGGACATTAGAATGCGAGGCAGCTTTTTAGGATCTTAAAATTTATTTGGGGAAGTCTCCTATCATGAGCACCTCAATAAATAATGAGGAACTGATTATCTACCTAGCAGTTATAAATACTTTACTCAGCTCGGTTCTCATTCAACTTGAAGGAAAAATCAAGAAATCAGTCTACTTCATCAACAAAACCCTCACTCCAGCAGAAACGAGGTACTCTAAAATCAAGAAACTTCTTCTCACTCTTGTTTATACTTCACATAAACTCAAGCACTACTTCCAAGCTCATTCAGTCAAAGTCATGATGAACTAACCACTTCTGGAGATTCTGTCCAAGAAAGAAAAATCAAGAAGAGTGCAACAATGGTCAATTAGTTTAGGAGAACATGATATCAAGTTCGAACAACATCATTTCAAAAAGAGACAAGCCGTCGCTGATTTCCTCGCTGATTTTCTAGTGGAAGATCCTAAATGGGAGGAACACAATCCTGACTTTTCAGAGGAAGCTACAGAAGATCCACCCCCCAATGTATTTGACGAGCGAGTTGAATGGGTTACAAGGAAAGGGTAGAGACTTCTTACAGATGGATCAGCAGGACCCGCAGGGTCAGGAATTAAAATCGCATTGATTACCCCCTCCAACGATAGAATTGAGAAATCAATCCGCTTGGATTTTGAGGCCTCAAACAATGTCACTCTCAAGCTCAGCATCCCTGAACTCTCAGTTTACACAGATTCACTACTCATCGTTCACCATTACTCTGAGCAATACATGAAGAATGGCAAGATGATCAAATACGCAGCCCTCATTACAGATAGGATGAGCAAGTTCATGCCAACAACTCTTGATTATCTTCCTCAAGAAGAAAACAGACACGCTGATTCATTGGCATATCTAGCCGGTGTCTTAGGTGCAGAAGCTCGATATCTCCAAATCAAAGTGATTTCAACCCCCAGTATTGATCGTATTTTTGTATGCACGATCAACACTGGGGTGATAAAGAGGGAGACGACGATTGCCGAAAGCCTTTCTTAGTTTATCTCGGTATTAACAATAAATGCAAAGGACCACTTCCAGCAGATCCAAAGGAGCACCGATAGCTAATAGACAACTCAAAGTGCTATACCAATCAAAATGGTACCTTATACCACCGTTCAGTCACGGGGACATACCTCAAGTGCCTCTCCAAATAGAAGGCGGATGAGAGGCTCCACAATTTACATGAAGGGACTTGTGGCTCCCATACCGCAAGTCGATTATTGGCAAACAGAGCCATTACACAAGTAGTATTCCGGCCTGGCATATGCAAGCAAGCAGAAGAGTACTCACGTAAATGTGACGCGCGTCAGCGATATAGAAAGATGATCCACGCCCCTGCGCTCGAGCTCCATGCAAGCAAGGTGTTTTGGCCATTCAAAAGATGGGCACTCAATCTTGTCGGTAAATTTCATATTTTACCAGATAACCGCCGCCACCTACTCGTAGCTACCGATTATTTTACAAAATAGGCAGAAGCAGTTCCACTCTGTCGAACCAGAGAAGAATAGGTCATCTTTTTTATCTGGGAATACATCATCACTCGGTTTGGGTGCCCCCACTTAATTCATATTGATAACGGGCCCCAATTTGGTGGAGAAAAAGTTGTAGTTTTTCTCAACCAACACAACATCATTCACTCACCATCCAATCCCTACTACCCTCAAGGAAATGGCCAAGCCAAAATCACCAACAAAACCATCGTGGATGGATTCAAGAAAAGGCTACACTCACAGAAAAAAGGGAATTGGGTTTGAGAACTTTCTCATGTCCTATGGGCACATCGTACCACTCAACGTTAGTCGACAGGCTGCACTCCCTTCCTCCTTGCCTATGACACTAAGACCATCATTCCATCCCGAATACCATCATCCAATCAAAGATTACGAGCAAACTGATAAGAAAAATGAGTTTGAATTGGCTTACAACCTCAATTGGATTAATAAAACCAGGGAACGTGTCGTCGCTAACCTAGGTCGATATCACCATATGCTGGCCAGTTCGTATAGCAAATAAGTCAGAAGTCATACCTTCCAAATTAATGATCTCGTCCTCAGAGAAATATCTCAATACCACAAAAAACCTCATGCTGGGAAACTAAAAGACAATTGGGAGGGTCAATTCCTTATCACAAGTCTCTCTGACCTGGGATCATATTACCTCATGACAGAAGAGGGAGTCCACATTTCGAGTCCTTGGAATACTAGACGACTTAAACGATACTATCGTTAAGTCCCTCACTACTCTATTTCAGTTTCCCCCCTTTTTCTCATTCCAGAAGTGAGATTCCCATCTTCATTCAATGTACATTCTTTTTTGGAATTCAATGAAACTTACAATTTTTTCTCCCATACATATATCTACTTCGTAGACAACACATAGATTAAAGCATAAATGATACTAGCTTTCAATCGACATCATACCAGTTAAATCAAGAATAACACTTGGTTTGGCAGACTCTACTAAATCTTCTAAGATTAAAACAAAGGTAACACCTATTTTCTATTGAGGGAATCTACCAAGCATAAGATAAAGCAAAGGTAAAACTATATTTCATCTCTTTCAATATGTCTGTGACATCATACCAATTAAATCAAGAATAACACTTGGTTTGGCTGACTCTACTAAATCTTCTGAGATTAAAACAAAGGTAACACTTGTTTTCAATCGAGGGACTCTACCAGACATAAGATAAAGCAAAGGTAAAACTGGTTTTTATCTCTTTCAATTTGTCTGCGACATTCTATAAGTTAAATTCAGGTTCTGTCTGGTTTGACTGGCTCTACTCAACTCCAAGATTAAAATAAAGGTGGTACTTGTTTTCAATTAAGGGACTCTACCAGACATAAGATAAAACAAAGGTAAAACTAGCTTTCATCTCTTTCAATATGTCTACGACATTCTATAAGTTAAATTTAGGTTCTGCCTTATTTGACTGGCTCCACTCAACTCCAAGATTAAAATAAAGGTGATACTAGTTTTCAATTGAAGAGCTTAGCCGGACATAAGATAAAGTAAAGGTAAAACTAGATTTTATCTCTCAACATGTCTGTGAAACATATTATTTCTTTTCAGGTCTACATACAACCACTACAATGGATTCTGCTCTATTGTTGTGATGTCAGCTACGCTTCCCCCTAAACAAGAGGCCGACAAGCCATAAATTCTTGAGCTTGAGCAATTCCAACAATCCGGCCCTGTTCTATCAATTTAGCAGGTTGAGGGCATAGATCCGTCCCCATAGAACTCGTGCAATCCCCTCGATCTATATCAACCTTGTAGATATATCCCTTTTCTGGCATACAGTCAAACAATGTATCTCTCTTTAACTCAAGTCTTTTTACCTCTTCTACAAAATAATTAATCACCGCCCTCAGCAATTCTGAATACGAGGCCTGAGTAACAACTGAGTGAAAGAAAATCATCCTTGAGCTCTGAAGGTGATCTTCTAACCTCTTGTACCGTACTTTTTGTCTTTCCATTTCTCTGTCTATTCAAGCTGTAAAAGTAGTATTTTCTGCAGATTTTTTAACAGCTTTAGCTGGCTCAGCTTGATTAGTTGCCTCCAAATCGACCACCTGAGTGCGGAGTATATCAACTTCCCTGTTCAGTTCTTCCACATTCAGAGTTTTCTGTAACAATTCATCTTTTTGTTATATCAAAGTATCCTTCCCTCTGATAGTCCGCCCTAGTACTTATTCCCTGGAAAGAGGAGCATCTAGCTTCCTTTCACACTTCCTTAACTTCACATTCCTCTTTTGCACATGACCTTAGATTCGAGCCACGTCTCCCTCCAAATCTCTTATTCAAGCTGACAGACTAATGACATCACCTTGGACAAGGAAAACCTTAGCCTCATTTTTGTTCTTCTTCGAGCACTCCCCAACTTCGGCATTCCTGGTACGTAAGTTGGCTTGCACCAACTCAGCCTTCAGTTGTTCCACCCTTTCATTCAACTCTTTGCATTTTCGCTGAACCATCCAAAATTCTATATCTTTAGCAGGTAAGGCTGTAGACAGTTGGTCAACTGTAACTTCAGATGCAAATAGATCATCTTGAGCTCTCATCAACTCGTTATCTTTATCAACCAATCTCTTCTTCAATCGCTCCAGCTCGCTCATGCTATTCACAAGATCATATCAAATTTTCTCTTGAATGTTTGTTTTCTTGATCAAATCATTTTCTAAGCTGGCCACTAACCGATTTAAAGCTTCTTCCAATCTTTCTAGAGCCTATATACAGTAATAGGCCATGTCAGCTTCCCAACTATTTACCGTCAATGCATCATTCTTGTTTTTAAGTTTTGCGACATGTTCTTTTAACTCCTTGAGCTCTTTTTGCCCTTTCTCAATTTCGGCATCCTTCTCATCAATCTGTTGAGTTAGGTCGACAACAGTTTGTGCTGCCTCAACAAACTTAAAGTGCGCTTTCACATGTTGATCTTCTATGTCTTTATTTGCCTCTCTCATCCAATCAAACTCCTCTACAAATTCTTGGTTACATTGGCGAGCGTCATCTTCGCGTGAGCGAGCTGACTTCAATTCGACCTGCACATGACAGTTACATTTATGTCAAGTTCGATTCAGAACACTTAATCACTACATATGACTCATTACTAACGATTTTTTTTTTTTGACATCTACTAAAACAACTTCCGAACTTAAAATCAAAGTACAATCTAGGGTGGACGCTCCATAAAATACTTCCAAGTCTAAGGTACACTTTCTTTATATTTTTAGTTTGTAAAAAAGTCATGTATTAATATTCTTGTGTGCACCGTTACAGTGCCATTTGCCCCTAAATCCATAATAGTTTTTCGATCCATCTCTACACTCTACTTATTACTTTGTAGCTCTATACGAATAAAGCATACAAGTAAAATATTTCTTGCTCTGTTCTAACCTGCAGCTCCGCTTGCGAAGACAACAGGGATGTTGAGGTCTCCCTCTTCGTAGAAAGCTCAACCTCTAAATCTTTTATTCTGAGGCGTATGTCCTTAAGTTCCTACACAAGGTTTACGAAGGCACCTTAGCCTACAAAATTTTTACCCAGCAAAATATATCCAATCAATTTACAAACCTTCGCAAATATTCATACAATCACAATGTTATCATACTACCCCCTACCTTTTCATTTTCCAGCTTTGGGTGTTCGTTGTCATCCCCTTGGTTATCTCTTAACATCTGAGGAGACACACCATCCAGCCCATCCATAATGCCAGTGGCAACACCTTTAGTCTCTTCATCTTCCACCTCCACCACATAGGTGTCGGCCCTAATGGTATCCACCTCATCTTCAGAATATCCTTTGGATATAAGGAGACGCCCGAGCCTATCACGCTCAGCTACCATGTACTCCAAGTCTACTCTCGCCTCCGCCTGAAGCTTACTGATCTCTACCACTTGGAAAGCCTTCAGAGCCTCCAGACGCATCCCCTTCTTGCTCAAATCAAATTTTAATCGAGCTACGTTCTGTTCGAGCTTGACCTTCTTCCTCTTCAGCTTAGCCTTCCCCTTCTCGACCCCGAGGCATATTCCCTTCACCAGCCGAGCAGCCTACTAAAATCAAACAGAACCAACCTTATTGATTAGCTCAAATTATAATACAAAATCTATCACAATACGTATTCGAGCATATGAACATACCATTCTACTCATCTCTTCCTCCCCATAGAGAGTTGCCAACCTGGCTTTTTCCTCCACCTCTTTCCAATCATCTCCCACAATAGGTTAATCATCTACGATCTTTACCCCTGACATTTCAGGAGGTTCAACCCTTCTCTTTTTTGCCCTTTCCACGGCCTCACAACTTCCTGTGGTCCTAGAAGTCGAAGGACGCTTCAGCATTTAATTTTTGGGAACGTTCGGGCTAATTTTCTCGACGTAATGGGCTCAGGTAACCCTGCACAGCTACTCTAGGAGACTTAGGCAAGTTTACTCGCCTATCCTCATCAGTCATCTTCTTCTTACTGCCGTCAGTGCTCATCATTAGCCTTGTCGACTGAGATTTCATTACTTCTTCAACTCGGCTGTTAACACGATTTTCCTGCTAATGCCAAGATCTTACAGTACAGCCTCGAGCTCTGTCTCCTCTTGAGAAACTATATCAAATAATGACTCTTTCCTCATCACCTATGATTTGGGACCCATCATATACAAAAAATTAACAACAGCGAGCATCGTACAATTTCAACTATCAATCTCATAGATTTTTCATTATTATACTTACTTTGTTTTACAGTTTTAAACCGAAGTTCCATGGATTCTTAATCATCTCTCTAAAGGCAATCACCCTTCACCCATATCGCATTATCATTCCATGGTCAACCTGCTGAGTTCAGATCAAAGAAGCAAAGTCGAGTTGAGCACACGCAGAAATATGCCCCTCCACTTGCAGAATAGTTTTTTACACCATAAAACTATAACACATCCCCAGAGGATATCCTCCTCTTTCTCCCATCTCCTTTCCACATTGTATTCAAAGATTCACAAACACTTATCACCTCCCACATGTTTCCGGTCATCTGAATGGGACATGCCCCGATGAGATTCATGATCCCTTTCGCCAGATTGCTAAGGAGAAGCTCAACCCATACACCAACTGAGACAGGTAGCATAAAAAACCCTTTGAAAGTTCAATCCGAACATCCCCATCAAAATACTCCAAAGAGATCGATTCTTTTATACCCCTATCCTTTATATCCTTCGCCAAATCAGCCAACAAATAAAAATATTCCACTCCCGTTGCTACAGTACAACCCCTAAATTGCTTACCGGTATAATCTATACAGCTATCCCATCTACATCCTAGAGAAGCCCTCGCTTTACAAAACTCTTTGAATGCATCCGAGCGAGGAGGATAGGATACTAATCTTTGAGGGTAACCTGGAAATTGATCAACACCTACTTCTTCCTTACTCCCAGACGTTCTAATCTCAGACTCAGCCGACCGACTAGAGGTCGATGCCTCACTTACAGGGGAACTCCTCATATCAACTATAGGAAATGATTTTATCCAACATAACACTTCTCACGTTCGACCTACACACAGGTCCAGGTATCTATCATTATCATTTAATATACGTCAACCACATTCAAATATCTTTCAAATATCATATAACAAGCAGATTTTCATAGATTACAATAAATAGTAATTTATCACTTTTCCTAGTAATACTAAATGATCTTGAAAAAACACACACACATTACAAAATCTTCTACTAACCTTCTATGTCAAAGTGCGAATCCGAGGCAGTGTTGAATCCTTCCCTCACCACGCTACTGTACAACCACCTTCACGACACAGTTTCAGCGACTCTCTCAAGCTTTGACTTATGATTCCGTTCACTTAAATTTCCCCAAATTTTTGTGTTATTTTTGCCTCTCTTTTTCCTTCCTCTCTCACTGCTCTTCAAGTTTTTAGAAGTTAAAAAATGTTTGATTGATGAAAATAAAGCAGTATTTATATTTTCTCTCTCTAACTACTGGCAGTTATTGAGCCTCACACGAGCTGTTCTCAGTTTTGGAACCGAGGCATCTCTTCAACTATCCATGTCAGATGTCTTGCATCTTTTGGGTAAAAATACCTTCCCATCATTGTCCTTTCCCTCATATTTTAATCTATTTTTATCTCTCTTTTCGAAATTTCCCTCTAACCTCACCACACTCATGATGACTCACACTTACATGCAATCAGGTTTTCACAACTTTTACAGAAGGGACAAAATCAGAAACCCCCTGCTTTTTCTGTACGTGATTCTTCTTCTACTCTTATAGTAGTAATGACATCATTTCCAAAGCTCCCATCAAAAAAATTTAAAATATTAATTTTCAAATTTGTTTTTCACAACAGTCACAAACAACATTTACAAAAATAGAGGATTTGTCCAATAATATTTTCTTTCAAATGATTCAAACTCAAATAGTTACATACATCTTATCACGCCTATTTTTACATCCGCTCCGTTCACCTCACATGTAATTACATCTCAAATAGCCTTGCCGACCTGAGGAACCACATCCAATAAGTAAACCTACAATGATCTTTGCATTCCCAAAATCGATCTCTTCTTCAGCAATCAATCCCACCACCTCTTCTAGATCTGAAGGATCCACCTCCAGTTCACGGAAAAACCCTTCATAAAAAAAATATACATACTCAAGTTCCCTGCCCATTGAATCTAAACCTTCGAACTGACACTCAATCACTTGCAACTTAGCATCATAATCCAACATTCCAAAAAATTATTTCCAGCATTCCAGCGATCTTTATCGCCAATCGTCTTTCAGCAACATAACAGATTCTCTCAGATCGAGTCTACACCATTCTTATCTTTTTCCCCAGATTTAGAATTTATTATACCTTTATTTATACATTGTTACTACCAATTCCCCGCAAATTGTAATATAATCCTTTTATCTTGTAACAGAAACCTCATATCTTGAGAGTAATTATTTGAACATAACTCTTCTTATCGAGCTCAGTAACTCTAGACTGTAGTAGATCGAACTTATTTTTTCCAGATCTAATTTTCTAAAAATGACCTCTACGAGATCGATTCTAGATTCTAAAACTCCTATAAAAAAATTCACTCTCCCCCATTTCAAGCACACGGGTCGAATCACGTTTTACGAGGCCTGAGTTACACATAATTCTATATTTTTCTAATCAAATACATAACAGTTCGAATATTATATTATTTTACTTTCTGCCTTCATACATTTCATTTCATACAATATTCGACAGTCTTTGGATCATATAGCTCGATTTCTGGAGTTATTCTATTTCTATATCAGCATGAAATTTAGATAACAAATTTTATTCATCTCAAAACATATTACAAGTATTTTTACAGATAACAAGTCTATCAAGAACTCAACATCAGGTACTTTACAGTTTTATGTTTTTTGAATACTTTTACAGCTAACAAGTCCTTCAGGTACTCTAAAACATTAAATCCTTCAGTGCGCTCTACTCCAGTGATCTTTCACCCTGATGCAAAATAGATATTGAAAATAACAAGTATCCTCTCTCCCATGAGTTTGGTCGAAGTTTAAACGAACTTCAAATGGAAACTATGAGAACAGGAGACTCAGTACTTGAACCAACCCTTTAAACTGAAGGTCTTCTCCGCACAGGGTAGCGATGGAAGTGTAAAAGGAAACTTCCCTTCTCTATCTTCCTCCTCCATTACCATAACCGACTGTCCGATAACAACCACCCCCTAAGAGTTGGTAAAGATGAAGAGGGCCCGACCTTAGAATCTATTACGCGGCAAGACATCAGTGCAACTGTACAGTAGTTATGCCAATCCCTGCATCTGCCTCCCCAACCTTGTCTTCCGCAAGATCGCAGAGATAAACCTAACGTTGTTTGCCTGTCAAGACAACATGGTGAAACCTCCATCTACAGTAAAACTCCTCCTCAGCTTTAGCCGCTTTATTTTCTGATATTCCTTGATACGTCAGAGGAATAGGAGCATAAATAGGATTCTCCAAGGACTGATTCCCAAAAAACTTCAACCTCAACCTCTGTATTTCATAAGCAATTCTCTCTTTAAGAGCCATCCTCCAAGTCTTTACCATCTTCAACACTTGCAAAGGATTTTGTATCAGAACAAGCGTACTTGGACACCAACCTTGATACAGGAACTATTTATATAACCCTGCATTTATTGTGAAGGTACATTTTCCCAAGCGTCATCATTCAATACAAACAAGACTCTTCAAACCCTAACCGCCACATATATTAATATTCCTATCAACATTCAATGCACGTACTTCCCCCTTGACACGCGCATTTTTCATGTTGTCAAACACCATCATTACTTCCTTCCTCATTCAAATTTCTAACCCGTATACCCAAAAAATCTTTCTAAACACAATCCACTCGTGACTTTAGTTGTAAGGGGACGATTGTAAAGGCCTACCCCTCGATCTTACCTAAATCGAGCTATCTCCAGTTCAAACTACCAACATGTCAGACTCACGTATTCTCTACATGACTTCTCCAGTTGACATTGCCACATACTCCACGAACTAATAAAAAATGTGGGTCGAGCTCAAACCGTAAAACCTGTACATGCCAAAGTTACCTGTTTCTCTCGAACTTAGCAGTTACTCAGTCAACCGCCACTAACCATATTGTTCAGAGAACGTGCTCCAGCACAATGAAGAACTGCGGGAAAGACCTATATAAAGAAAAGGTTTCAGAAGAGACAAGGACCAAAAAATTACAGGAAAAATCACCAGGAAAACTATATTTTTTAGATTCTCTAAAACTTTAAACTTCTTATTCACAAGATCAAGCATTTCTAAGTCTAGAGATCACTTGAAATAAGATATCAGCCTCAAGAAATAAACATCACTATTATAAAAATCCTCAACCCGAGGTCGTGGTTTTTAACCTATTCATAGGTTTTCCACGTTAAACACCTGTGTCATTTCTTGTTTTCAATTAGATTTTATTACAGGTACATTGGTTTAAGAGCTAATTTTAGGCTACATCAAGCTCACGAAATTAGGCCATTACAGACTGAAGGTATATCTTTCATCGACTGTGACATCTACCACATTCGTTTCCCCCACTCAGATCCCCTGGTCATCATGGTTAAAGTTGAACACTTTGTCCTCCACATGATACTCATCGACACTGGCAGTACAGCCGATGTTCTTTTACTTTAGATAGTCTGTACTATGCAAAAGACCGATCTGATCACCCCCATCAACGTCGAACTAAAAGGGTTCAACGGCTCCACAAAGGTCACCGTTGGCCGAATCAGCCTCCCCGTCACCACTGGTCCTGTAATTCTTCAATCCAGTTTCCTTGTCATTAATAAGAAGTTCAAATACCTTGGCATTCTGGGCCGCGATTGGCTTCATGCTATGAAAGCCATACCTTCGACCTACCATCAGGTACTTTATTTTACTACCCCATGCAGTATGTGGGACATGAAAGGCTCCCAGAAATTAGCTCAATCCTGCGAGCATCCCAAAATCGAACTTACATAGAAACTGATAAAGTCATAGAAATCCCTGCACTCTTCCTCCCTAACCCATCGACCTCATCCACTGACTTACAGCCCTCCGAACCCACAGAATACATCAAACTCGAGGGTCCTGGTCGAGGCACATTCATTGGCAGTTTCTTAGCTTCTGATGAAAAACTCAAACTTACCACTTTCCTTTGATCCAACAAAGACGTATTCGCCTGAACATTCCACAAGATACCCAGAGTCGACCCCACCCTCACCTGCCACCGGCTCGACCTTATCCCTAAATTAATTGCTGTCAAACAAAAGAAACACACTTTGGCCCCAAGGATTTGAAACACATTGAACCTCGAGGTCAAAAAGATCTTAGCCGCTAGTTTTATACGCGAAGTCAAGTACGCCGATTGGATCTCAAACATCGTTGTTGTACCCAAAAAGAATGGCAAGATCCAAATCTGTGTCGACTTTACTGATCTTAAGAAGCACACACCAAAGGACAACTTTCCTCTCTCGATCATTTCAGTACTTCTCGATACCACAGTTGGCCACGAATGTCACTTCATGATAGACGCAGCCTCGGGTTACAATCAGGTACCCCTTATCCCCGAAGATCAACTAAAAATATCTTTCATTACCGAGTAAGAGTTCTACTATTTCAATGTAATGCCCTTCGGACTCAAAAATACGGGTGTCACTTACCAGTGCCTCGCTACTACCATGTTTAACCCCTTTCTTGGAAAGTCAATTGAAGTATACATCAATGGTATACTCTGCAAAAGCCTCCACAAACATACCCATATACAAGACCTGACCGATGTTTTCTCCATCCTTCGATCATACCAAATAAAATTAAACCCAGGAAATGCCAGTTTAGTGTCTCCTCCAAAAAATTCCTTGGCCACCTCATTAGTAAAGGAGGTATCGAGATTGACCCTCCCTAAATTTGAGCCCTCGTTGATATGCCTTTTCCCAGAACAAAGAAAGATGTCCAGAAAGTAGCAGACAAAATAGCAGCCCTTAACCGCTTTATTTTAAAATCCTCTTACCGCTACGCCTGGTTATTCTCACTCCTACGCGAACAAGACATCCATAAAACCATGAAGAAAAACCCCAATGTTAATTGGGCAACCGAATGCGAATAGGCCTTCCTCGAACTCAAGACTTACATTGGCCAACCACCTGTCATGAGAACCCCGGTCTTAGGTAAAATACTTTCCCTCTATCTAGCAGTAACCGACAAATCAATCAGCTCGGTACTTATCCGAACAGAAGCCGATATTGAAAAACATGTCTACTTCATTAGCAAAACTCTAACACCAACCGAAACATGATATAACAAACTCAAAAAACTTGTCCTTACCCTCGTCTACACATTTTAAAACCTCAAACCTGACTTCCAAGCATACCATATACGTGTCATCACTAGCTACCCCCTTCGAGAAGTCCTCGGCAAGAAAGATAAATCTCGACAGGTATAGAAATGGTTTATCAACCTTGGTAAACAAGATATCACTTTCGAGAAATAAGTATCCCAAAAAGGACAGGTTATCGATAATTTTCTTGCCGACTTCTCGGTCAAAGACATTGAATGGGCAGAACATGAAGACGACCTACCCGATGATCAACCCGAACATACTGACCCCTAGAACCCTAACACAGGATGGCGTTTCTTTACAGATGGGTTTACCGGCCCATTCAAATATACCAACAACGAGGCTGAGTATGAAGCTTTGATACATAGTCTTAATCTAGCCCTCAAACTCATAGTCCCCAAACTAAACGTCTTCATGGATTCAGAACTTGTCTAGAGGTAATACACTGGCAAAAACTAGGTGAACGGTCGCACGGCTGAGTATACAACACTCGTCTGCCGGTGCATGGATCATTTCCTTGAAAAATCATTGATCACACATTACCCTTGAGGTGAGAATAGGCATGCTGACGCCCTCGCCTATATTATTGCCATGCTAGACCAGTCCGAACCTCGAAAACTCAGTATCAAAGTACTCGAACGCCCAAGTATCGACCAGATAGAAATTAATACCATCAATATTGGGGGCGAGAATCTCAATCCCAAAGACTGGTAGACATTTTCTTGCATACTTCAACCATGCCACCCTACCCACAGACTCGAAAGCAAAATGATCCTTATTGAAAAACTATCGATGGTACACCATTCTCAAAGGCAGTTTACAGTGCAAATCCCCAAACGGAGTATACCTCCAATGTATTTCTCAACAGGCCGCAGCTACCATTGCTTTTTACTGATGTAACCATCGTATAATCAATAAACAACTTTTTCCACCTTTTGCAACGTCTCATATCTCAATTAACTTCTTGATTTGAGTAAACTTAAGTATTCAGTCAACCCTTCAACCCGACTGATACTTGGGGGAGACCTCAAAGTTTCTCAAAGTTCTAATTCGAGCAAACCCGAGTGGCATGAATAGTCGAAAGGCTGAACACTCGAGGGCGCATTGGGGCCGACCACGTCTTGTTTCGTTTAAGATCAAACCCGCGGATTAAAATACACGGGGGCGACCTTGAAGCTCAATGAACTTCTTGATTTGGGCAAACTTAAGTATCAAGTCACCCTTCAACCAGACTAATACTTGGGGGCGACTTCAAATCTCGATCTTTCCTCAATTCTGGTAACCTTCGAGCACCATGGATATCACTACCCAGGGGAAATTTTGGCAATTCAATTGGTGCAACCATTCATTTAGACAAAGTACCAATATACAATAGAAATTTCAAATCCAATAGCAAAATATTGTTTACACAACCATCACCATAACAACTTAGAGTTTCTTACCCACACCCTAGATATCAAATCAAATAAATTTTTCCTCAAAAACCTTACATAATAGAATTACCTTGGTTCTCCACCAAAATAGGAATTTCATCAGTCTTAGAGATTTCCCTAACATGTGCAGCTCCAACATTTTCCATACCAGCCACCTCAACCATAGAAATTGACCCTGTTACATCCACAACTGTTACACCATCGAAGGCAGGACTCTTCTCTTCGGGGGGATAGCGTTTGAAGGTTTCTAGATCATAACCCAGCCCATCAATAAACTGCTTCGATGTCGAGGTCAAGTGGCACTCCATCTTGAAGTTTGCTTAAAACCATGCATGATTATCTCGTAGCTGCACCTCTAGCACTGCTACCTCTGTCTCAAACACTGCCACCCTCGCATTACATCGCTCGACCACCGCCAGGCTCTTCCTCGCCGCATCAGATCAAACTTGCAACATTTCCCGCTCTAGTTCAATAATTCGGGTGCCCAGTGACTTAATGGTTCCCTTCGCGAGCTCTCTTCCGTCCACCGTTTCTTTCAACTTCCCACTTGATGCCTTTTGGGCCATCTTAAATGAGAATTTTATTTTCATAAAGTTTAGAATCTTATATAAGCGAGATCATAAGTACAGGGCAAGTATAAAACAAGGACAAAACTACCCTTAAAAGTGCAAAAAAGAAGTTGAAACACGCACTGTTCGAATAGACAAAAAAGTCTATTCGAATAAGATTGTATTTGAATAGATTATTAGTTTATTCAAATAAAACATCACAGCCTAAAATGTATTCAAACAGAGAAGATTCTATTCGAATACAAAGAGTCAACCTAAAATATATTCGAACATAGAAGAAATCTATTCGAAAACCAAAAGACAGTCTAGAATGTATTCGAACATAGAAGGATTTTATTCGAATAAAACCGTCCACGTTGATATTTGTCTTCCAACTTGTCGTCTGTCTCGACAATTTGTAAAAACATTCCCAATTCGTTCGAACGGCCTCCTACTACGGTCGAACGACTTTCCACTCGTACTGAAGAATCGTCCAGTTCATCGTGATTTTTTGACTTTGAAGTTGTCCGTGACATGATCTTCGATATTTTATAAGTATTCCAGTCTGCCATTTGTCCATTCTTCTGCTGGTTGGTTTGGGTCTGACCCTCTCCTTGCTATTTGATCTGCCGAGAAGTGGCATTCCCTCCATACATGACTGAATCGGATTTACAGAAGGTGGGGGATGATTAGTTCCCAAGCAGTTTTAAGTGTCCAGGGTATTTTATCTTTGATGAAAGCTTTAATTGCAACAGCCAAGTCGGATACTACCCACACTCTTCTCCACCCTTGTGTTACAGCTTTCTGAACCCCTAATATGATTAAAGTAATCTCAGCAATGAAGTTCGTAGCATACCCAATGGATTTACTATATGTTCCCATGACTTCCCCTTTATTGCTCCTATAGATGATGCTTATGCCTGCTTAATCCACAATATGATTGAGAAGCTTGTGTTAGTAGAGAAATACGAAGAACACCAATCGGTTTGGAAAAATAGATAATTCAATTACACAAAACGAAGTAATTACAAGAAGAAAAAAACTCTCAAAACCCTAGGTTTCTCTCAGAACTCTTTCAGATCTAACATACCCTAGAAAATAACCTAAGTTCCATTTATATACTAGGGAACTCGAAAATCATAAAAGAACGGATCTAGAGGCAAAACAGCACCTGAGATTCTAAAACACCGCCAAAGTCGTTCGAACGAACTAGGGAGTCGTTCGAACAACTTTACGCCTAATTGGTTTAAACCCTAAAAAAGTAGACCAACTCGTTCGAACGAAACAAAACTCGTTCGAATAAAAATATAGCTCTGGGCCAAATTCTAGATAACATGTCAACTCGTTCTCCCAATGTCGTTCGAACGACTTTTGACAAATCTTAAAAAACACTAGATCATCTTAGATCACTGCTTTACCGATATTGCCTAGAGTCGATCCATCACAGCATATTTTTACCTCATCTTGATTAGGAAGCCCCCATTTACAGCTTTCTATGTTGTTGCCTAATATCGGTTTGCATTGAACATGAAGCTCCTTAATGATCATGAGGTCCTGAATGGTGTTGTTCATTGTATTTTTGGAGAGAAAAGAGACATCTGCAACATCAGTCAAGATGTGTAGCGTAGTTTGCTAGATAGAGGTTTTGACTCCATCAAACCGCTATTTGTTTCTAGCTCTCCAAATGTTGTTGCATGATGCAAAAACCATGGCCACCCAGAGATTAAAAATGTATGGACTAGATGGCTTACCTCTCTCTAGTATGGATCTCTAGTTGTCTGATGGGGTGATAGGTACATACGCAAAAACATGTTGTAGCCTTCTGCCAGAGAGAGACTGCAAAAGGACATCACAACAAGGTGTGAGACTCCATTTCTGAAGTGTTATGGCATTAGAGGCATACTGACACAATAGAGATGCATCTCTTCATTGGCTTCATCCATAGGGAGTATATGGTTCAGCAAGTACCAAGCAAGGCCTCCAAGTCTAGGGTGGATTGCTTATCTCCAGACGTACTTCTACCACCATGTCAAGTCTTCCTTACTGCACAGTGTTTCATATGCATTCTTGGTGGAGAAAACTCCTTGGATATCAGGTTTCTAGATCATAGTATCATGGGAACTGGGGTTGCATTAGATGTTCTATATGTTGATTCCTAGTGCCAGCAGTATAAGCAATATGCCGTTAGGGAAATGCCATCCTTGTGGGTTGATAAAATCGTTGAGCCTTGTTTTGCATTTTTTCCATAAGTGTCAAGGCATATCAATATGTTCCATGAGTGAGATATCTGTTGCCAAGGTCTCTCTCCAGAAATCTATTTTTAGTTCATCTCCAATGAACCATCATCATATATGTATTTTTGAAAAGGTCGCTCCGATCTGTATTCCCTTCCATAATGTTGACGGCTTATAATATTGAATAGTATCCTCGCTCTTACTGTGGAATTTGGATTTAAGAAATTTCGCCCATTCCTCTGTTCCTTAGTTTGCAGAGCATAGCTTTGTTGACTTCTCCCAGACTGCGTATTCCAAGTCCCCCTTCCTTAGTCGGTTTACATACCTTATCCCATTTCAGTGCCACCTCCTTCCTTTTTGTTGGGTCTCCAATCCAGATGTAGTTTCTAAGGATTTTGTCTCCCTCTTTGATAAGAGAACTAGGCCATTTGTAAACTATAATATTATGAATCGGCATGCTGTTCAGGACAGACTTTACAAGAGTAATCCTTCCCTGAAATGAGATCATGCTTCTCGTCCAGCTGTTAGCCCTTTTATGATATTTTCCAATAGCGGTAAAATAGCTTGCTTTGTTACCCTCCCTTGAATGAGTGGAATGCCCAGATACGTCACTGGAAATTTTCCTTCTTTGAAGCCAAATATCTCAGTGACCACTCATCTGCGGGTGAGAGGTATAGAACTCAAAAATATTTTGCTTTTGGCCACACTAATCTCTTGTCCAGAGACCTTCTGATATTCGGTAAGGATGAGCAGAAAATGTCTCAGGCATTTGTTGTTCCCATTTACAAAGATGAATATATCATCTGCAAGAAGCTGGTGAGTGGGGCCATACGTATCCTTTGTTGATGCCATGGTATGTATTCTGCCTTATTCTCTGGCCTTGTGGAGATTTATGCTCAGTGTGCCCTTGGAAATTGCAAACAGAATTGGGGAGAGAGGGTCCCCTGCTTGAGACCCCTAGCCATCTGGAAAAAACTTGAAGGACTACCATTGATAAGAATAGAAACCATACTACTACTAATAATAGTTTGTATCTAGTCACAGAATTTCAAATCAAACCCAAATACTTGAAGAGTCTTGAGTAGGTATTTCCAGTTCAGTGTATCATATGCTTGACTGATATCGATCTTCAGAGCCACATTCCAATTTTTCCTCTTGATTTTCATCCCATTAGCCATCTCTGAGGCCATGCAAATATTTTTATGGATGTTCCAATTCTTGATAAATGCACTTTGGTCCCTCAAGACACATCTGTCGGCAATAAGAGATAATCGAGTGGCAAGAATTTTAGTGATGACTTTGAAAATAAAGTTGTTGAGGCAAATCGGCCTGTATTGTTGAATCTTGGATGGGTTTTTGAATTTGGGAATCAAAACTATGAGGTTGGAGTTGAATGTCATGGGAATCATACCATCCATAAAGAACAAGATTATCCCAGCGTTAATATCTGTGTTCAGGATTTCCCAGAATTTTTGGTAAAAAGCACCAGAAAAACCATCTGGACCAGGGGCGCAGTTGCAATCCATAGAGAATATTGCATCCCTAATCTCCTCAGTGGTTGGGGTTACAGTGAGACTATTTTTTCTACTTCTGTAACTTGGTTGGGGATGTGATCGAAAAGTTTTGGACATTACTGTATATCTGTAACAGCGAATTTGGCCTTGTAGTAACTCGTGATATGTTTCTGTATGAGTGTCTGACTTGCAATTTCTCTTCCCATGCTGTCTTGGATATTTGTGATAAGGACATTCTCGTTCCTAGCCGTTGTGGTTGAATGGAAAAAACTCATGTTTCTGTCCCCTGCTTGTAGCCATTTGATTCTTGATTTTTGCCTCCAATCCATCTCTTCAGTTTCCTTCCATCTATTCAGGAGTTTTATTTAAGCAAGGTATCTCTTTTCTATCAAGTCGTTGGTAATATTTTCCTCCAACTATATATGTAGTTACAACATCTTTCTCTCTCTCCAGGTTTATTTTTTATTTCCGCGGGGTTTCGGATTCATGTCTCCATACCTTAATATCAGCTTTAAGTCTCCGTAGCTTAAGCATAATAGAGAAAAGAGGTACAACATACATTGGCTTCCCTCAGCTACTGGCTATGATATCCCCAAACTCAGGTTCCTCTCCCCAGGATTGAAGACACCTAAAAGGGATATTTGTTGGTTTAGGCACCTGACAGATTTCCCCCATATTAAGTGAGTGATCAGACTGAGTTCTAGGCAGTACTATCATTCTCTAACCTCTAATCGTGTTTTGCCATTCTGCATTCTGGAGACATCTGTCGAGGACCACCAGCGTTTTGTTATTCCCACTCTGCGCATTGTACCACGTAAAGGTAAGCCCGGAGGAGGGGCTTTCTGTGAGTTTCGCTGTATCCAGGAAATTGTTGAAATTTATCACTGTATTTGTGTTAGGTGGATATCGTCCCCTTTTTTTAGCTATCCAGAGATCCATGTTAAAATCACCTATGCATATCTAGGGCTTGACATTTGTTGCAGCAAAATTAGAGAGGTCATCCCAGAGATCCAACCTGTTAATTCTACTGCAGTCTGAATGTACAAAGATGAAGCAGCTCTCCATATAACTCACCGTAATATATTGTTTTGTCATAGAAATGACACCAGGTGCAAAGGTTCCTTTAAGCCAAAAAATCCATATGTGACCTTGTTCTGCATTTAGTTCATTGGAAATGACTATGTTTTCATACCCTGGCAGCTCAAAATTGTTACAAAAAAATTTGGTTAAGCAATTCCCATAATATTTTGTTGTAGTCTTGCCATAGTTTTCCTGAGATATCTTATTGTTTTTCTATTTCCCAACCCTCTGGCATTTCAGAATATGACTTTCATTGATCTTTTCGAGTATAGCATGTCACTCTCGGGTCTATGGTATACACCTTGCCCCCTTCAAAAACATGATTAGGACCGAGAAGCACCTGCTCTTCATATTCCATTTCATCCACCCAACTTGACGGGTTGAGGTTTTGCCTGACTTTATTTATCGCTGTGAAATATGTGTCGCCTTCATCTCTGTTTGCCACTTTTGTTGGATCGTCTGCTACCTCTACTATATCTGCCACAAGATCCCCCTTATGTGGCGCTAAATTAGACTTTTCCGCATCTGTCTCTCCGTTTCTACTCTCCCCTTGGATTATCAACTTGGAGTTATTCTGCTGTCCTAATACAACGGAATCGGTTTGTTCTATATCATCTTCCACTTCTCTTAGTGCATCAAACTGGTTACTCCTGCTAGCTATACTGTCCATTTTGGGTGGTGTCGATATTCTATTGGTGCCCTTAGTGGTTGACCACACGACCATCTCTCCAATATTTTCGTGTTGCAGCACATGGGTAGATGGTTTAGGCATGCCTGGGAAGTAAATAAGAGGCGATGCAGTAATGCTCGCCTTCATAGATTCCTGAAAATACGCGTGTTTACCCCGTCCTGCAGTGATTGTCTTCCCCAACTCCTTGACCTGAGGTTGCTTTTCCTGGATTACTAATTTTTGATTACCCTTGTTACCTCTCGCTAGCTCTTTTCCCGTCATCGGTTTGGTCTTGTTATGCCCCCACTTTATTAGCTCGAAACGCTTTCTGCACAATCTTGCATTGTGCGATCGTGTGTCCCATATTTTTACAGTGAGAGTAGTCTTTGGGGATTCGATGAAGCATGACCTCTTGTTTGAAGATATTTCCCTCAATCTCTAGAAGAATATGGTCTGGAATTGGCTTAGAGAGATCAATGTCGACCAGAACACTCGCATGGAAACCATAGTCTTGATTTCTTGTCGATTGGTTTATCTGAATAGGGTTGCTCAGTGTCTTCCTCAGAGACAAGATAATCTTTTCACTCCACATTTCGAAAGACAACCCAAAAAACTTGCACCAAATCAGAACATTGGAGTTGCTATGTCTGTCCATCGAAAAATTTGGATTCCATGGCATGAGTCTCATAGGCATTTATTCAACCATCCAGGGTCCTCTGTTCCAAATCAATATCTTGTCTTCTTCTGACTCCAATTTAATGATGAAAAATCCCTTTCCAATAGCAATCAACTTGCACGTTCCATTTGTTTTCCAGTGATTTCTTACAAATTCCTGAACTATTGCGAATTTGATTTTCTGTAGATCCAGCCGTCCTATAAGACTGAATTGGTATACTAATATTCCAGTAGAGATTTTAGCTATAGGGATTGAAAGAATTGGGATGCCCCCTCTCTTTCCCCCTTCCAAAAGAATAGCAACTCTCTTTCTCTGTCTCTAGTCTACGAACTTTGTTCGCAAACGATTGAACTTGTTTCTCTCCACCCAGGGCAGGGATTTTACTTTAGGTATGAGATTCCCTACCCAATACCTGATTATTCTTTGTTGTTTGATCGGGGTTTCCTCCTGACATAATTTGGCTTGCTGAAGAATTGTTCTTTTCTTCCTCTTCATCCATGTTCATGAATCCCCAGGGACATACAACCATTAATTTAACCTTGTTTGCATGTATGGGTTGACCATCAAGGACCTGAACCTCTTGTAGACTTGGATTATCTTCTTTTCGGTATGCTGGATTGATCGGAGAGATGTTGGGAAGTGTATTCGCAGTAGGGTTTGGCGTAGGGGTGAATTTCCTCAAATTCGGATTACTGAGTCCCTCATTTCCTAGAGAATTGATTTCCCTATTTATAATTCCTTGTAGGAGAGAAAGAGATATCCATCATGATCATATTGAAGAACTATTAGGGATTCAGATTTGGGATTGGAAATTAAGCATTTTTGGATTGGATTGGAAATTAGTAGTTTCAGTTTTCACTATTCATATACACTGTAACTACTATTCATGAATATTGACAACAAAAATAGAAATTAACCTTACCCAATGCTTGATAATCCACCCCCAACTCAAGGTTCTTCCCAATAATCAAAAGTCCAACGAAGGGGAATCGAAGAATCAAAAATTTGGAGAATTTTTTTTTTTCATTTTTTTTAAGTCAATTATTCATGCTTATACAACATTTTCTTAAATGAGACCATCCAAGCATGTATCTGTACAGGTCAAAAATACTTTGACCATTCAGGAAAAAATCTAAATCATGTTTGAACATTTTCTATTTGCCAATAACACATACCTACGCCATACCACATCTGCCTGACGACCTGCTTCTTCTGGGATAATAATGCACAAATACATCATCGACTCTACTGTCGCTCGAACAACATCCTCTTGTTCGGCCGCGAGCTGTCTAGCCTCGGCTGAATTTGCTCCTTCATCCATCTGATCATACGTCCTCTTTCGAGGCGTCGCATTTGTTAACATAACATTCGAGCCTTCGACAGTTTCTTTTCCCTTGCCCTTTTGGGCCTATTAAACTGCATGTGGAACTATCTCTTGGACAGTAGAGCCTCGCCTCCTTACTTCAGCCGATGACACTGGAACCGTTCGACGAGTCCTTGGCACAAAGTTCGACTTCGGCCTTGTCAAGTTGTTATAATCCGTCTCGCTTACCACTTCAAGAGGGGTACCTTTTTCCTCCTCTTCGAAGGCCCAGCTGCGGTCAAAGTTTCTTTCAATAAAGTAACAATCTTCTTTCGCCTCTTTCTCAAAATCTCTAGCTTCCAAAATACTTTGCTCACCCTCTCTTCATTATCTTTAATCAGGTTGTCAATGTAAAGTTGAGGGTTTTGCAGTCCTCTACTGACAAGCTCTACTACAAATAAATTAAAAGTTAATTCATATCCGAAGTAACACAACATAAGACACTCAAACATACACTTACTTGATTTGTACAGCCTATTGGTCAGGGCAAGCTCTACCTCCCCATCTGCATACTCATAATTACCCTTCATTACTACCAAGTCCTTATCCCACCCGTGCCCAATCGAACAGAGGTCGAATATCCAAGGCTTCTCGGGGTGACACTGAATATGGTATATCCCACCTTCTTATTCGCCTTCCTCGAGTAGAACGATACCATGTCGAACCATTCGATTAAAGGACTCCTTTCGCGTACCAACTCTTTATTCATGCCTTCGATAGCCCTTATCATCTCGTAAAAGTTACTATTCATCTGGCATGGTGACACGTCCTAAAAATTTAGCACTTCCTTCACCAATCTTCGAAGGTGCAGTTGCATCCCTAGTTGAATTCTCTAACTCTAATGGCAAATAGAGTTACTATTCTCTAACTCTAATAGCAAAACCTATATATATATAGCCAGTGTACCTGGATTTTTTGGGCTAATATTTATAAATGAAACAAGTTATTCTAAATTGCGTATTTTTGTTTATATGCTATATGATGTCATATGAGAGAAAAATATAATACAATAGGTACAACTTGTTCTTCTGAATTGTGTGATATAGGTTTTGCTATTTATTTGATTTAAAAAAAAACAAATAAAAATTAAATCACCATAATCTTAGGCCGTGGCAATAATATTAACTACGGACTAAAATAGTGGTACATATCATATTATACCACTGATTATATCCGTGGTAAAATTGTATGGACCTCCACTACATACATTACTGTGGCAAAATGACTATTACCACTATTAAGTATAGTGGTAATTTAGTAAAATTGGTGTAGTGGGGTTTCGACGGCCGATTTCGATTCAATGTGCTCATTAACAGTAATGAATAGATCAGCGGTGATAAGCAACATTATAGGTTTACATTAACACTATAGTGACGAACATAATCATAGTATAATTAACATTAACATTATAGTAATCTAAGATTAGGGTTCACATTACTATGATCGTATCGTCAAATCCTTGTTGCCTGCTTATCATAGTATGAAAATCATAAATAATTTGGGGAACAAAATATGTGAAGTTATGAGCATAGAAAATACATTTGATGTGCTTAGAGTGTTAAAGAGGGAGGAACCTTTGATGTGTTTAGAGTGTTGAAAATGGAGGAACTTTTTATGCGTTTAGAGTGTTAGGAAGAGAAGAAAGCTAGAGTTGGATTTCAATGGCCCAAATCTATTCAATGTGACAATTAGCACTTAAACTGCATCAGGGTCATCCAAACTCACATCGTTGTTCGCGTCGTTAAAATCAACGATGAAGACCCAGCCCATATGTTGTATCTCTTTTTTCTTATAATAGATAGATCTTCAACCACAACTTCCTGATTTAAATCTCTGTAAGTTCTAATTTTAACTTCAATACTTTCAAGAGCTAAAACTTCATTTTTAGGTTTTACAAAAGGCTAAAAATGTTTTCACTCGTGTTTTGGATTAGACTGCCGTTTGATCATACTAGATCTATTATACATCAAAGAAAATAACCAAATCTCTTTATATTGATTTTTGAATCTGGCTAGCTATTATGATGACTTTTTTGCAAAGTTTAGAGCATTTGTACTTAACCCCTCAAATATTAGTCACCAAATTTGGCTAATTATAAAAGCCAAATAGTTTTTTCTACTGCATTGGACTCCTCAAACATTACTCGTCAAATTTCACATGTCATTTTCCCCACAAAATCTTTTAGTTGTGAGTAGATTTTGTTTTAATTCAAGCCCAATTCGACTGCCACACATAAGCATTAAATTTGGTTTGGAGAGTGAAATTAGTCAAATTTGGAGAGCCAAAATGAACTTAAGCAATTTGACTTTAATTTGAAGAGTTGTTTTAAAGGAATTTGACTCTCTAAATTTGCTTTTAAACTAATACGGAGAGTCAATTACATATGCTCATACTAGTTATTACACATAATATTATTTTTTTGGTATTTTTGTGATATCTACAAAAATCAATAAAAAAATCATTCAATTTACAATTTGATTCGATTTTCCCTTCTACGATTTATGATCTTACAACCTTGATCGCGATGAATCAAAATAACAATGACACCAGTCGGACACAGAACACAACATCCAATGATTTTATAAGCTGTGCATCTAATAAAAATAAAACATGGCAGTAGCCATTAATTAACTGCAGCAAGCGCTTGAGAAGTTGTTATTGAGTTTGGGTTTGCCAACTCTCCTAAAAATTTCATGTTGAACCATTTCCATATCCAGATGTGACCAAAGATATGCATATATACATCTTGATGATTTTACGAGACTGAATTTGCTACATAAAGGTAAATGTATAGTGAGTATTTTGCAGCTATCAAACCAAGAACGAATACTATCACAATTCTGCAATCCATGTATTCTGTGGAACATATATAACCATCTACCTTGAATGATGAATGATGATATATTAATAAATTGGCATAAAATTTGTCGCTTAAGTAATAAGATGGTTAAGTAACTTAAAGCTTAAGAATGTTAGGTATATTAGGCACATATTCTAGAGCCATAATCAACATGGCATCCCCATCTCTTTCATAAGTCCATAACTTTATGCTTTCTAACTTTAGCAAGAAAGAAGATAAACACATAAGTTCTCTTCTTTTATTATTAGAGTTGAGAACTATCTTTTTCTTTTGATTCAACCTCATCTCTGCGTACACTACTTGCGCAAAGAGAACAACCGAAACCTTTTTGGCTTTTGGGATGTTTTCGTAATCAGGAATAACTCAAAGAACCGGGTTCATATATACCTACATGGCTACATTCATAATGGTTTTTCGTGTATTTTCATGTTTCCCACAATTATTTGAGTATGAGATAATCAAACAAGCAATCCTTAAAGATACTTCTCTTTCAAGTTGCCTTTTCAAGTGCTGTCATATAATAATTTCTAAGGCTACCTTGTTCTTCCAACTCCATAGTAAGATGTACTTTAGATTATATATATCAATCACATATTCTCTTAATTTATACATCATAGAACTATCCCTTCACATCTTTTCTTTCTTATCAACCTTAACTTTACTCGAACAAAAGGGAATCATCTAAACCCCATTATTTCTAGTTATACACCGGAGCACGTATCCATGATTAATTAAGTCTTTTAAGTCAAACCCGAAATCTTAATCGTCCAACATTTGGAGCATTAAACAGAAGCCGTTTGATTTCCTGGATGTTACAATGTCCCTTAACATGATCATAGTGACATGTTCTCTCACTCAAGTCTCAAAAGATTTGCGTTATGAGATTCTTCAATAATGCTAATAAGTCCTTAAATACAAAGCCTAACTTCATTTCTTCTAGGACTGAAGTTCTTGATTTATAAGCGTAAAAGAATGGCATTTAATTGCTTCCCTGATACTTGGTCGTGGATTCAAGACCTTCCACCAATAACCCAATGGGAAAAAAATGTCATGTCCATATGCATCTACACCTCAGAATACAACCCGATGTCCCTAAATTTCTCCGTATCGAAAAGCCATAAAAACCATTCCGCGGTCTTCTCTATTCTTGCAGATACTGTCACCCTTTGGTCCTCTAAATCATTCAAACTCAATACCGGAGGCAAAATAAACGAGGAAATAGTCTTCTATCTCTTTCACAATTTAGTTACTAGTGTTGTTGGTTATGGTCCTAAGAAGAAAAATACCTCTACTTACATCCCCACGTTCGATAGTACCCTACGCCATTTCAAAGATATATTTAATCTCTCGTTATTCACTCTGGGGTTCCTCATTTGCATCTATGAAGCCCCACCAAGTTTCCGTTTGAGATGTGTAAACGCTTTTCAAGATCACTTAACAAGCTCACACTCAAAAGAAGCGTCAAAGATGCTCATGCGGTTCATAGGGTCTAACCTTGAAGAACAATGGATGCGGTCATTAAGTCTTGCAATTACTAATTGGATCGTAGAGCATAATTCTTCAAGTCATACCGTACGAGCATTATCTCCGCTGTTTTCTTACGCGAATTCCACAATTGGGTTGTGGAAAGTCCAGTTATATGGCCCTGTAATTGCTATGGACATCGAGAAATCAAGCAATACTTCCGCAGATGAGCGGTTATCGTTCTCGTTAAATTACCAACTGGTTGAAGGTGTGATACAGTTCTGTTACAAAGTTGTACCCAGACAGAAATGGGTTGACGTGGTTGTGAATATCGATAACATAAGGTTAGTACTTAGTACTATACGGTATAATTTCAATGCAACATGCATATATTATATACATGTCTTTTAAGGGGGGTTTTTTTTCGTATACTCTATAGGTGTGATGTGATCCAGCTTGTGTCCAAGACTCTTGCGGCTAAACGGGGCGTTGGAACAGAAGAAAAATATTTCCCATCCCGTATATCTTTACAACTTACTCCAACATTCCAAACCAATGTGTTTTCAGTGTCCGTAAGCAAATCGTCTGAGAACCCAGTCCGTGAAATCGGCATTGAAAAGACCCTTGAAGGTAGTTTCAATCCTCCAACCTCATTTGGCCTCACGGTTGCAGCAGGCGAGACGATGACCATAAGTTTAAAGCCTTGGAAGTTTGAACAATCCGTTTACGGATACAGTGCAAACTTGAATTGGTTTCTTCACGACAGCAATGATGGACGTGAAGTTGCCTCTTCTAAACCCTCTAAACTCGCATTGTGTCTACCCAATGCATGGTTTAAAAACCGATACTCTAGTGCTTATAGACCGTTTACTAGGCAAGGCGGGGTTGTCTTCGCAGGAGACGAGTATGGAGATAATGTGTTGTGGAAAGTTGATAGAAGCGCGATTGGGAAGAGTAAAGAGTGGGAGATTAAGGGGCAGATTTGGATTACGTATTGGCCTAATACGTATAGAACATTTTACAACGAGACCAAGATGCTAGAGTTTCGTGAAATCTTCGAACTATCCCTTGTGTAATCGAGTTCAAAGTCACTACTAAGAACTCAACTCCACTATTACAATGTATATCAAGTGAAAACTCATTATTTCATGCCTTAATAAAAGGGCATTCGAGTGAACCAAAATATTGAAATGTATTATAAATTTATAATCTTTGTATTCGACATGGAAATGTGCTAGCGGTATGTGAAAGTTCCCCAGTTGTTACTTGTTACTGTAAAACGTTTATCGAATGGATATACATTATTTGCGTGTGCTTATGCATTTTTTTGGTGTAAGCGAAAGCGAGAGCGCTTCTTAGAAGTAGAAGCAAAATTAGTGTTGTTGGTGAAAGTGTTAAGGTAAGAACTGCATATATTGTTCAAAATTATTGAGAGCATTTTATGGTAAGAACTGTATATTGTTCTAAATTGTATTGAAAATCAAAAATTTCAACCTTGCGGGTATGTTCCTAGAGTGCGCTGTTCGCGCCTAGGCGACGGAGATCGTGTGCAGAAATGGTTAGTGGATCACTGATACTGTAATGCAGGGAGGGGAAGTTGGAGGCTAAAAAAAAGAAGGCCCAAGTGACCAGTGAACTCTTTAATTATCTTCTACAGCGGTAGTATGTTAAAATGGGGAGGCGAATGGAGATGATTTAGTAATAAAAAAAAGAGAACAAGTGGGCGAAGAAACTTAGGAGAGAGGGCGGAGATTTCTGTATCAACCAAACTCGCCATTTCTTCTCTCTCTCTCTCTCTCTCTCTCTCTCTCTCAAGCTCTTCTCATGGATTCCGTCGCAGTTCTTCGCTCCTACCATTGTAAGTCTCTCTCTCTCTCTCTACTGTTTCTGTTTTGTTAGTTTGGATTTGGTTTCAAATATTTCATCTGAAATCCTGGGTTTCTGTTTTGAGCTAAGAATGAACTCTGGGTACTTCTCTAAGTAGTTGGTAGTTGGTAGTTGTAGTTTAACTCAAATGATGAGATCCAAGAGGACTTCTAGAGAGAGTGAGAGATGGGGTTGGTTTGAGAATTCTTATGTTTTGATGGTTATGTTACAGGTGCTGCAAGTACAATTATGTATACCCATTCTTTACTTGAGAAGCCTGGTGTGTTGGTTCCTCTGTGCAATGGGGGATCGAAGAAATCGTTGGTTGCCCATGGCTTGGCGGTTGGTGGGCGATTCAATTTGACTTCGTTGGCTAGAAAGGGGAGCTTTCTGCAATGTGTTAAAGCTGTGGAAACTAAATTAGCAGCACCTTCTGATGGTAAATATGTTCTGCATCTTATTCTGTAATGTGTTGTTCATGCGAGAATTTGTTTGTTTGTTATAGAAGTATTGAGTGGTTTAATATCTAAAATGTGAAATATTTTGTATTCAGTTTTTATGTAAATGTAGGACTACCCTTGATGTTATTTTCCTGACAAACCTCATGTAATAACGATGGAAGAAACTTTCACATGGGTTTATGAAATGTACTCATTCTCATCAAGGAATTTTTTTTTTCCGGTGAAACTGCAAGCACTATTAGGATTAAAGGGTAACCGCTTTCAAGAGTTCTTTTTTCTTAGATACCATAGTCCTTACATTTTGACCAATACAGGCAAATGAATCCTGCATAGCCATTTAGGACTTTTGTGTCTTGTTGTATATGATTAGGATTTCTCATTTAATGTGGGGAGGTAGAATAAAGACACAAGAGTATGCATATCAAAATGGAAGTAAGGCAGTCCGGGTTATGTATTGTAGTTGTAGCTCTATAGAAAGTAGCAAGCATATTAATTTTGGGGAAATTTAGGAAAGAGCAAAACCAAAGTGAAAAGGCTCAATGTGCCTTAATTTAAGAAACCCCTGCAGTCATGGAAGCAAAAAAATGATAAAAAAGGGGTGGATGCATATGTCTCAACATCCAGTCTAAAGGACATCATTCCAACTCTGACAGGACCTACTAAATAGTTCATGATATATTTGGGCAAGTTACCTAGACCGGTCACTCTATTCTCCTAAACCATTCATTCTTTTCTCTTCAGCAATAGAACGTTGTCATCCTCCATTGGTTGTAGGTGAATTCTCTAATCCGGCCTAGAGATTTGGAAAGGATCGTTGGATGCTTGATTCCTCGCTTATTAAGGAATGTTATCCGTTCTTGTTCACTATTCAGATTATCATTAGTTCATTATCGAAGAAATGAAGAGTGTATATCATACAGATTTGTCATGGAATTTGGGCTTTTGACATCGTTTCAATGATCAAGAATTGGCAACTATGGATCCTTTTTCGGTATGCCGTGTAGTTTTTATCCTCAACTAGGGTGAGGATATAATACTTTCGAATATTTTTGCAAAGGGTTCTTTTTATGTGAGATTTTTCTATAAGGCCCTTTCAAGGAAACGCCCGGTTCATCATTGATTTCCAGAGAAGAAACTTTGGGTACCTAAACTTCCAACCAAGGTGTTTGTTTTTTGTGCTTTAACTGTCTACTTGAGTAGGGCCTTAATCAATGATATTTTACGTAAACACAATGTTCTAGCTACGAGCTATTGTTCCATGCATAAGTGTGATAGAGATTTCATTGACCATATTTTTCTTTATCGCCCTTTCGCTCAAAAATATTTGTCTTTTGGTGGAGTAAAATCACATTTGACATAAAGGGGTGTTCTTTGACTCATTTGTGGCTAGCTGGAAAGATGTATTCATGTGAGTATTATGATGTTTTGTTCTAGTCTTGGAGTGTTTCCTCTTTCGTTATTTTTCTTTACCTTGTCTTCTCTAATCTTTTTTCCCTATCAATAATTTACACTTGAAAAAAAAGGTGGCTTCGGCCAATTTGATCACAATGTTTGACCTCGTTTGCCTAGATTAGTAGATTTTAACCAGACGGGAACTAGAACATGTCAGCCACCAAATAGGGGAGGCTAGGTAGCAATTGTGGTGACCTCGGGTGGGATAAAACTTTTGAGACCTTGACAAAATTGTACAAGCAAACATGCTTAGGGGATTTGCAAGCAAACAGACTGTGGGATTTCTTGAGCATCGTGGTTATTTTAGTGGTTAATTTTGCAAAATTAATGAAATGTTAGGTAGTCTTCCAGCCTAATTTTGTTATCATATTCAATTAAGTAGTCATGTTTTTTGTTGCAACTTTACATTGCCATCAGATAATTATGTACAATATGGTTACTCTCATTAAGGTAAACTGTTAGTGAAAACTGTTAGTAGGTTTGTTTCAGTTGTTTCTAAATTCAAGGGATATTGCTTTACATGTAATCATGTAAAAAAGAAATCTGGTTAAGATAAAACCATGAGATGTGTTAGCGAATATAGTTGTATTATGAGTGAGTATGGCGTGTACGGCCATTCTCTCTAACAAGAAATAAATGGCTAGTATGTCTGTCGTAGATTTTTAAATGTTTTCCTAGGATGCATGCTTTTGGTACATATTCAATTAAGTAGTCATGTTTTTTGTTGCAACTTTACATTGCCGTCAGATAATTATGTACAATATGGTTACTCTCATTAAGGTAAACTGTTAGAGAAAACTGTTAGTAGGTTTGTTTCAGTTGTTTTTAAATTCAAGGAATATTGCTTTACATGTAATCATGTAGAAAAAAATTATGGTTAAGATAAAACCATGAGATGTGTTAGCGAATATAGTTGTATTATGAGTGAGTATGGTGTGTACGACCATTCTCTCTAACAAGAAATAAATGGCTAGTATGTCTGTCGCAGATTTTTAAATGTTTTCCTAGGATGCATGCTTTTGTTACATATTCAATTAAGTAGTCATGTTTTTTGTTGCAACTTTACATTGCCGTCAGATAATTATGTACAATATGGTTACTCTCATTAAGGTAAACTGTTAGAGAAAACTGTTAGTAGGTAGGTTTGTTTCAGTTGTTTTTAAATTCAAGGAATATTGCTTTACATGTAATCATGTAGAAAAAAAATTCTAGTTAAGATAAAACCGTGAGATGTGTTAGCGAATATAGTTGTATTATGAGTGAGTATGGCGTGTACGACCATTCTCTCTAACAAGAAATAAATGGCTAGTATGTCTGTCGCAGATTTTTAAATGTTTTCCTAGGATGCATGCTTTTGTTACATATGTTTCTTTGTGGTTTACAAAAATTACTAGGCTAGGTATTTGGCTTTGGCCTCATGGTTATCAACTCATTTCGAGAACATGAAACATTTGAAACTGGCCTTTCGTGTTTGACAACATTAGTGACCAGGGTAACTTTTCATATGGTTGATAATGTTGAACTGGTGGAATAGAATTAACTTTTGGCAAAGATTAATATCACGGGAATGACACCTCAACCTTAAATGGTTCATTAATATGATCTTGATGGGTTACGTAGTCGTCACGGTTCATTAATATGATCTTGATGAGTCACGTGGTCGTCACGCTACCTGCGTAGGCGGTCGTCTCTCCACCTTGCAGGACTACTCTCTCTATATTAGATATTTCTAATTAGTTTATTTGATTTGCATGATAATTAGGAGAAGTCTCCTAATTAGAGTCTAGCTAGGGTTTCTATTTGTAATAGGTTTTTTCTACCATAAAAGAGAGCCTAAGCTTAGTTTATTTCTTAGGTTGGTTAAAGTGAGAAAGAAAGACTTAGCCTTAGAAAGTGATGTAGAGTTTGGGGTAAAACTCATAAACCCTAGGTCTTTTGGCCTTTATTTTATAAAATTAAGAGTGATTTCGATTAAAAGGCGAGTTTAGTTTAGTTAATTGTGATTGTTAGAGAGAGCTTCCGCTATAGTTCCTATCAAATTTGGTATCAAGAGCAAGGTTCGTTCCTTCATTTTATTTTATTTTACACAACAAGATGGAGAAGATATATGCCATAATCGATCAAAAGATGGATGCGACAATTGCCTTATTGAGTGCCCTTGTCAATTCCGATAGCGACGAAAGATTTGCCAACGCCATTGAAGATGAAACAGGAAGAAGATGGAGTTACTGGATTTGGCGTAGTAGAGTCGCCGATTAACGGCGAGAAAATTCTATATTTTCGTCAAAGTTCTCAAAAAGAAAGTAACATTGCAACAAAAACACCAATTCAGATCAGCGGAGTTATTTAATCGTCCATGGGAAGCATTGGAGATTACAATCGAGGTGTGGGGTTACCAAAAAGAGGGGATGCGCTACCACAGTTGCAGCGAAGGTTGCAGAGTCGTAGAAGAAGTTGAAAAAACCCTAAAATTTGGATCAACGAACTAATGATTCCATCATGGGAATCATGGGAAGCTTTGGGGAAAGTTTTTCTGTCGTTTAAGCTCCAGAAAACGGCGGCAGAGAAAACAAGGGTTTGCCTCCGGTTTGTCGGCAGTTTATTGGGGAAGATGAAGTAAAGGGCATGTGAGAAGCACACCGTCATGCACAAATTATGGCATGCCCGTTAACATGTGGCAAGGCATGCCTTTAATGGAGTCATGTAATGTGCATATGCCAACCAAATCGGCCCAGGCCATCAAACCCATTGGGGACAGCCCGAGCCATAGCAACCTGCCCAACTCAAGCCCAGTTCAGATGCACCACACCTAAACTCAAACGTGTCCACTAAGGACCGCAAGCATAAGTATTGTACCATCCAATCCAGGCCTATACTCGGCATCACCCAAGCCTACCACAGCCCCGAACAAGGTAACGACTTCGATTACAACTCTGGTTACTCCAACGATTTCAGTAGTCCCGAATTCCGTTGGGTACCAAACCAAGTTCGAGAGAGTACAAGTAACCCAATACGAGCTGAATTTCGCAATTCCTCTCCATTAATTGATTGTGATAACCCCTCAATCTTTAATGAGTCTTCAGAAATGGTAATTCATTTGCAGTTTAGTAATCCATTTTTTCAAGAGTTTGAAGATCGTTCAAGTCGACTTTTAATCAGTTTTTGGGAATTCAAGATGAAGTCATGCACGGTTTATTTGGCGAAACAATAGTTTCTTTATTTGCTGGCAAACCAAATGGGTACGGTACAGCAAGAACCGTGGGAGGATTTGTAGCTATCCTACGCTCAGGGTTACTTCTTCCGTCTTCAAAATTCGATGACGAATTTTTCACAGACGGGGAGAGTTGATGGGTCACGTGGTCGTCACGCTACCCGCGTAGGCGGTCGTCTCTCCACCTTGCAGGACCCCTCTCTCTATTTTATATATTTCTATTTAGTTTAGTTTATTTGATTTGTATGATAATTAGGAGAAGTCTCCTAATTAGAGTCTAGCTAGGGTTTCTATCTGTGATAGGTCTCTTATATCATAAAAGAGAGCCTAAGCTTAGTTTATTTCCTAGGTTGGTGTAAGTGAGAGAGAAAGACTTAGCCTGAGTGATGTAGAGTTTGGGGTAAAACTCATAACCCGTAGGTCTTTTGCATTTATTTTATGTGATTAAGAGTGATTTCGATAATAAAAAAAACAAGTTTAGTTTAGTTAATTGTGATTGTTAGAAAGAGCTTCCGTTATAGTTCCTATCAGAAATTAATGAAAATTTTGCCCCATCTGTATAGTTTATCCAATTTCATCATTTTTATTACTTTCTAACTATACTTTTTGTACTGTTTTAGTTTCTTCAGAAAGCACTAAACAAGAGCCAGTGAAGAACAAATCCATGTATAATGCAACATTTCCTAGTGGAATTGAGGTAAGCATTTTCTTTATGTGGTTTCATTGGCCCCTTCTATATTATCTTGTATTGATTATCTGTTGATTGAAGTGTTCAACACACATACAGTAGATGGTAAACAACATAATGTTCTGTTTCATTACACATCATACTATTTATCAACTTCCAGGGTCCCATTGTGTCTAGTGTAATGCCTCACATGTCATTATAATATGTTTATTAAAGATGAAACATTGTTTCCTACTTCGTCACTGATGTTCCACGTAGCAGATTATTTTGATTTGTCTCCTTCATGTTCTTGGTTTTTTTTAATCATATCTCGAAGTTATGTGTTTTAGAAGCTTATATTAAATCTAACAAGGCGTGGAACATCATCAACGGCATGGGCTCAAGTATATCTTAACTGATTCATTAAAGCGAATCTTAACTGTCTTGACCAGAACTGCCAGCTTACAGGCTCTTTTGCCAGCTCACATGCTCCCTACATGCCAGCCCAGCTTTTTCTCTAATTGCATGACCGCCTTAAAAACCTATAAATAGGGATCTTCTGCTCCATTTGAAAGGACCCAAGACATATGCAAAAACACCTTAAACCTCTGCCCTAAATCTTTCATTCACTCCTACAAATCCTGATTTCTTTGCTTCTGCTGGTCCTATTTTTTGACACTTCTTGGTTGGTTTTCATTTATCACTTTTTGTTCATGTTAACTCTCGGCTTTTCCTTGAATTTGGAATTTTAGCATAGAAGTGTCAGTTAAGTTTTGATGGGATTACTTGCTATTACAGCTCAATGTACATAACTATGTTGCGTTGTTATCTCACCTCCTGCTTGCTTGTGTGTGGAACAAGCCAGTTCATTGGTTTCCTTTATCTCTGCATACTCTGTAGAGATTCTTGTAATTTTCACGACATTCTATCACAAGAACAGTGGAGGTTAGTTAGAAACTGGTAGATCCAGACTATCTCTTGGAGGAGGTCTTCAATTTTATAACTTATAAAGAGATAGGGTGGTGCAGGCGGATATTGGGTTGATATCTTGTTTGGCAGTCAAATCTTAGTGGAGGAGTTTAGTATATGTATGCATCATCACTAAAAATGGTGTTAGGAGGGTTTCACAGTTTGTAAGGGTGATGTAGGTTTAGGGTTTGGAAGATGCTGATTCATGGAGTTGGGGGGCATTGAAAGGTGGTAAAATAATTGAGGTGTTGTTTATATACCTCCAGTTAGGGAGGATATGAGAGTCTAGAAATTAATTAATGATCGGCGCTTCTCGTGAGGTCTTCTTACTGCTTTTCTTAGAAACTTAGCACCGTATCTCCTTTAAAGCCTTATTATTGCTGGTCCGAAGATTTTTGGAAGATTTATTTCACGTTGAATGTGACTCTTGGCAAAATTATTTGCCAGAAAAAAGATAATCTGAAATTACTGATATGTGGATAGTGCTAGTGGCAAGTTGAGCCATCATCTTCCTCTTCATTGTTTATGAAGCTACTCGGGGGTGGTAATTAACTTGTACTATGACATAAGCGATACTGGAGAGGCTACTAAGTCTGCCGGATCTTTATCCTAGATGAGGACACTATCAACACAAGGCAAGTTTTGAATAAATTACTCCCTTATTCACTCATTTAATCTTGAGATAAACAAGAATACTTCCAATGAATTGAGGAGCATCTCTCCATTATTCTGGAGGTGATATGTTTGTTAAGAGGCTACTTTAGACAAGATGAGAGTCTTTGGTTAGGTAGCCCTCACATCAGGATAGTAGGAATGGTCACTATATATACAACTATTGAAGTCAGTAAATCCTGCGCTTTCCCATTTTCTATTTTTCCTGCATTTCTCATCTTCGAGTTAGGGCTAGAAAGCTAATGAAAAGTAGGTTTTCTCACAGCGTGTCTTTTGATACTACAACATTTATGCTATATTTTCCTTTTATTTTCAAGCATCTTATTTGTTTTACATAGATAAACCCACTTTTAACAAGATCGGTAACTCATGATAGTACAGCGTGATTTGATCCCAGGTCCCTGGTAAGTGGTAATTCCCAGGTACCTTACCAGCTGGCAGCTAGGCTAGCTGGTATTTTCCCTGAACATCACATTGCTGCTGTTTTAGTCACATTGTGAACCATTATAATTTAGCATACAGTTGGTATTATATGTAGTCGTAATAATATTTATTTAATAATTGCATACTATACCTTATTCTATATTCAAGTGTATGCATTTTCAACTCATTTTGGTTCATAAATTTATTTCAATGCCTTTATGCTTCTCTTTCAGGCATTGGTACTTGAAGTGTGTGACGAGACTGAAATAGCCGAACTAAAACTTAAGGTATGGCTCTTAAATTGCCAATAGTGTATTTATTTTAATCACGAGAACAAATTATCTTGCTTAGTGAACATTCTAGTTAATGGCCTTCAACCAACGAGAATAGATGTGTTTCAAAATATGATTAAGATGATTTTAGCATTTCAAGTACCTGCAGTTTGTGACAGCTAACACAACTTATTTGAATTCAGTGGTCTGATTTTCATAATGAAGAGTACATCTAGGAGTGGAATATAGTATGTGGATGAATAGGGGATGTCACAGACTTAATTCCTGATTCATTTATTTATTTGGTTTCTTTGATAACCTGGATAAGTAAGCTGCAAGCTATTTCTATTGGGTTCAGAAACTAATTATCAGCCTGTGTCTTATGTCTTGTATCATTTGATAAATTATTTGCTACATTGGCTTTTCTGATTTATGGCTATCCAATAGAAATCACGCTTGGAAAGGGTGGACATTTAGCTAGATCAGCGGGTGTATTTTTTATATAATACAATTTGTGACACCAGATGTAAATACAATATTGATTGGATTTGCCGCTTCAATGGCATCTTTGATCCTGGTCGAAGGAAAAATTACCACGTTGTAGTATTTTCATAGCTGAAAGTGTTAATCAAGTTACAAAAAGATGTCCTTCATGAGTTCAAGGGTATTTGAGATTTTGTTATGTCTACACTCAACCTGGAGCGATATTTATCTACTCCATTTACCAATGCTTATAAGCTTCTGAACTATTAAGCCGATGACCCCTAGACTGTTCGCGGTTCGCCATCCTCTTTTTTGGTGGTCCCTCCAACCAATAATAAAGTGACACATGTACAACTTTGTTAGACTACTAAACTTTCTCCGCACAAATCTCTGAAATTGAAGAGTTGCAACTCTTCAACAACTATCAAATTTCATCTCTCTTGAAGGGAATATCTCCAATTGCACCCTTTTGGAAAGGAAACAATTCTTTTCAAAACCCATTAAAATACCTATTACGTTTTTCCATCAAAACTTTTACACCAATAAGTTTATTTTACCTTCCTCTGTCTCTTCATCATTCGCAACTCAAGAACATGGAATCCTAATTTATACTCTCTTAGTCTCTCTCTATATATATATACTGTGTTTTAGGATTTTTGTTTGAATTTGCGGTTGTTTGATGCGAATACGATGTAAACTGGTTTGATTACTACTTATATACGTTCAAAACATACTCTATCCAAGGGCCCTCTAAATTGGTACCAAATTTTAATCGTAGATCTTTAGGGAACTACTGCATTTGTGAAGGTTATGGTGAATAATTCAAAAAAGATTTAGTCATTATGGATTGATTTTTAGGAAAAGATGGGTTATTTATTCGCCTATTTATTGGCGTTCCGGCCACAATAAGGATGATCTATTGTGCCAATTACAGGGCTCATCCAAACATTCCCTTGAAATGGTGCAAAACCTATACCTTCTAGCAAGTTTTTTTAATCTGTTTTCATATTGTTTTGGATTTTATTTGCCCCAATATTTAATTGGTGAAAGACTTCCTCTACTGGGTTGTTTATATATAAAAATAGGCATTGGTTATGTAGATAATACCTAATTCAGTCATTGCTCCAAAATTGGTACATATTTACTATTTGTTATTTGCTTATGTTTTTTTATCTTTTTTCTTTATCATAACGATTTCATGTAACTTTAGTTGTCACTTTGGTGTTTTTCTTTCAGTCACTCCGTTCTGGAAAAAAACATTCAATCCGTTAATCTTGTAGTTCTTTCTCATCTAACTCCTCCCTGTACAAAATTTCGGTCAATTAGAAATGAAAAAACTAATTTTTAAGATAAGAAAATGTTTGAGAAGGAAAGTTGCACGCGCATCGCGCATGCTACTTTACTAGTTCCTAATATAATGGGATCCATGCCAGTGTGGAATCAATTATTCTATAGTGAGTTCTAACTTATGTAACATTGGCCCGAGTACGTGTGTCGGTGTCTGGTACGAGTACAAGGTGTCGGACACGGTGAAGAAGAAAAGTACCTTGAAAGTAGTGTTAGACACGTATGCCGGCATGTCCGAGTTGTTGGAGTGTATGTGTGTAACTACACATATCTACTTTAGTCCCACATTGGGTAGGAATAGAAGTAGCTTAAAGAGCCCCTGTTATATAAAGGAGGCTAAGTTGTAATCTATAATCAATTCAAGAGTGAATAAACTTTCTCCTTCTATTTATTTCTACATGGTATCAGAGCGGTTGAGTTCTTGAAGACAGTGTAACGGTTCCTTGCTTCCGCCGGCGGCGGCCGTTGCCGTCGCCGGATTACTAGAAGGAAGAAAAGAAAAAGAAAAAGAAAAAAAAAGAAATCGTGATTCAACAGTTTCTTCTTCATACCCATTCTCTGTGATTAGTTTGGTGTTTTGGTGGTGATCACTAGCTAATATAGTATTATTAAGAAGAAACTGTTGAATCACGATTTCTATTTATTTCTACATGGTATCAGAGCGGTTGAGTTTTTTTTTCTCCCCCTTTTTGAACCGGATGAAGATGTTAGACTACCTTCCACCTCGATCATGAGTTATTGGTTTCGTTCCCTCGAGTGATTTTCTCTTCCTCAAGTGGATTTCTTTGTCCTGAAGTGAATTGTTTTTTTCCTTCAGTAGATATCTTTTTCCTCGAATAATTATCTCTCCTCAACATAACCTCGAGTGATCCTCTTCATCGACTAATTCTCTTACCTCAGTGTCTCTTCAAGATATTTACATACCCTCGAGTGGGAAAACTGGCAAGTCGATTAGTGCCGCCGATTTCATAAGTACGTGTGGGAAAAATGGCAAGTTGGAATGCCGCCAATTTCCCAAGGGATATGTGGAATTTTGAAGTCTTTCTACTGCTGTAAAAGGATTGTCTAGAAGAAGTTTTATATGTTTTAAGAGGAGCCTTAATTTTTTTTATCAGTGAGGGAGTGATTGTATTTTCATGAGGGATTATTTGTTTTGCTTTCTTATTGTTATCCACCTTGATACAAACATATTATGTTCGTATCAACGTGAGGGGAAGTGTTGGAGTGTATGTGTGTAACTACAGTAACTACACATATTTATTTTAGTCCCACATTGGGTAGGAATAGAAGTAGCTTAGAGAGCCCCTGTTATATAAAGGAGGCTAAGTTGTAATCTATAATCAATTTAAGAGTGAATAAACTTTCTCCTTCTATTTATTTCTACACGAATGTACCGTCGGATACATGTTTGCACGAGTTATTTTCAAAATATTCCACGTCCATGTGAGATTAGATTCTTAACCCATTATGAACATCAATATCTGGGAATAGATCGTACTATACGTGGGGATGGTTCCATGGGTCCAACTCCGCCAGGTCTGCTCTCTCATGTCCAGTTTGTGTCTCACCAGTCATCATGTAAGGGTACTTAGGTCATTGACCATAAGTAATTATTATTATATTTTGATCCAATATATATAAAGACTAAGGAGGCGCGAAGAGTAGTATTTCACACACTTTTCCTCTTCTTTTTCATCAATGAATTCAGAGGCATCTAGAGAGCTATTAATGTCCAGTGTGTGACAGTTACCCGGTCATTACACAAGATAGTCTTTGTTCGTATATCTCTTCAACTTAGGAACCTTTCCAAGTCCTCAGATTATCTGTCCGAGTGATAGGTGATTTGGGTATGCTTAATAGTGACTGAATTAGAAGCAGGGCAGACTTCTGCTAAAGTTTTGTAGTCACCTCAAACACTGTCTTACATTTAGATCACGATAACCCGCAGTCAAGCTCAATGGGAAGAATTAGTATCTGGTATGGGCACGATTAATAAAACGTATATTGCAAGCCGAGGAAAGATCGGCTATTATTTCATTTTATTAATTAGGGTAAGTTGAAAACCGTAATTTAATTTAGTGACATTATCTGTGATTTTGTTTGGGGGAAACTGTAATTTTGATTTACTTAATTGGTTTCTCAAATCCTATTGCTACCATGGATTTAAAACCCGGAAGTTTTATTTATTTATTTTTTTGAACAGGTTGGAGGCTTTGAAATGAATCTAAGAAGGAACTTGGGAGCCACAGTAGCTACAGCACCTATAATTTCACCTTTAACGCCACCACATATTCCTAGTCAACCGATGTCCCAATCAGCCCTGGTGTCACCACCAACATTGCCATCAATATCCACTTCAGAAACCACTGTTAACTCGGGGAAATCACCGAAGCTTGTGTCTTTGGAAGCTTCTGGAGCAACTGGATATGTCCTAGTATCATCCCCAACAGTATGAATTTTTCATCAACTTATTTCAATGTTTCTCACTTTGAAACATTTTATCTTGAACTACTGCCAACCTCTACAATTCTATTTTCGCTAGGTGGGATCTTTCAGAAGGGGAAGAACAGTGAAAGGAAAGAAGCGGCCTCCAGTCTGTAAAGAGGTATGATCAATTTCCTTCTACCTCCTTTACACTTAGATTTGCTGAAACCATGCACTTTATTTGTTGGAACCAAGCACATGTTACTAAAAGCGATTAAATTTGCAACTTAGGGGTGACTAGTGGGATTGATTCTATAATACAAAAATGATGTGAAACTAAGGGTGGTCCATCCCAGATCCTAACCCAACCCAACCCAACTTGGATGTGAAGTGTCCTATCCAAACCAACCCGAGTCAGGTTGTATGGGTTGGGTCTGTTGACATTTTTGTAGCACACTACTGAGCTCAGATTCGTCACAGTGGCACCTACTAATTTGCAATTGAAAAAAACTTGCTTAGCTTTCCAATTACTCAAGTTGGATCACCCTATATATCTTAAATCTGAATTTGAAACTTACAGAGCTAAATATTTTTATTTACTTGAGAAGTTCTATATGGCATCGAACATTTAAATATACTATTAACTATTATTATGTACAACTCTTAGTGCAAAAAGAAATTTATTATGACAAAAGTTAGGTTCCAGGTTGCTGTATCCCTGCCCAAACTTGGTGTAGTCTGTAATTGTTGGTTGTGAGGCCAAGCACGTGTACTAAAATTATAGTAGCCTACTCGTAGCCTTCCAAGACTAACCGAACACTCGAAGACTACGTCGAAGCCTACCAAAGACTGGAAGCCTAGGAAACCCACAAAGCAGCCAAAAGCATATGGCCTACCCGAAGCCTTCCGAGACTAATCGAACACTCGAAGGCCACATCAACGCCTACCGAATCCTTGAAGACCAGAGATCTCGTGCGTCAACCAAAGCCTACGGCAAACCAGCAGTCGAATCCAAACAAAGCTTCGCCTATACCAGTATATAGTCGAAGACAGACAACTCAGCAGACAATACGACAGACAGGCCAACAGATAGCTACAGTGGGCAGAACCGACCTTCCGTACGGGATAGCTACCCCAAAAGGGTATACATGTAATATGACCTCTCTATGGTGACTCGTCATTTCCTATCTCTTATAAATAGGGGAGGAGAGCCATCATAAAGAGGTTATAAAAACTCAGCCTAAACCTCCCCATAAGATTAGAAACCTTCGAGCATATTCGAGCTCCGACCAATCCGAACTGTAATCCCATTTATATATTCAGTTTCCCATTCAAATCCTCGCTAGAGGTCGTGGTGAATCCTATTTCTTGGACTCTACGCAAGTGCGTCCACGTAGTGTAATCTCATATTGCTAGTTGACTTGTGTGTAAACCCCATATAACGAGTTTAATCCCATGGTGAAAGAGCGTGAACTCCCCTCTACGAGATTACGCCCCTACATTTGGCGTCGTCTGTGCTATACCATTGTCCTCAATCCTTTTTTTTCTCCCTCTACCCATATTCGATGGCCCCCACCCTCTGTTCCACCTCAGCCATTGTCGGCACCCCTGCAGACGGTATTGCCGCCCAGCTGTCCCACATAAACCAACAGTTCGCTCATGCAGAAGAGCGTCACACCAGCCAACTTTGCCTCGAACGCGAAAACCGCCGTCAAGAGCTCAAAGCAGAACGGCAACGCCGTTTGTGTTGCCGTTTGGAAAAAAATGTCAGACAACACCAAGCTCTCGATGAGCTACGCCACACAGTTTGGGAACTACAATAGGTACAAACCTAGGATGCCCTTGTGCGTCCCCAAGCCCCTGTACCCTCGCGCATATCCGCCTGCGCGCGCCTAGGCCCCCACCCCTATACTGAGGTGCCACCGGTCTCCCTTGGTGCCAAAGGTGCCCCCACTAACATACCCGAAGGTTCGATACACCTCGGCATCCCCATTTCAAAGGACTCGTCAACACGCGACTCTACCACCCGTGGCTTTACCGTTCTCCCCCTCGAGCAGCCTATCTCACTCAACAGGAGCTCGACCAGAAAATCCACGCTGTCATCCGCTTCAGTGCCAGCCCCACTCCGAACTCTTGGAGTCGCCTTAACAATCCCATCTGCCCGAAGCTCCTCACTATCGAGGTGCCTCCGAACTTCCATACCCCAAAAATTTGCAAATATCGAAACACCGACCCTCAATCCCATGTACTCGAGTTTCAAAACGCTTTAAGCCTTCACTTCTCCGCCGATCACATCCTCTGTCGAATGTTCCCTACCAGCCTTACCGACAGCCCTCTCAAGTGGTACCACAGCCTCCCTAATGGGTTCATTCGAAGCTTCGAACAGTTATCCAATTTGTTCATCTCTTATTTTGCCTTCAACAAAGACCGCGAAGTTCAAGTAGATGCCCTCTTCAACTTCCGAAAAACACCCGTCGAAACACTCAAGAACTTTACCAAACATTTTCTCAATGAATCGCACAAAGTCGATAACCTCGATTGCGCTAACGTCGTGTTAGCCTACTCGAATGCTTTGCCCAACTACAGCCGCGTTAAAGAATACATCGTCCTCCAAAATCCCCGAAACCTAGAAGATATGTTGTCTAAAGTAAATGGATACATCGACCTCGAGCGTCTCCGCGAAACTAATCGCCAGGGACGAGCCCCCACCAACAACTACAATAAACCACGACAACCAAACACAACCATGGTCGCTCCCGTCTACAACGAGACCGACAACTGAAAACGCGGTAACTTCGACGACCAATCCACCCAGCCTCGCAAGAAGCAACCCATGCCAGTCCTACCCAAACTTACTGTCCTCATCAGTACCATACAACCAATCATCCAGGCCGACTCTATTTGGCAAACCCCTTACCCCATCGAAGTCAAGAAGGATGAACTATATTGCCAGAACCACAAGTATAACTGTCATCCCACTAGCAAGTGTTACGCGTTACAGCGTTCACTAGAGATGATACTCAAAGCAGGGCGCCTGCACCAGTACGTCGTTGATCTCCCCAGTTAACTCGATGGGTTGTACCTCAAGCCTTAGGCAACCCCGAATACGGGACCCAACGAGGTACACATTTTTCAAGCCCATATGATAGAAGTCAACAATATCGATAGTGGTCACTTCCGAAGTAAACGAAAGCGGGTTGAAGAATGTTGCAAACTTTCCCAGTCCTCCTACCCGAATCAAGTCGTTATCCTCGACCCGAAAGTATATCCTTCATCGACTGTGACATTTCTCATGTTCGTTTGCTTCATTCTAACCCCTTAGTCATCATGGTCAAGGTCGAGCACCTGGTCCTTCACACAATGCTCGTCGACACCGGAAGTGCCGCCGACGTGCTTTTTCTTCAAACAGTCAAGGTTATAGAAAAGACTGATCTGATCACCCCAGCCAATGTAAAACTAAAAGGCTTTAACGGCTCAACCGAGGTCGTCGTAGGAAGAATCAGCCTCTCCGTCACCGCGAGCCAATGGTCTTACAAACCAGTTTCCTTGTCATCGACAAAAAATCAGAATACCTCAGGATTTTAGGCCGCGACTGGCTCCACGCCATGAAGGCCATACCTTCGACCTAACACCAAGTTCTGTGTTTCACCACCCCATGTGGCACCTGGGACATGAAAGAATCTCAAAAATTAGCTCGATCCTGCGATCATCCAGAAATCAATCTTACGCGGGAACTGGTCAAACCATTGCAATCACAGCAACTCTCCCTCCTCAACCCATCGATCCCATACACCAATTTACAGACGACGAAAATCTTCAACTTGCCACATTTATTCGATCCAACAAAGATGTCTTCGCCTGGACATTCCACGAGATGCTCGGGGTCAACCCTACCCTCGCTTGCCACCACTCGACCTTATTCCTAAATCCGTCAAATAAAAGAAACGCACCTTAGCCCCGAGGATTCAAGACGCGGTGAACCTCGAGGTCGAAAAGCTCTTAGCCGCAGGATTCATACGCGAGGTCAAATATGCTGATTGGATCTCAAACATCGTCGCCGTACCCAAAAAGAACGGCAAGATCCGAATTTGCGTCGACTTCACTGATCTTAATAAGCAGACGCCGAAGGATAGCTTCCCCTCCATATTATTTCAGTGCTTCTCGTTGCCACAAAGGGCCACGAACGCCTCTCCATGATGGATATGGCCTCGGGTTACAATCAGGTACCCATTCTCCCTGAAGATCAAATTAAAACTTCCTTTATCACCGAACAAGGGCTTTACTGTTTTAACGTAATGCCCTTTGGGCTCAAAAATGCGGGCGCAACTTACCAGCGCCTCGTTACTACATTGTTTAAACCCTTGTTTGGCAAGTCAATCGAAGTCTACATCGATGACATGCTTTGCAAGAGCCTCCACAAAAATACCCATGCACAAGACCTGACCAAAGTTTTCTCCATCCTTCGATCATACCAAATAAAATTAAACCCAGACAAATACCAGGTCGGTGTCTCATCTGGAAAATTCCTTGGCCACCTCATTAGTAAACGAGGCATTGAGATCGACCCTACCCAAATTCGAGCCCTCGTCGATATGCCGTCTCCCCGAACAAAGAAAGACGTCCAGAAGGTAGTAGGCAAAATAGCAGCCCTTAACCGCTTTATTTCCAAATCCTCCAACCGATGCGCCTGCGCCTGGTTATTTTCGCTCCTACACGATCAAGGCGTCCATAAAACCAAGAAGAAAGACCACGACGTTAATTGGACACCCGAATGCGAACAAGCTTTCCTCGAACTCAAGACTTACCTTGGCCAACCATCTGTTATGAGTACCCTGGTCGAAGGCGAGGTAATTTCCCTCTATCTTGCAATTACAGACGTGTCTATTAGCTCGGTTCTTATCCGAATTGAGGCAGGTATCGAGAAACCTGTTTACTTCATTAGTAAAACACTGACACCAACCGAAGCTAGGTATACCAAACTCTAACAACTTCTCCTTACCCTCGTCTACACTTGAAAACTTAAACCCTATTTCCAAGCACACCATATACGTGTAATCACTAGTTACCCCCTTCGAGAATTTCTTGCCAATAAAGATAAATCCAAACGGGTACAACAATGGTCCGTCTACCTTGGTGAGCATGATATCACTTTTGAGAAACAGGTATCCCAAAAAGGTCAGGCAGTCGCCGATTTTTTTGCCGACTTCCCAGTCGAAGAAATAGAGTAGGAAGAACACGAAGACGACCTACCCGAAGACCAGCCAAACACAGGATGGCGTCTCTTCACAGATGGGTCTGTAGACCCAAACGGTTCCGGGATAGGTATCGTACTGGTCACACCGTCAAATGACCGCATCGAAAAGGCACTTAAACTAAATTTTGAGTGTACCAACAATGAGGCCGAATACGAAGCTTTGATACATGGTCTCGATCTAGCCCTCGAGCTCGGAGTCCCTCAACTAGTCGTCTTCACCGACTCACAGCTTGTTCAAAGACAGTCTACCGGCAAAACCAGGCGAACGGTCGCATGGCTGAATACGCAGTGCTCGTCCGCCAACGCATGAATCGTTTCCTTGAAAAATCTTCGATCACACATTACCCTCGAGGCGAAAATAGGCACGCCGATGCCCTCGCTTACCTTGCTGCAATGCTCGGACAGTCCGAACCCCGAAAACTTAGTATCGAAGTACTCGAACGCCCAAGTATAGGCTAGATGGAAATTAATACTATCAATACTGGGGGCAAGAGTCTCGATCTCGAAGACTAGCGCACACCCTTCCTGGCGTACTTCAACCATTCCACATTAACCGAGGACCCAAAAGCAAAGCGATCCTTATTGGAAAATTGTCGAAGGTGCACCATTCTCAAATGCAGTTTATACCGCAAATCACCAAATGGAGTACACCTCAAATGCATATCTCAACAAGAAGTTGTCGCCATCATTACAGAGTTGCACAAAGGAAATTGTGACTCCCATACCGCCGGACGATCTATGGCGCTCCGCGCAATAACACAAGGCCTATTTTGGCCTAACACGAAAAGCAGGCCGAAGAGTACGCAAAGCATTGTGACAAATGTCAACGTCACGCCCACGACATCAAGAGTCCCTCACAAGATCTCTACTGCAGCCAAGTCGCCTGGCCCTTTAAACGATGGGCCATCGATCTGGTTGGCCCTTTTCCCAAAGCTTCGGGAAGCAGAGAACACATCCTCGTTGCCACATATTACTTTACCAAATGGGTCGAAGCCGTACCGTTATGTCGAACAAGGGAAAAAGAAGTCACCAAATTCTTCTGGGAAAATATCATCACACGTTTCGGCTATCCACATATAATTCGATGCGACAACGGACCACAGTTCGTTGGAAACAAGGTTCAAACATTCCTTAAAAAATGCAACATCATCCTCTCTCCATCCACATCGAATTACCCGTAAGGAAACGGACAAGTCAAAGCCATCAATAAAACTATAGTCGATGGTCTTAAAAAATGCGTTGACGAGAAGAAGGGACGTTGGGTTCAAGAGTTACAACATGTATTCTGGGCTTACCGTACCACACCACGGAAAGAGATGGGGTTGTACCCCTTTCCTATTGGCCTATGGCATCGAAGCAGTCTTACCAACTTAGTTCGAGGTCCTAACACGCGACCTTGACCTCCCAGATGAAGACAACGAGTTTGAACTCGGATGCAACATGTTATGGATCGATGAAACTCGAGACCGGGCACTAGCTAACCTCGGGCATTACCAGATCTCTCTCGAGAAATCATACAACAAGAGGGTTCCACCACAAAGTTTCGACATAGGCGACTTGGTCCTTCGCCGAGTCACCCCCTCCTCGAAACCATGCAATGCTGGCAAACTAGCCGAATCTTGGGATGGGCCATACGTTGTGTATAACAAAACAAACAGGGGATCCTAGTACCTTATAACTGAAGACGAGGAACCCCTACCCAACCCATGGAATACAATGCAACTAGTCTCATACAACAGGTCGCGACCACTATCCCTCACCACCGCTGTAACCACCGTTTAATCAATAAACGGATTTATCCAACTTTTCGCATTGTATCACAGCTCAATGAACTTCTTGATTTGGGCAAACCTAAGTATCCAGTCAACCCTTCGACCCGACTGATACTTGGGGGCGACTTCGAAGTTTTTCAAAGTTCCAATTCGGGCAAACCCGAGTGGCATGAATAGTCGAAAGACTAAACACTCGGGGCGACATCGGGGCCGACCACGTCTTGCTTCGTTCAGGATCGAACCCGCGGATAGAAATACCCGGGGACGACCTCGAAACTTAATGAACTTCTAAAATTTGGCAAACCTAAGTATCTAGTCAACCCTTCGACCCGACCGATACTTGGGGACGACCTCGAAGTTTTTCAAAGTTCCGATTCGGGCAAACCCGAGTGACATGAATAGTCGAAAGACTAAACACTCGGGGGCGACATCGGGGCCGACCACGTGTTCAGGATCGAACCCGCAGATAGAAATCCCCGGGGACAACCTCGAAGCTTAATGAACTTCTTGATTTGGGCAAACCTAAGTATCTAGTCAACCCTTCGACTCAACTGATACTTGGGGACGAGTGGCATGAATAGTCGAAAGACTAAACACTCAGGGGCGACATCGGGGCCGACCACGTCTTGCTTCATTCAGGATCGAACCCGCGGATAGAAATACCCGGGGACGACCTCGAAGCTCAATGAACTCCTTGATGTGGGCAATACCTCGAAACTCCGTGGATAAAAATACCCAAGGGCGACCTCAAAACTTCAATTAGCTCCACCAACAATATCAACATACACCAACAAGTTCAAACAAAATAACAAAGCATCGTTTACACCACCACCACACACAAAAAAAAGTTTATTGCAACACCTTTCCCCCAGCAACCAGCTTAACCAAGTTTTCTGCATACTCATAACAGCTTACACGAACGGATTACCTTGGCCCTTATCAGGAACAGGAATTTCAGCGGTACCAGGAGTCTCCCCAACAGGCACAACTTCCTCATTCTCCACACTAGCCACCCCGACAACAGGAACCGTTTCCATCCCCTCGGCTTCTACTACACCCTCGACACTCGGACTGGGCAGCTCTTCCGAAGGGTAGCATTCGAAGGTGTCTGGATTATAGCCCAACTCATATATGAATTGCTTCAAAGATGAAGTCACACTGCACTCCTGGTCGAAGTCTGCATGGAACCACGCATGATTCTTTCTCAGATTCACCTCTAGCCCTGCCACATTCGCCTCACACCGCTCGACCACAGTCAGGTTTTCCTTGGCCGCATCAGCTCGAGCTTGAAATACCTCCCGCTTTAGTTCAGTTACTCGGGTATTCAGCGACATGATGGTTCCCTTCGCGAGCTCCTCTCCATCTAGTGACTCGTTCAATCTCTCACCAGACACTTTTTAAGCCTTTTTAAAAGAAATTAGCCAAGCATGCATTTGTACAATAACAAACACTTCGCCCATTTATCAAGTTTATCGAATCAATTGCATTTCCTTGGTCAGCAATAACATATACCTGGCGCCACACCATCTCTGCCCGATGCCCTGCTTCATCCGGGTTCGAGACACCCAAGTGCATCATCGACTCGGCCGTAACTCGAGCAGCATCCTCTTGTTCGGCCGCAAGTCGCCTGGCCTCGGCTTAGTTAGACCCTTCTTCCATCTGATCATGCGCGACCTCTTTTGAGGCGTCATCCTTATCACCTGAGTACTCTACCCGTCACCAATGTTTTTTCCCTTACCCTTTTGCACCGGTTGCACTCCCTCTTGGGAGCTCGAGCCTCACCCCCTTGCCTCGGCCGCCGCCGCTGCAACCCCACGACGAGTCCTTGGCACGTAGGCAGGCTTCGGCCTCGTCAAGTTGTTGTAATCCATCTCACTTACCGCTTCGGGAGGGACAACCTTTTTTCTCCTCTTCGAAGGTCCAACTGTGGTCGAAGGTCCTTTGAGCAGCGTATCCATTTTCTTTCTCCTCTTCCTCGATATCTTCAACCTTCGAAAGACTTTGTTTATTCGCTCGTCGCTCTCGTTGTTAAGATCGTCCGAGGATTTTGCAGCACTTTAGTCTCAGGATCTGCAATAAACACATTCAAATTCAAGCAATAGCCGAAGCAACGAAATACAAGATACTCGAACATACACTTACTCACATTAAATAGCCTATGGGTGAGTGAGCAAGATCTACTTCATCATTTGCATATTCAAAGCAACCCTTCACCACCACTAAGTCCTTATCCCACCCACGACCAGGTGAAACAACTAAGGCTTCTCCGGATGATACTGAATGTGGTACGTTCCCACCTTATTTCCCTTCTTCGAGTAGAACAACACCACGTCGACCCACTTGGTCACAGGCCTCCCTTCGCATACCAGATCATTATTCAAGCCCTCGATAACCCTCATCATTTCATAGAAGTTCCCATTCATTTGGCACGGCGCCACATCCCAAAAATTCAGCTCCTCCTTCACCAACTGTCGAAGGGGCAGCTGCATTCCTAGTTGAATTTGCCCCCTGAACGTCATCATCCCTTCACTGGGTACGTCTATAAAAGAAAACTCTGACCCAAACGGCACCAAAACAATACCATTTCCCACTATGTCATGTTGTAACATGAATCGACTGAGTCTAGCTCGCGCTCGTGGCGAGACATCTCCCACAAAAGAGCCCCTCGTCGTCTGTCTCTTCGCTACTTCCCCCACTCTCGCCCTCCTCCCTCTCTCCATCCTCCCCTACATTCCCCTCACGGTTGACCTCATCCTCCTCCTTTTCCTCCTCTTCGTCACTCTCCCCAACTACCCTAGCTCTCCGTTGACTTCGTCGCACCGCCCTAACTTCGGGCACCATTACTGCGAGAGGCACATCGTCTACAATGTGCAACTCTTCGACATCACTACTTCCCTCCCCTCAACCAGATATGCTCGGTTCGTTCGTCATGTCATCATTCTCATCTATCAACCTCATCCTCGAAGCCTCCTCGCGGGTACGCATTATACCCTATAGAAGAAGAGAGAACAAGATTAACTCGAGATATTCGAGTTAAAACCCTCGAGTCCACATAGATACTACCAAAAACAACTCACTATCTCTCATCGGCCATATTGCAGCCAGCTCACACTGAATCAACTACCCATTATTCTACCCCAATATACAGCACCACCTCGAAGTTCACCTTCATAAGATTTTCTTCGTCCACTGCTTCAACTAACCACCACCTCCACCACATCCCACCATCAATGGCGGACCCCCATTTTTTTATTTACCCAAAGCAAAAAAAAAACCATAAACAAAACACACAGAAGGAAGACCAGAAGACCTACCTGTAACGACGAAAGCAACACTGGAGCAGCAAGATTCCACCTTCAACATTGGAGCAGAACAACAATGGCAGCTACCTTTTTCCTTCAGAACAAATCGCAACAATAGGGTAAGACAAAACTGGTTTTTTCTCTCCTTTAAAATACGCCCATTTTCAACCGCCTCGTTTTCCCCACAATGCCATCATTACCCCACTAAACCCATTCTTTCACTTCCCCCCACATTTTCAGGTAACCGTTAGTCTTTTATATAAATACCCCTGCTCCTACAAGTGTATGACAGCCACGCATTCATACCCTCCCAATTTTATAGTCACTAGTCGACCCTTCAACTCTTCCTCATAATCCCAAATACCCTCAATTTTTCCCCCTTTGACCATTGTCAACTCTTTTCCATAATTTCAAATACTTCCAATTTCATATTCACCCTTCAACACTTCGACTTTTCCTCCTCAGAACCCTCGACGACAAACTTCTGACATCCCGTCACAATCGTTCCTATCCCCACACGTGGAACTTACCCAACCTGCCACGTGGAAAACAAATCATCCCCATATCCAACATGTAATAATTACTGTCTGCACAGCACACTGCTCAAGGCACGATGTCCCACCTGGCAGTTCTGCAAATTACGACTGTCAGGTCCTTGTAGACGAAGCACTACAAGCAATTCCCCAGCACAGGAGGACGAACTAGAAACGACACTCGTGCCATTCACAGTAAACCATTTCGTTTATACTTTTTCTCTGATCTCTCGAACCATCGTGCACCTATCGACCTAATCCATATCGTTGAACGTTTTTCACCCTCGGCTATGGCACAATATAATTTAATCTCAGCACCACAGCCTTCGATCAAGAAATATCATAATCAAGTTTTCTTCCAGTATTTTCACATCAAACATGATTTTTTTTTTCTCAGCCCTAATCCATATTGTTGAACGTTTTTCACCCTCGACTATGGCACAATATAATTTAATCTCAGCACCACAGCCTTCGATCAAGAAATATCATAATCAAGTTTTCTTCCAGTATTTTCACATCAAACATGATTTTTTTTTCTCAGCCCTAATGGCCGCGCCTATTTATCATTGAAAACATTTTTTCAATAAACTTCGACTACCAACTACAATAATCTTTACTCGAACAAGCACAAAAAGGAGGGAGATACCTATTCATTTCATTAAAAAAAACAGTACAAGAATAACAACACAAACACCACACCCTCGCCATACTTGCAGACCGGGCAATTCCTCCAGAACCACGAGCACTTCCCCCCCCCCCCCCCAACACACACACACCCTCCGCCTTCACCAGTCCTCTTGCCAGCTCCCACAACGAGGCACACCGTTCTGCAGTACTTCAACGGTGATGCTGGAACATCCACCACCAGAAGCTGAATAATTATGCCTCCTCCCGTTTACGTCCGGTCAATTCTTCCCGGTACAGATCCACCACGTCAGGCAGTGACGCCCCCATATCCCTTCGCCCAAAGAACATCTGCGACAACTCTGCATACTTCGCCTTTACCAAGATCTTTGTTTCTTCTACCTGTTCTTGGTAACGAGTCTTCATGATGGGCAAGGAACACAGTGCAGAGAAAAGGAGAAGACAAACAAAACTTAAAATGAACCCACCCCTCAAACACCTATTTATACAATGATTAAGGGAGCATTAATGACTCCTTAATCATCTTAGCCACCATTACTCACCATTAATACCCTCAGAACTCTGCACATTCACACTAGTCAACTGTACAACTTCCCAAATACATAACAGCTTTTCTCAGCACGTGCCCTCTGCAACAATTTTTGAGGCCCCGGCTGAGAAGGGGCGAATGTAGAAGCCTACTCGCAGCCTTCCAAGACTAACCGAACACTCGAAGGCTACGTCGAAGCCTACCAAAGACTCGAAGCCCAGGGAACCCACAAAACAGCCAAAGGCATATGGCCTACCCGAAGCCTTCCGAGACTAACCGAACACTCGAAGACCACATTAAAGCCTACCGAAGCCTCGAAGGCCATAGATCTCATGCGTCAACCAAAGCCTACGACGAACCAGCAGTCGAATCCAAACAAAGCTTTGCCCATACCAGTATATAGTCGAAGGCAGACAAATCAGCAGACAATACGGCAGACATCTTCTACAGTGGCACAACCAACCTTCCATACGGGACAGTACCCCAAAAGGGTATACATGTAATATGGCCTCTCTATGGTGACTCATCATTTCCTATCTCCTATAAATAGAGAAGGAGAGTCATCATAAAGAGGTTAGAAAAACTCAGTCCAAACCTCCCCATAAGATTAGAAGCTTTCGGGCATATTCGAGCTCCGACCAATCCGAACTGTAATCCCATTTATATATTCAGTTCCCCATTCAAATCCTCGCTAGAGGTCGTGGTGAATCCTATTTCTTGGACTCCACGCAAGTGCGTCCACGTAGTGTAATCTCATATTGCTAGTTGACTTGCTTGTAAACCCCTTATAACGACATTAATCCCACGGTGTAAGAGCGTGAACTCCCCTCTACGAGATTACGCCCCTACAAAAACCTTCACCCAAACTCTTAACTTGCATCCCGAAGTTGGAGGAGTTTCCATTTGTTGGTTCCAATCCCAAGTCGAATACTAAAACCTTTCCCCGTAGTCTAAGATGGTTTTCTTGTTGGGTCGGGTTGAGCCGGCCAAGTTGCTATGGTTACACTTAACACGTATGCATGGACTCCTGTTGTTTTCTTAGCTGTTTAACTTGTTCCTGTTCTGATGATGATTGGTTAATTACTTGATTCTCCGTATTTGAAATTTTTCCCACTTGAATTGAACAGGGTGATTATATCAAAGAAGGACAGGTAATAGGCTATGTGGATCAATTTGGCAGTGAATTACCTGTGAAGGTAAATATTACATAATTTCTTATCATTCTTAAGACTTGTTTGTAGCTTTACTTAACAAACATTTACACCTAAGTTTTCGAAATTTGTTGAACAGTCGGATGTGGATGGAGAAATCTTAAAGCTTCTATACAGTGAAGGAGGTAAATTTCTAATTACCTGTCGAATAAATTTTCGTTTTCCTAATGTTTATTTTTGAAATATAAGTAGAAATTCTCGATACAGATAACCTGTAAAAATGGACTCCCACTTGTCTTGGATAACCTCTTCTATCCAAAAATTCACGTCTTTTTCATTAGTCACTAAGACGTGGTTTCCAATATATGAAGTTGATTGACAAATATGTATCTCTTCAGAGTTACATCTTTTTCTATAAGGAAGTCAGTGTAATGGGTACCCACATTAACCATGCATGTCATTTAGCACTTGGTTCGTGAAAGTGATGACTTTCCATTTTATTTGTTTATTATTTTTCTGTATTGTGCAATTTGCAGAAGCCGTTGGTTACGGAGATCCTCTTGTCGCAGTTTTGCCATCATTTCATGGAATTAAGTGAGCTTCAGCTTAATAGCAAAATTCTGAGAAACGGATCCCAAATTTTCTGATATTTGTTTTCCTTGGTATCGTTTAGATAGAGATTTGGTTAATTCGCCATTTCTTTTGTTTGTTTGTTAACCAACTATATTTGAGGAGATAATTGAACAGTATATCATATGAACTAAGTATCTGAACTATGGCGAGTCCTGAATTAAACTTTTACTTGTTTGTGATCAAAATCAATAAGAGCAATTTGAGATCACATATTTCTGAGTCTCTGACCCCCGGTCTTAAAGAAAACCTTCAGGACATTAGCAGAACAATGACGTACGGATCCAATGAGGGCTTGCTCAGTTGCTACTTCGTACGACTAGTGCTCAGATCAATTCCCACAAGCACAAGCAGCTTCCAACTCAAAAAAAAAAAAAAAAAAAAACATACGGCCACAGATTGCTTGGTAAGGCCTGCTCGGTTCAGTCATTGAACTTTGCCTGAAAACGTTAAAATAACAACATACTTGCATTGAACTGCAAATAATGATCATAAGCCAAATAAAAATTTAATTAGTTGGTCACAGGAGTAATTCTAAGTACTCTATCGAAATTAGGTAAAACAAATTATCTTAAAACTGACTTCTAGAAGTTCCAAATTTGGTCCCAAGTCAAGTTTCAAGTTTATTATCCCTATGCTCAAAATTTTACATATGAAATGAGAAGACTAATCTGAGGATACTCATTCTGCCTTTCTTGTGTTATGTTAAGTGTGCCCAACTAGTACTTGAAGGCTGAAGCATATAATTTTCTACACCCACCACATCCAGAGATCAGCCTTGAAATTTTGGGAGTCGATGACATTTAAACGATTGACATAATGTTGAGACGTAATCATATATTCAGAACACCCACCACATCCAGAGATCAGCCTTGAAATTTGGGAAGTCGATGACATTAAACAATTGACATAACGTTGAGACGTAATCATATATTCGGAACGTAGAATTTCTATAGTGAGAAAATGATCTCGTAAGTCATACTCCGTTCATTTGCAGCATTTCTAATCCCTAGCATGATTTAGGAAGAAAAAAAATGTGCCTGTGTACGTGAGAGAGAGAGTGTGTGTGTAAGCATCGACTATTAGATGAAATATCACTTTACTTGAAACAATAGCATCAACCAGTTGTCAGTTACATTTTCTTTTACAGAGCTCCTTTAAGAATGGATCCTGATTTCATTTAGTTGTAAATGCCAGCAAAAGTGGCAGTCAGCTCAAAATTTTCTGGAATAGTAGTTAAAATGCTCCACCAGTTTGGCAGTCGATAAAGTGTCATCCATTGCACAGACCATGGGAATCTTTCTTAGGCCTAGAAACACAGAAATTGCTATACTGGAAAGAAGCTCCAAAACTCTAGATATCTGGTATTTTCATTTCCTTTTCTCCGTTCAAATCCATCGTACGTCCTCATAGAACAACAGCAGAGAAAGCACACCTTTCTCCAACAGCCTTTGAGTGTGTTATCCGCCAGCCTTCACCTTCCTTGTAGCGCTCAACCTGTCGAAGAACCAATGTTAACGAATAATTCTCAACAAATCAAGAAAAACTCAGAAAAGGATAAAAAAAATCAACATGCAAGTTACGTACAGTATCCAAAAATTTCATGCCATCTTGTAAACCGCCAATGACATAAATTGAACTGTCCATCACCGCAGCCGAAGAATATCCACGAGTTTGTTTCATTGAGTCACTTATCATCCACGAGCCCATGCGTGGATCAAATAACTCGACGCTATTTACAATTTTAGTACCATCATGGCCACCCAAGGCATATCTGAATTGGATATTTAGTGCTTCATATTTAACCGTCCAGGCGGATGCTAAGTAAGAGTCTTTAAACTTCAATGTAGTAAATACTGAACTACACAAGAAAAAGAAAAGGACTTACATTTTCTCATTGTAAACAACCAGGGAGTGACTTCCCCTCCCCGCATTCATGCTTGGAAAACTTTTCCAAGAAACTTCTTCCCGAGGATCAAATCGTTCAGCCGATCTGTTGTATATCATAGGTTTAAATGAGCACAACATCATCAAATAGAAATTTCCAAGTGGTATCATTCATATGGAATTATGTTAGTACAACAGTCAAAACTCAAAAGAGAGAATGAGTTTATTATATAACATATTGAGATGATTATTTCGAGTTCGAGACTTTTTCTTCCCTAGAAAAATTTCGATGTAGTATATTACACTTGTTTTTGTCATGCTTACAAAAGGCATCAACATCAATACAATCTAATTATATATGTATATGCAAAAACTCCAATAGTAGAAGCGATTATTGTGGCTGATTATGCGCTTACTTTTTATTCAGCCTACCCTCAAGATTATTAGAGGTGCAAGGTTTGACGATCTTGTCGTCAGATACTAAGTGAGAGAGATAATGTTTAGAATGGGGATAACGTTTAGAATGAATAAATCATAGTAAAAATAAATACTAGTTTACCACATAACGGTGGGACCGACCACGTAAATTTCTTATTGTCATCTTCGTTTTATATTTGTGTTTCTCGTAAACTTTGTTTGAATGTAAAGTGCTAGTAGATTTGATAATCTTGATTCGAACAATATCGTAGATTTTGACCGCTTAAAAGCCTCATCATCGAATAAAAGAGTTTTGTTTTGATTTTGAAGTTAGAAGAATATTTCAGGTGGCAAAGATGTATTGAGTATAGAGAGTTTAGGAGATAATTTTTTTATTGTGTAGAGCTAATGAAGTTTAAGGGGGAGAGGAAGAGATTTACAGAGATTAATTGGAAAGATTATAGGAGGAAAGATGGGAGTGAAACATGGAAAGAGAGATATAATAGGAGTACAAAACTACTTAAATGGAGAGAATCATGGGAGGAGAGATGTTTTCATTTTGCCTAAAATGCCCATTGTTTTTCCAACTTATTTCTATGTGTACAACTAACACAAACTAAAAATAAAGAAGAAACTAAAGAGTATTTTAGAGATCCCAAAAAACTTCAGATGGACCATGAAACCGTTTTGTAACCACCAAGATCACTTTTGTGCAATTGTTTGTAAGTGACCTCCCTATCGGTCGGTCAGATAATAACATTTTTAGGCTCCGCTTGGTACACCAGAAAGTGGTCGGATTATAACCATTGGATTCGTGCATGAGAGTAAAGTTTACCGAATCCAATGGTCAGCAATTCTCTAAATCGCCAGAAATGTTTATGATCGGAAACATTTCCAGTGTACCAAGCGGAAAGGAAAAAAAGTTTTGGCTTACTTCAAATAATTTTCCCCATCATAGCCACCAACAACATAAAGCGCACCATTCAATTCCACTGCAGCAGAAGCAAATCTCTGGAAGAACAAAAGAAGAAACAGTCACGTGATTGAGTTGACTTTATTAATTGAGACTGACCTTCATGCTATAATAATTGAGCATACAAACTAGCCCAGGAGGGTGAAGTCCAAGACTTTAACAGGATAAATAGACACAAATACTAACATATATGATTTTCTCACAAAAAAATAAAAATAAAATGCGAGTACATATAAGATGGGTTTACTTGTTGAGTTTGATAATAGACACATATTGACGAGGATACGGCGTGGAAGCGGAACCGTTTCAATTCTACGCCAATTAATTACTCTAATTTAAGAAAACTACTTAAAAACAAATAAAACCTTCTTTCTAGAAGTTCATTCAAACTCAATAACCAAAGAACAATTACACCACGTTCCTGCATTTATTCTTCCAATCCCCTAATTATCTCCCTAGAATCTCTCCTGAAAAATCTCTCTCAATCCTACTAACCAAACAATATAGGAAACAAAATATTAAAACAACTCCAACAGTAATATAACTAAAATAAGCTAAGTCCCGAGCTGGGTAAGAGACGGCCATATGATGCGTTTCACATCACATATGCTAACATATATGACTTTCTCGCAAAAATAAAAAAGTGAGTACATATAAATGGGCTTATTTGCTGAGTTCATTTTTATGATATCATACTTTGCTCAGTAAGGCATTACAAAGTAGTTGATTACAAATTCAATCTGATTTTGATGCTTATTTACTTTCTGTTAGAAATTTCCAACAAAGAAAAGTACCATAAGAAGAAACTTGCCAAACAAGTAGCAAGGAATTGGCAAATTCGAAAGGAGTAGAAGAATCGCAAGGGAAAAAAAGAAGAAATGTTGTTTTCATTTCTCTTTGTATAGAAAAGAATAGGGTGGTCCAACACCGGGGATCATCTGCCAAGATTTATCTTGATTTAAAATGGAGCGTGTCGCTTGCGGAGGTACCGTCGCGATCCCCGGGAGACTAGTTAGGAGAATGGTGAAAAATGATGAACCCGACAAACTTCTGGTTTCCAAAAAAAATATTAAAAAATGAGGAACTGTTTTGTCAAGGGTACATTATGAAATATCTCTAACTTCCACAGGAGAGCTGATGTGGAGCTCCTTCATAATGCCACAGGGAGAGAAACCGCAGGTGTATATTCTTCATTATTTCATACTGTTGTCAACAAACAACTCGAATATGGTCAAACGTCATTTGATAATCCTGTTTATGTAGATAACCAACTTTTTGGAATGTAGCAATGGATAGGAGATACACATGGTGTGTGTGATGGTTCTTTTCCCTTACTAAAATCTTTACTTGATGAAAATATTCTTTACTACTCAATAGTTGTTTGGTTTTGGGAGCGTTTGCTTCATGGAAAACCAAAGGTAAAAAACCATTTTCAGAAAAAGGCAAGGAATTGATCACGGAATCTATTTTCCAAATATAAAAAATAAAACAAGGACCTAAAACATCGATCGAGAGAGAAAGGGGGGGGAGTCTTATTCTGCAACAGCTCAGAAATCTGTCTCCTGTTGTGTTATGCAACCACCACATAAGAGATTTGACCGAGATATTTTTGCTCAGATTTTCTATGCTCATATAATCATATTTTCACTCTAAGACTTTCTGTTTCTCTATCGTTTTTTTCCTCTTCAAATGTACTTTATCTTTGTCAATATTTTCAATCTCACTCTTGAGAACCCATCCCTTCTGGAGTCTAGATTCCTCCATCTCCACATTTTCTTCCGAGGTTAATAAATTGTATTCCCATTTTGTTATTGTGTCCCTCTTCAGATTTTCTTTTTTCTCTCATGATTTTCGAACCCAAGTTCCTTATTCTGCAGTTCCTCTCATGAAATTTTCTCTTGGGATACTAAGATGCACCCAAGATGCAAAAAGGTGAACTTTTCCCCAAAATCCAAGATATATGTTAGTTTTTAGGTTCAACAATCATATTCCGCAATAAAATTATTTAGCCATAGGCCTACAACGATACTTATTATAAAAGATTTGAGAAATAAGAAACTAACCCTGAAACAAGCATCAAACTCAAAATAAAAAATAAAATAATCAATCCGAAATTGAAAATAACCTTAAAAATAACCAAGAGCCTTTATTGCCAAAAACAGCACTACAACATAAATCATAAAAAATATGGTGAGACTATAACTTCAATTTGGATTTTCACAGCCTCCAGGGTTAGATAAGTTTAACCACAAACTTGCCGCTTCACATGCATCTTCTTCAAGTGTTCAGCATTCAAAAGAATGCTCGGAATCCTTGCATAACTACCAGTGGAGGAAGATAGATACGAGCATGTACTTTTTATGCCAAAAGAAACTTTAAGTATTACAATGTTTGTCAAATATCATGTGCAGGTCAATTTACCATGGAAGACCGAGTAGATAACTTACATCCATATTTAACACAGCACACTAATCTCTGAGGATTATGCCGCATATACTTCATAGATATCTTGTTAAGGGCTGTTACTGTCGATGCATATCCACCAGCTACCAATACATGTTTGGTTCCAGTAACGAGGGTAGAACACAAGGATAGATACTTTCTCACAATAAACCCTTCTCGCACAACTCTGAAACCTGCCTCTGTAACTTGGTGTAATCGGCGGGTGACATCCAGTAGTGTGGGGAAATGAGGCAGTATCGTAGTAGGCGCCCAAGAACAAGGTCTATGGAGTGTTGAATGTCACTAAGTGGCGGTAAACCTCCCCAGAGATGCATCACATAAGCCATACTTATCAAAAATCACATTTAAGCTTGGAGGTACTGGAGTTATGGGTGCAACATGTACTCACTAAAGGGTAGGCTGTGCCCTGCGATTTTGCGTCCGCAATGAAGCTGGTGTAGGTTGTTGAAAATGCTAAACCTCAAGTGAAGTCGTCGGCATCGACTTTGTCCCCGTCAGTGAATTGTATATACGTTAGTCATGCCATCATGAATCCCAATTGTACTGCTAAAGTCGCCCTACAAGTAGGTGGTAAGCGTCCACGAGATGATAATACACATCAAAGTATCCTCAGTCTTGAAAACACCATGGAAAAGACCTTGTCAACCCTCTTTTCTGCCGTTTTACATCCAATAAATATAGAACGCTTTCGATACAGGATTTTTTTAACTCTCAAGGTCTCAGCCATATCCATCCAAATCAAGTTCTATGTTGATCGACCATCAATAATTGCATTACTAAACACCTGAAGATAGCATGTCTAAGCCAAGAAGTGGGATTCGGCACCACAAAGGAGAAAAAGGTGCACCTTGGGTTTAAGTGATGATCTGCAATGGGGGAGGCGATCTAAACTGCTTCAGTAGTCTCTCTATGAATAAATTGTACTACTCTTAGATTATTGAAACTAGGATAATCCGTAGCTCAATTTAATAACAACTAACTGGTTTGATTCCCCTTCTTCTTAATTGTACTTAACACCACCTAAAAAATAAAAGAAACCTCCAACATTAGGTAATGTGCACTTATATGTGTCACTTACAATTTCCGCCAGGTTTTCTCGAAAGTGTGTCTTCCTTGAGATACCCTCACATTAATCATCAGCTCATAAACACATTGAAGTTGACTGTGTTTCGTCCACAAAAAAAGTGTATGGCGTGATCTTCACTCCCTGTATTTCTACTCCATATCAGTTTTTTCAATAGAATGAAGAGTCTCTATCTCAAGTTACACGAGATAGTATTTGTTTCAATCTGGGTAATGAAGATATTGAAACTCCGGCTTGAGGGCGTGTTAGACTATATAGAGAGTTTATAGGCCTTTTATGCCTTTCTGTACGCTGTCGACCCTACGGTCTCTACCATGTAGATCCACCATGATCTGGGATTAAACCTACATACGTTAGGATTGACCCTATTTTTGGATCTTATCGTTAAGACAATACTAACATATTTATGCACCTATAGCCAATCAAAATGCTTCCCCGTATTTTCAAACAGGCCTACAAGTGTGGCATTGTCAGTTTTTTATTTGGCTGAGAAATTGCATTGGCGCCACTTTTACTTGATGCAACCTTAGAGAGGATGTTAAGACAAAATATAAACTAGATTGTAATACTTCCAATTTTTGTTTAATAATACATAATCAATGGGCCCCAGCCTGCATAGGAAAACAGAAAATCAGAACACTTCCCTAGTTTCATAAGAAATAACTTTTTGAAGCGTTCAACACAAATTATAATGATATTTATGCACCTATAGAAAACGACATTCAAAACCGTCCTTGGAAAAAGCACTATTTCCTTGTAAAATATAGTATGCAGTTGCATTCAGTTAGCGTAACTTAACATGTGGATGCAATAGCAAGAGTTCTATTAAAAAAAGGGCAAATACCTTGTGCATCATCGACTGAGTAGGGATCCACCGCCCTAAAGCAGGGTCAAACATTTCTACCCCCGAATAGCATTCATGTCCAGTTCCACCACCCATTGCATATAATTTGCCATGTAAAGCAGCTCCTGCTAGGTCTCCTTTTCGCTCAATCAATGAAGGACAAGAATTCCATTCATTACTGATTGGGTCGTATGATTCAACTTCAAAAAAGAAATCATGTCAACTTCGCAAAAAGAAAAAAGGCAGTAGATAAGTTGTAAATAGAGTAATTAATACCTGAGTCATACCACGTATCATTATCTCCACCACCTCCAAAAATGTATATCTGTTTATCCAGCACGGCTGCAGCGGCATATGAACGGACAGAGCTCATTGGTCTCAGAGATCTTGTGCTGTCCCTTGAAGGGGAATAGCAATCCAAAGCTGATAGCCAGGAGATGCTATCAAATCCTCCTAATAAAAATATCAATTGACTAGTTCCCGAACAAACTTCATTAATATCTATAAATGCTATAGAAGAATCCTGTTGAGACTCCAATAGCTCAACACGGTTTCTTAACTGTTGAACCTCCATAACCGACTCAGCCTGAAACGCCAATTAATCTAAAAAATTAACAGATTAAGACAAAAAACACAACCAAAATATGTGTATGCAACACGCGTCAACAAGTGTACATTTCCTACTTATTGTCACAAATGTTTACAAGACTAAAACAGAAGGAGGTGATTAAAAGTAGGCAGAAGAAGCAAATAACTTCAATCAAAAGGTAAAATTCTAAAACAAGTATAAATTCAACTCAATTAACTAGTAGAGCAAATAACATGGGTTTCTTTCTTTAACAAAGAGGGAAGAGCAAAAAGCACTCCAGTTTCTTTCTAACATCAACAACTCATTGTGAACTAATTGACTTGGCCCTTTTATATCGGTTAGGGTTATTCTAAAATTACATGAACATAAAGCAACACAATGGAAGACTTAAGGCACAGGGTGTGACGTAGAGAGAGAGAGAGAGAGTCATCCATGCTCTGCGAGTATCCCCAGCACAAGTTCGTAAGGGTTTAATCAATGTAGTGAAAGTAATGTAAATGCACGACGCGGAAGCAATATCGTGTTACGTTTAACTCTAACCTAATCGCAATTAGGGTTTTCTTATAAACTCTAAAAATAAATTAATAAAACTGAAATTTATTCTTAACTTGAATTTCAACTCAAAACAACCTCCCTAAAACATAAAACTAGCATCCCCTTTTATAGAACACAAGGGAGATTAGATTAGCAACCCTAATTCTAATCTAAATAGAATTCTACTAAAATTGGGAAAACTTCATCTTAACCTTGTGTTGGTTAAACAAGCAACCTCCTAAAATCTATTTAGCATCTCCAACAATGGAGAGGCTTAAATGAAAAGAGCATAAATAAAAGCAATATGTTGACGGTGAGAACGACCATTAGAGGACAATTCACATTAAATCCCTCCCTCTGCGGAAGATTTCAGCCATGAAATCGGCAAAAAATTTAAGCAATACGGAACTCGAAACTGGAACTCCTTGATGTGGCATACCCGTCTTCAAACTCTGAATTCTTCCTCGGAATTTTCCATAACCCAAGGTCGTACCCAAGTCCAAAGGTACGTTCTATGCTGTCAGTGGCGGGGCGGAGTGCTAGGCGGTGGGCATGGTCACTGTCAGGGCTGAGTGGGGCGGGGCGCTAGGCGGGAGGCAGAGCCGGAACAATATGTGTATAACATGTCAATGTAAATTTGTAATATATAATTTATTTATTTTTGTAATGTATTATTTAATTCAAACATGACTCAAAGTATTATTATTTTTTTGAACTTGGGTCTTGGAGAGAGATCTGCGTACTAGAGAGAGAGACCTGCAGACAATTCGTAATCAAAGAAAGACAATTTTTTTCTTGAACTTGGATCTTGGAAAGAGACCTGCGTACTAGAGAGAGGGGAGTTAATGAGGAATTGAGAATTTGTTTTATTTTTATTTATTTTTGTTTGAAAATGCCAAATGATTTGGCAATTTTGTGTGTGTGTGTTTTTATTATTATTATTATTATTAAGAAGCCAAATCATTGGGCAAAACTAGAATTATAAAATTAAAAAATTAAAAACGCCTTAAGATGCCCCGCCCTTTCAAGTGCCTTAGGGTGGCGGGGTGGATGGTTGAAAATTGGGCGCCCCGGCGGCGCCCCTGACAGCATAGAATACGATGTTGTCACCAACATCCCTACGTCCATTGACGTCAAAAATTAAATGCTGAAAAAGTATTGTGGTTCGCTCTTCAAAACCTGCTATGAAACTTTCCCAATACGGGTCAACATACGGAAATAATTCTTCGCCTAAGGCCATCATCTGCCTCATACGAATCAAATGTTGGGATAAGTCGAACTGGAACACGTGTGAACAGAACTGTTGGATAAGATCTATTTGCATTTCGTGTTGCGCACGTATCTCTAGAATCCACTGTTGTGTGGCACGGTGATTAGAAGCTATTGCCGAAGATGCGTTGTTTTGATCGACTCAGCTCAACACTCCAATTCCCACTACTGGAGCAAGTGGGTGTATGCTTGGGCTAAAGTATGTTGCACATGAGTTGGAATGGGTTTTTAACCAATTTGGTAGGTCTGGTTGTACTAAATCGCCCTCCTTTCTTTCTCGAGAACAAATATCTTCTTCTTTCTTTTCTTTTGTACTTTACTTGCCCTTTTGGCAGGCTTTGAACATGGCTATTGATTTAAATTCTTTTCTTTTGTTTCTCCCATACCTCCTTCTTTCTTTGCAGGCTTTGAACTTCGCCCGGGATTGGGTGGATTAATTTCTGGGTTTTGGATTTAGGTTGTGGGCTGGACCAACTGGAACATGTGTTGAACTGTTGGAGTAGAGTTATGAAACTGGACCTGAGCTTGGGTTGGGTTGTGCTGGACTTGATTTAGGTTAAACTCGTGTTGCTCATGTAACTGAGGGTGGTTTACTTCTGGTATACCCAGCTGCACTGAATCAACACTTCTTATTTCTCTCTTGCGAACAGCTTCTCTCTCTCGCGAGAACTGCGGATATGTCGACTCGGGTTTTTGCCCTAGTCCTAATTCTGGTAGGATTTTCAACTGGAGGGGTCCACTGGACGATGTGGGGAACTCTGGTACCCTCTCCGTTGATATATGATCTCCTATCTGTGACTCCAACTGACGCCAAACCTGCAACAACATCGGCTCTCTTTGTCATCCTGGCTTCAACACCGGTTAGGGCTAGAATTGGGGATACCCATTGAACTCTGTTGAGTACTCCCTCACAAGTTGTCTCTTTCCGATTTGTAACTTCTACAACTGTACCTCCGGCTAGGTTTTGATGTTCTTCCTCGATTTTGAACAACTCTTTGATCTCATGATGTGTTGTGATGACGATGACAGTCGTTACGACTGCTGGAATCCTGGGATCTCCGGTTATCTTGGAACTCGTCCTGATGGCAACCTAGCCTTCGTCGGTGCCACTTGCGGCTCTGATTGTGGGGATCTCTTCTCCCAATTCGGCACGTGGGTTTTCCTTATCCCTGTTTTTTGTTACGGTTATAGTACTCCCAACTTGGATGTTGTTCTCCGATGCACCTAGAGGAGATGGTTGAGGTAGGGGTAGTTGTAACGCGCCGGAACTCACGACGACCTTGACGAACTCGCTAAGTTGATTCTTAAATGTCGCAATTGCTTGCACGCTATTCTTGGTATCCTTTTCTGCCGCAGCTCTTATACGAGACATCGTAGATATCGATAACTTGACTTTTCCCGAAACTCTAAACATCGCTTTTCCCGTGAAATGAAGATGGCTCTGGTACCAATTTAATGAAAACGAACGACGCGGAAGCAATATCGTGTTACATTTAACACTAACCTAATCTCAATTAGGGTTTTCTTTTAAACTCTAAAAACAAATTAATAAAATTGAAACTTAATTCTTAACTTGAATTTCAACTCAAAACATCCTCCCTAAAACATAGAAGTAGCATCCTCTTTTATAAAACACAAGGAGGATTAAAATTAGCAACCTTAATTTTAATCTAAATAGAATTCTACTAAAATTGGGAAAACTTCATCTTTAATGGCTAAACAAGCAAGTCCCTAAAATCTACTTAAAATCTCCAGCAATGGAGGCTTAAATCAAAAGAGCATAAATAAAAACAATCCGTTGACGGTGAGAACGACCATTAGAGGACAATTCACTTCAGAAAGAACCTTTTTTGAGTGATGGTCGTAGATACTTAAGCCATGGCATTAAGCCACAGTTTGGATCAATCTTCTGCAATGACTCATCTAATCAGCCACAAATTCTCCATGGGACGATCAGGCCATTTCATTAAGCCATGGCATTAATCCACAGCCCGAAGATCCTGAGAAATCTGAGAGGGAGTACCATAGGAGGGACTAAGTCACCTTGAAAAGGAAAAGGACTGGCTTTATTGAATGTGCCAGAAATAGAAATTCTAGCGGTAAGGTGATCTCAAAGGTGTTGTTGCCAAATATGCGAGAAATAGGGAACATACCAAAACACTGCAAAGAAGCTTGTGGGAGAAACCAGGTTGGTGTCTCTCCTTCCGTACATAAGCCACAATATATGACAAACATTTTACGTATGGTTACGTTTACCCATGTGGGCTTTGTGGCACCATGAGCCCTAGGAAATTGTTTCCAAACTACATCATGAGGTGCTAGAATTCAGATATTAAATTCAATCTGCAGCACTACAAATCAGAAGGAAGGATTTGACCTAGCAAAAAAAAAATACAAATCAGAAGGATAATATACGCGAGATCCATAACCGTTGGAGGCAACATCCCAGTCACAACTATAAAGGAAGTGAGACTAATCTTTACTGAAAATTGTTGGTCATAGGATGCTGAGAAGATTCGGAATCATATCATTGCCTTTTGATTCCAATCTTTAATCAGAGTCACGCCCATGAAGACTTCGTTTTCATGATATGGATTTTGGAATATAAATTCTCATCAGGACAGGTAGTTAAAAACGAATGTTTGACGCAGATAAGAATATTTAAGGAATGAAAACGTATGGTCTTGATCGAGCCCCTGGCCAAATGGTTTTCCTTTAGGCTCTTTCTCTCGGTGTTGGCATATTCTTTCCCATGATATGATGAAGGTCCTCAACGAGTTTCACAATGCTCATTCTTGGATTGAAGGGTCAATGATACTTCTACTCAACTTCCAAAACAATTGGAGGTGGAGGAGCTGATCGATTTTAGATCCATCAATTTGAAGCATTGGTTATCAGTCTTAAGAGGGTGATGGGATCCGAATTTTCAGGGCGCTTTTATTTTTGGAAGAATGATCCTTGATGAAGTTTTGATTGTAAATAAACCAATCAATGCAAAGTTGGAATCTTAGGATGGGCTTCAAGCAACCCGTTCACAAACAAAGTGATAGTCAATATCAGCGTGCTTGGTACGCGAATGAAGTATTGGATTAATGACCAAGCATGCAGTACTGGCATTGTCACAAAATAACATCGAAGGGGTTGAGGAGAAGACCCTAATATCCCGAAACAACTGAACCCAAGTAAGATCAGGCACAGTAAATCCCGCATAGCAATTCTCTGCTTCCGTACTTGACAAGAATGACCATTATGGCCTCTGCGTGATTGGCCTCCACAACTGTGGCCACGGCCTCGGCCATAAGATAGTCCACAACCTCTCAAAAATTGGTTGATCATTCAGAGCCATATTGGTGAATGATTCGGATAAAGTAGGATAAAATTTTCAAAAGCGAGACTCGGGATTCAGAAGAAGGTGAGCGATGTGGCCCCAATGTAGATCAAACTCAATGCCCAATCCTGAAAGAGGATAAAGAACAAGATCGGAATCTGAAACGGGATATTGAACAACAGAAAGGACATCAAATATGCTTTTAACAAGCATAAATAATCAGAAATGATTTGTGATCCTTTTTTGTAAGGTATTAAAGCTGCAACTAAAGTTGCATGACACGGTAGTGATTTTGTGAGGTAAATATATCTTGACGGTATTTCCAAGTTGTAAAACCAAGAATCAATGTGAGAATGGGTTCTGTAAGAGTAGATTAAAATCAAGAAAGTAGTATTTGATCAACCCCTCCCCATGTCAAAAATTCAGGATCCCTGGAGATGACATCATTGTCAGCTAGGAATTCGGGGAGGAGACAATGAGCCATCTACATACACTTACAAAGATTCTTGCAGCGTAAACCAGGAATAAGCTTAATTATCCATATAAAACAGTTAACTTGATTGAGTTTGATAGATAAAAAGCAGCTACATAAGGGGGTTTGGACGCTGGACAGAGAAGTAATCATGGTGTAAGGAGGAGATGAAAAATCAAAGGAAGTGGAAGACATGTTTAATGAACGAATAGTATGCTTAATAAATAGTAGAAGGTATATGTGTGTATATATAGAGAGATAAAGCAAAGTTAAGCAAAGGCTCGGAGAAGGGAGTTGCGGTATCCCTACTCCTTTACAATCATAATAACTTAAATATTGTGTACGAAGTCTTGATGAATCAATTGGGTTAATACAAAGATCAATTATTATTTTTTAATACTAGAATACATGACAATTACATAACCCTTGACTTAAGACAATGATACAATTATACGGATTTCATGACTCTAAACAACAGGTGCACTCCTTAGGTACAAATATGTACAGTGTTTCTAGCTTTATTTTAACATTAATCCAACACCAAGAAGGGGATATTCCCGATCATATTCTTTTGCAAATTTAAAGAGTTCTAGTTCAAGATTATAAATGTTGTAAATATTCCCTTTTAGATGAACAGTCTTTTCAGAGAAACTCTGAAGGAGAACTCACTTTAGAGACAATTTGAGGTGAAACAGTATGGATATGCTTAGAGTGTATTTTTTTTATGGGATTGGAGGAATCAGTCAACCACATTCTTCTTCTTTGTTACTTTCCACATAGTATTTGGTGTCATTTCTTACTCTTCTTCAGAGTGAGATGGGTGTTCTGTAGATATTTTGTTGATATCGTGAAGGGTTGGACGAGTTGCCCTTTGAAAGGAGAAAATGAAAGAACTTTATGGCATTTTCTTCTGTATGCTTTCATTACTCTTCATCTAACTTTTCGAGTTAAAGGTGATGTAGATTCTCGTGTTGCTCTTTTTAAGTTCCAGTTTGGGATACCAAGCTTTGTTTCTTCTTTTTTATACATTCCAAGTGATCTTCAATCATAAATTCAACTTAAAATAAGAGAGCTGATATTTCAGCGTGTGTTTTTGATAGGGGCCCGATTTTTTTACACAATGTAACACAAATACCCTTCATAGCATAATTATATCCGAAATAAAGAACATTTATAATTTGCTCCGAAAATATTCTTTATCCTCCCAAAAACACAAACATAGAGAGAGATATGGAAGGCAAGCAGTTTTGCCATCACGCCTTAGGCATCATCATCGCATCACCACCAAACAATCCAAACCATTAACCTCAAAGAGACTGCCCTTTAAACCATCTACAACCCCAACTAATAATTATCATAATCATTATCATTATCAAGATAAACCCCAATTTTGTCATTCTCTGCAACAAATAGTCAAGGATGCTCGTGGGAAGTTGATTATTGAGGCTTTAGAAAATTGTGGATTTTCGGGATTTAATCGATTCGATTAGATCATTGGAAATTTGGGGTTATGAGTAGTGAAGACAAAATTGGTACTCGTGCCCATTAAACTAATTTGGTTTAGATAGAGAAAGTTTGTGTTGTTGTAATGGTGATTGAGACGATGAATGTGGTTTCTTCTCTTGCTAAAGTCCCGCAAAGTTCTGGTCATAGATTTATACGCAACTAAGTAAAGAAAATAATTGTGATAAAGACAAAAGCGAGAGAAGTTTTCTCATAGTAGGAGAGGAGATAGAGGTTGTATTTTGCAGGTTTTGATGAGAGAAGTGGAAATTTGAACCCTAGAGATGTTGATCATGATATCTTTGGGGTTTTTTTGTGATTTATGGTGCGGAGAAGCTTGTAATCGATGATTAGCACAAACAAAAAATATTTGAACCCTAGAATTGTCTCTGTAATTCGAAGTACTACATTCAATTGAGCCATCTTGACTTCTTAATGGAAAACAAAATATTTTTGTAATATGTTTAGAAGAAGAAAAAAAAACCTTATTGTGGGACACATAGGGGCAATTAGGTCATCGTAGTCAAAAAAGTCGGGCCCCTATACAAACTTATCGTGGAAATAGTGGGATCCAAAAATAAAAATAAGAGTTATAAAATGAGATTGCTTTGCAAATCAAAAAATGTTATTAGATGAAACTAATTATTTAAACATGTGTGACTTAAATTATTACAATATATATTTCTTTAAATAATACCAAATTTTCGTCTCAGTGATTTGAAATAAGAGAGAACAAAAAAGGATTTTTTTTTAATTTGAAAACCAAATGTTGGAGAGTAGCAAATCTATAGCATGAAATCTAACAACTTTAATTACGCTTTCTCGAAAAAAATTCATTGAGAATTGTGTCTTTGGAAAAATGAGACTATTCTTGGATTTTTTTTGCAATCAATAAAAGCCCCTAAAATACAATGCAAAATGCATCTTCTAAGTAATGAGGAATATTACAAGAGAAAATTATAATGAAAACCCCATTCAATAACAAAAGCATAGAATTTACACAAATTTTTATTATTTTTTGGAAGGCAAGCCAGTTTTATATAGGGATCCGTAACTCTGAGTTGCCAACCCCATGAGGCAGTGGTGGAGCCAGGATTATTGGTCAGGGGGGGTAGGGATTTTTGGGGGGATTGGGGGCGGTAGCCCCAAAAAAAAAAATTGAAGGGATTTGAAGGGTATTTTTGTAATTTCATTTATAAGATGCAATTTATTTAATCTACATTACATTAAAATTCCTAAGGAATCTAACGAGAAGCAAGTAGAGTATAAACAATACAGAGTACCTCATTACTAAAAACCTTGAGAATGACATCATGGCACACACAAAAATTTGCTCAAGTCACATACGATTCCTCCAAACCACCAAACAATGCCTATTAATTAAGTGTGGGTTTGTTGCCATCTCTATTTGCTTCAACTGAGTGGCGAAACTTTTCTCATCGACATTTCATCAAACACTCACCTCAAAGAAATTATTCACATTGACATTTCATCAAACACTTTCCTTTAAAGCTTTCTGCAAGAAATATTTTCTCTCCCCATTGTTTGTTACACATTCACCAAACTCCCCAACAACTTCTTCTCTCTAATTCTGCAAAACCCATCTCCCTCATTAGTGTTTCTTATAAGAAAATAGAGCACCTTCAAACCCAAGAAAACAATGGCACCCATTACTACGTCTGCGTCCGTACTTCTGTTTCCATGATGGGGTTGTTAGTTTCAAGCTTTGAAGAAACCCCATCATTTTACCAAAGTCAGAGGGGGCAAGAGCTCATTTTACCAAAGTCAGGGGGGGCAAGAGCAGCATTTTACAAAGGGTAAGTGGAATTTTTTATTTTTTTTTACCTCTAGAAATCAAAGCACCAAAATTTTCAGGGTGGGCGGCTGCCCACCCTGAGCTCTACCTAGATCCGCCACTGCCATGAGGTTTCGAACCCACAACCTCTCTCTAGGTGGAGAGGTATAGTAAATGAAAAACATAAGAATTTGAAGGGAACATTGGCAAAATAAATAGAAATTACTTATATGTAAAGCATGAATGCAATATTCACGTAAGGAATATAAATAAAATTTAGTCATATTGTAAGGCTTAACTTCACAAAAAGTGGTAAATCAGTTAATGCAGATTCAGAGGGTTAATTTCATTTATAGAATACATACCAGTTTTTTTTCCAACACAGTTGTCTTTTGAGATTGCTCCTGTGAAACGGCCTTCAGCTCTGCAATTCCTTGCCTTAACTAGACAATGCATTGACAAAAATATGACCATATAAGGGGGGATTAAGAAGAGCAGTAAGCTAAAGTACTTAAATGAACAATTAAGAACATTCATTACCTTATCTACGAAAGGCTGAAGATCAGATGAGCTAGCCGAGATCACTTCATATTTCTGTGTTGTAACTGATGCTGCATTAATTACTAAACTGCATTTATCTTCCACATGCATGCCATTTGTCTTGCTGGGAGCAAAATTATCTTCAGAGTGACTAATTGAAGAAGGATTTGATGTTTCATTCTCACTAGCCAATTTATGCAGCTTAGCGTGTGGAATCTGCTCTTCATTTCTCCCTTCTTCTTTGTCAAAATCATTTTCAAGTGATTTGTGCCCATCCACACATGTGTTCTGGATTGGATTGTTCATTCTCGAGAGAACACTCTCCATAGAGTTTTCTGAAAGTGAAATATTTAACTTTTTATTCATCTTCAACTGAGGAACTTTGTAAAGGGGGAAGGCAACCGCGAGGTTAGCTGGTGAAGATTCAAACAAGGAAATCAGTGCAGCTGACTGGTCATGATCTAACTCAAACCAAAAGCGGTTTGAACAGTGGTAATTAGCAATTATTATAGGCTTGAACTGCTTTTCCGACAAAGGTTGGCAATGCTTCCTTGGACATACGCGAACCTTATGAAAGTAAAGAAAATAAACAATATTAAAATGTATGCTAAACTAGTAAAACATACACAGAAATCTATAAAGCAAAAAAACATAATTAAAATGGAAAAACAGTATCAAGTAATACCTGCGCTGGAAATTTGGTTTTTTCATAACCATTTCCACTCCACCCATATGGGTTGATATTAATTTGCCCATTGCTTGCAGCCTCAAAGATCCCATAGAGTTTCCTATCATCATAGTTCAGAAGGAACAATGGCAAGCCGGGTTCAATATTTTTTACATATTGAAAATGTGTACTCGGTAAACCTGTTACAAAATTTAACAAAACATTCACTATTGTTTCTAAATGAAATCAACATGGTTCTCTAATCACTTAACATAACTTACCGAATATCTGACCACCAAGGCATTCCCTCATTGTGTCATCTTTGCACCCGAATATTGCTCCAGCAAGATCTTCTTTCCTCAAATTCCTATTGGAAAAGTTGAAGTTCTTGCCAGGAGAAAAGTTGACGGGAATAATGCTAACGTTCTGGCTAGTAGAAATGCTGGATTTCTCAACATATGCAACTACCTGCTTTTGAGGTTTTTTCCCCTGCATCATTCTGTAAAACAAGCAGCAAACACTCCCACTGTCATCGTAATATCACAATTAGGTTATCATATCAAATATAACATGTAAAACCCTAAATCAGGATTCCAAAACACAAAAACTTTGGAAATGGTGATAAATCATGACTAATTTCTAGTCAATCCACAATGAATATCTCATATCAGGGGCGAAGCTAGGGGGACCAGTGTAGTCATTGCTGGTCCAATGGTCAAGGATGTTTGTTTTGACTACCTGAGGGTTCAAGTCCCTACAACCTCCTGTTTTTTTTAAACTTGGCATGAGATCTAATATAAGCGGGACATAAATACCCGGGATTTTTTTTTTTTGGCCCCCGACCCCCTTATTTTGTTTTTGACCCCACTGGACTCGAGTCCTGGCTTCGCCCATATAACAACACCATAATTTCCACAAAATATTCTACCGAAACATCACAATTCCTTCTATCATCACCGATCTCTCTAACTACAAAACCCTAACTCAAATAACCAAAAAATTCAAATTAAAGAGGAATCCGAAATAACAATCAATCTATATAACCACGATTCTACCCAAAACTCATGAAAACAACTTCACACACATAAACCATCATCAAACCCTCAAATGCTCAAACAAACTTACACCGGATAAACACAATAGAAGAGTTATACCTGCTTAGTGATGATGATGATAGAGAAATCGATTTCAGAGATGGAGAAAGAGGAATTTGTGATTTTCGCCAACAATGGCGGTTTTAGGCTACCATTGGAGTTGGCGAGTATTGTTGCCGAGACAATTTAGTGAGTGAGTGAGAGAGGCGCGCGAAGAATGAATGAATGATTGAGGAGTATTTGTATCGTGATTTTGATAGCGACGAAATAAATAATACATGAGGCGCGAAATATATGTGTGCTCGTGGGGGAGGTTTCAGCTTTTGAATGTGTGTAGGGGAGCATTGTGGACCTTTTACACAATTTGGGTAAAAGGGGAAGTTGTGGGCATAGCTAATTGTTGGAGCTAAATAGAGTAAACGCTCTCCAACAAAAGAGCATTCACATTCACATGTGGATGGACTGTGGGGTAAGTTTTGGGCATGGAAATTGGAACTATAAAATATTGATCAAACACACTAAGGGAAAATCAAGTTAGTACTCCTCTTGTTGTAGCTACAGGAAGGTGGGGGACTAATCAGTGGAAAACACGTGATTAATTTGCATGTTTTGATTAGGGGATGGCTAGGACCAGAGGCGAAGTTTGGAAATTGTTGGGATCATAAAAATTGGGGTTCATGCACGTGGATTGAGTGGATTTTTCACTACTCTGATAGTCAATATTTCGTATTGTTAAGATATTTACCAATAAATTGGCTATAAATCACATGATCGTGGGTATTAACACACAATTTACAAGTAAATTGGTTTAGTGAGTTATCATGTGTGTAAAACAGAGGACAAAAAGATTTGTGGTGCCGCATGTGTCTTCCATTTATGTCCGCGCAGAATATATATTGGAGATGTTTTAGCTAAACAAAGATAAATATGTTTAGGTTGGTTAAAAAAACGTGAATTTACCAAAATAGACATCGAAGTTTATCATTCAAATATCTCAAACACACAAACCATTAATAAATGTGACTCAAGAGTAAAAAAAAAAACAACATATTTTACCACACTACGCCTTCACCTTCTTTGATCAAATGTTTAGCAATGTCAAAAAAGATGACAATTGTGAATCCTGATATGCCAATGCAAAATATATATATATATATATATATATATAGAAAGTAAACAAAATCAAGAAGTGTGCTAACAATGGAAAAATATGACTTCGCAACGAAGTAGTAACTACTAATCTAAGGATATAAAACAACAATTATGATACTCGATATTAATGTGTCAGGGTTACCATCAAATTCATACACCAACCTCAAAACAATATGAATTAAAGAACAATTACCAGTGATTCATAAACTTAAAGAACACAAACCCACAAAAGTTAAATACCCAAAATTCAAAACAAAGCAAAACTCACACAACCCAACTAGAGACTAAAATTGTAAAGAATTTCTATAAAACCAAATAACCTATATTTAGAAAAACATTAATTGAAACCACAATTACAATGTCCAACTGAGAGATACGAACATGTGAAAATAACAACAACAAATATCATAACTAACAGTTACGATACGTAATGAAAGTTTATTTGGTTACCAATTTTTGATTTTTAAAACTCAGCTGATGGGAGTTCAAGTGGTGACTACAATGAGACTAGTCTAAATGCACTTCGTTAGAACTAATTAAAAGTGTGCATTTACAAAGTTGCCTCCATGAAAATAGTTTTAAGTACAACTAGGTAAGATATATTGTTCCTTAAGCTAATATAATGTCCATTGAAAATTTATTAAAGATTTCTGAGAAATAATTTAAAATCTGAAGTTTTCTCTTTTGGGTAATGTAATTGAAATATGAAACTAAATAAGGATATTGTCATTTGTAGGTAATTTAATAGGGGAAGGATTTAGAGACACTCAAGTCTCAAACACTCAAGTCTCACTCAACCACAACCTGAGATGAGTGGCTCTCAAAATTTGGGATTTCCTATAAGGGAAATGAGATGGAAAATTAGGGGGTCCTACCTGCTCCATTCTCTCTAGCCGTCACTCACATTTCTCTATCTCTTTTCAAAGAAATTTCAAATTCGAACAACCCATCACTAATATCAGTCAAGTCTCTCTCTCTCTCATATCATACACACACACTCTCTCATATCACACACATACTCTCTCTCTCATATCATACACTCTCTTTCTCTCTCATATCACACAATCGAGGGGATTTATGCCATTAGAGGTGAGATTTTAGTTGAGAAAGGGAAGTGATTCTGCCATTAGAGGTAAAATTGATATCTCCAAAGAACTCTGACACCCTTGCTGATAGTACACTTACTCGACAGATACTTTATGACCCTTACTCGCCAGTAGTATACTTGGATGTTGTGAAATTTGTTAGAATAATGGTATCCCCCCCACTTAATCCCTGTAAAATTTGTTAGAAGACTATAATCTCCTGTACAATTTCTCTTTGATTGATTACCTGCTGGTGGGTCCCATTCGAATTCGACAATTTAGTCAAATTATTTGCATTACACTGAAGTAGGACTAAATAATTGTCAAACTCGACAATATCGCATATGAATGTAATATTCACAGTAACTAAATTGTCGAACTCGAGAATATTATATATGACTGTTGGAGACACAATATCTGAATTGTCGAACTCAACAATATTACATATGAATCGTTCAGGTACAGTAACTAAATTGTCGAGTTTGACAATATTTTATATGAATGTTTGAGTCACAGTAACTAAATTGTAGAACTCGACAATATTACTATGCAGAGTCAACGGAGATGGTGAAGACAAGGTCTCTGAGTAGTCGGGAGGCTGCTTCTCACCGTATTAAGCAGTTGTATGACGAACTAGTAATATATTATTTTGGTTCAGTTAATTTGAACGGTCCACCATTGCCGCCGTGTGAGGTGAGCTACGAAGGAATGTGCGAGGCTGAGGCGGCGTTGTGGAGAGAGGATTTCCATTTGAATTATCAGATACAGACGGCCATCCCGCATCCAATGGCGAGGAGAGTAGCTCTTGTTGCCCGGGCTAGGGAACTGGTTAGGAAGGAAGGCTTCAGTTTTGTCGGTACAGTTTAGGATTTGCTGATTAGGTATTCTGGTTGTAATGTTGTTGGCAGGTACATGTAATGAAGTAGTTGTAGTATTAAGCAAGTGATGAATAAATTTTGTATGGTACAACAGGTTTTTGTGTGTGATTGTTTACATCTTATATTCTGCCTTTTGTAGTATGTGATGTAATTATGAAATTAACATGCGTTGGACTTGAATTGTGTTTGGTTTGTGATATTTTGATCTCCCTAACTTTACTTACAACTCACAATCATTTCTTTTATGTGTGAACTTCTCAGTCAGATTGGCAATGGAAGACTCCGTCGAAAAAAATTGGTCAAAAGTTATTGGTGAGGAGTCCTCAGAAAGGTGCGAAAATGAACGTATTGTAGACCCATTTTCGGTGGAAGCCCCATACGAGGGTAAACATTTTGATACTGTAGAGGATGCACGTCTGTGGTATAAACGATATGGAAGAGGGCAGGGCTTCTCTACCAAGATACGTAATTCTACTAAGCGTCCGAGATCAGATGATATAAGCATAGCCCACTTTTGTTGTATGAGCAATGGTTTTTCAAAGAAAAACCTTGGGAATCCCGAGAGTAGTGACATAGCTGGCAACTGAAGATCATCTGATAAGTGTGGGTATAAAGCAACAATGAACATAAATTGGAATACCAAAATAGGCAAATATGTGGTAACAAATTTCACGGATATCCATAATCATAAACTCGTATCTCCACGAAATCAGCATCGGATGAAGGTTAACAAATTATTTTCTGAAACAGCAAAAAACCTTACAGCGGCATTTGAGCTCCACAATATTCCGGTCAGCAAAGTCCTGACATTATTCCCAGATAGAACCTTTAGCAAACGGGATTGTTACAACCACAACGCCAAAGTAAATAAGGAATGACTTGTCAGAGGAGATGCACAAACCGCGTTGGAGTGGTTTAGGAAAAAATAAACTACAGATCCGATGTTTTATTTTGATATATAATTAGATGAGGAGGACCAAGTACTATTTTTTTTTGGATCGATGGACGTTCAAGGTGCGCATATGAGGCATTTGGAGATGTCGTCATCTTCGATACTACGTACCAGACAAATGTGTACAAAGTGCCATTTGCTCCGTTTGCAGGGATCAACAACCACTACCAAATAATTTAATACGGATGTGCTCTGCTAAGAAATGAGCAAGAAAACACATTTTTATGGTTGTTCCATACTTGGCTGAAGGCAATGAACTACAAACACCCTGTCTCAATTATCACCGATCAAGATGCAGCTATGGCCACGGCTATTCCCAAGGTAAAGGAGTACTTGGACACTTATTGCTCGAGTTACAGTGTTGTTAACTGGAGTATATTGTCGATTTTTCATTATCAATAGTGTCGAAATCGACAATATTCAACAATTGTTACTCCAGTTTCAATTGAAGTATTGTCGAATTCGACAATAATTGCTAGCATAACTCCAATCCAATTATACTTTTAAATTGTCAAATTTAACAATATTATATAATATTCAAAGGCACTTTCATTCTAAGTTGTGGTTTATTTCCAGGTCTTCCCCAATACCAAACATCGATTTTGTCTGTAGCACATCACAAACAAATTTCCTAAGAAAATCAGCCATATTTATCGGGAACCATCTACATTCAAAGAAGATATCGATTCGATAATGCACAACACATATGAGGCCGTAGAGTTTGAAACCAGGTGGATGGACCTAATGAAGAAACATAAATTGGGTGATAACGTTTAGATGCAAGGAATCTTCAATATTAGACAAAGATAGATACCGTTATGGAATAGAGAGACCTTCTTTGCAGGGATAAGCAGCACAGGACGGAGTGAGTCCACAAACAACTTTTTTAATGGTTGGTTGCCAATAACAACTGGGTTGTACAGTTTTGTAACCAAGTATGAGGCTGCCCTTATAGAGGTATACGAGCGAGAAAGTGCAGAAGACTTTACATCAGAACACAGATATCGTCAAGCTGGACCTCATCAAGCTCTACTGAAAGATGCTGCAAAGATTTACACCAGAACAATGTTCCATAAACTTCATGATCAATTTGACCAGGTTGTTCACTTCGTTGCAATAGAAAGATACGTAGAAGACAACGTTCGACAACTTACGGTGAAGTCCCATAGTGGTCGTGCCTAGTCATTTGAGCTACAAATAGACTTAGAGAAGCTAACTGGTAATTATGGATGCAAGTTGTTTTAGTATGTTGGACTCCCATGTTGTCACCTCCTGAAAGTTTTCTCAAAATACGACATTCTCAAAATACCAGAGGCCTTCGTTATGACAAGGTGGACGATTGGTGCAAACAAGTTTTCAAGGTCGTATGATGAAAGTCAGTTAGAAGGAGATAACTTACGACATGCCTTACGCCATAACCACCTATCGCTTCGTGCATCAAACTTATTTGAAAGGACCTCGAAGATGAAAGAAAGTTTTGATTTTGCAGTTTTGAAGCTAGGCGAGTTTGAGTCTTACCTTCAAAACTACGATGACGTTTTAACACAGATAGATGCATCACAACAAAATATCTCAATTTTTGTCGTAGATTCTCTGGTGTCCAGAACTATGATTTTAAACCCTATCGTGGTTCAAACAAAAGGCCGGGCGAAGATTGATCACAAGAAAGGGGCAAGATTGAAGGGGGGAATGGAATGGGCTGTTATGAAGAAGAAGAGAACATGCAAAAATTATGGAGTACTCGGCAACCATGACAAACGGACATGCCCACTTCTCAAAACGATGATAGCAAAATCAAGTAAGTATATATTCAACAATATGCATAAACGCCACCTTCTGCATGATTTTTCTATAATGTGTTCTATATTTACAATAATTTGTTCCATGTAGGAGACAACAATAATGGGGAATCTATTCAGCCGTTGCACTCAAATTTTGACAAGCACAATATCTAGGAAAACAAAATGAGTTCACGTTCATTGACTAATAAATATGTATTGATTATTATTGAGAAATTAGTACGTTGATTCAACATTATATTTGCTTTGTAATTGAAATTTAGGACAATAGCAATGCTGTATTTCACAGAGAAAATATCAATGAATTATTTACAGTTTAGGGATTGTGTTGTTTTATGCACCCCCACCCTCTATGAATTTGTATATTGTTGAAAATACTGCCTTAAATTATCGATTTCGATAATATTATATACCTAGATAACTAACTACCTATTGTGATATTGTCGGGTTCGACAATATTACAAATGCATAATTGGAAATATACTACTACAATTGTCGAAATCGACAATATTGTACATTGTAAGTAACCATATACACTAAAGTATTGTCGAAATCGACACAATTTCAATTTTTAAAGACACTCAAGTGCACTGTTAAAATATTCTTCAGAGGTAAAATGTACATTTTGAAGAGGGGAGAGTTAGAAATGAGATTCACATGACATAACAAAAATTTATATACTACAGAAATAAATCAACAATAGACTGTTCTACCAAAAATTATATACTGTGATAAACATTAAACTAAATGAACTGTCATATACAAAAAGGGAAAAAATTATATACTGTGATAAACATTGATGTAACATAATTGTCATATACAAAGATTTAGTCGACAACCCTATTTGATTGTCGACAGACCAACAATAACCATGTCATTAACTCTATACCCCTGACACTTGTGCTCTCTAAGTAATGCCTTGAAGTTCCTTACTCTCACATCAAAATACCTAGTCAGTTGTTCTTTCTAGAAACACGGAGGAAATTTCAAATTTACATGACTGTAGAAAATAGTAGAAAGTGGAGGTATTGGTGCATCAAACCTTGGAATCAAGCGAACGAAATGGTTGTCCGCCCCCAAACCAAACTACCAATACTTATTAGTATCCATAACTAGGTTTTGGAACCTCTCCTCATTTGAAGTAGTATTTCTTTTGCATGCCCAAAACAGGGGTAAGAATGTATATGCTTCAGTGTGGTTAATGAAGACCACAACCTTCTCATAGTAGGTAGGTAGTAAATGCGTCATATGCCTATACTCCACATGTTGATGACCATAAGAACACGCCTGCAACAGAATTTGGTACGCGTTCTCCCCGTCCGCAGTGAATTTGTATACCTAATGTTTGGCTGAAGATGCTCTTCCAGAATGCGGGGTCCTTGCAAAGAAAGGTCTTCAATGATTTCATTACATCTGGGAATCTATGTTGGCTCTGGTGCTGAATCGCGGCGGTAACCCTAAAACCAGAATTGTTATCACTGATTTCGGCATCACGAACATCTACAAGATACTTCATTCACGGTTATAATAAAAGTTCTTGCATCTTCTTCTTCTTAGCCATTTTCTCCCTCCTAGCAATGATAACATTTTTAAGGGTTACCACCGTGGAAACCAAGTCTTCTTGATAATCTCCCTTAGGTCCTTGCTGCGTTATTGTGAAGAATATTTCATTCTGCTCAAAAAGTTCTTCGAAGGTTGGGTCCCCCATGTCTCGCATCCCTTCACTTGCGAGTGCCTTCTTCAATGTTTGACGCCAAACCTCTTGCAACAAGTCCTCATATTATAACAGACAGTAATATTATAGAAATATTGTCGAATTCGATAATATTGTGTATCCATAATTCCAATTACAGTGCTATAATTGTCGAACTCGACAATTATATATTGTCCAAGTGGAAATATATATTACCAATATTGTCGAATTCGACAATATGAAGATAGTAATCGTCGAATTCGACAACTATGACTTCAAACCATGCATTAAATAAAGTAATCTCAAATAGGTACAAGAGTTAGGAATATGTCATACCCATTCATTGTTATATACTTCCAAAGTCTTCTTTCTCTCTTCTGAATTAACTAGTTTCTTATGCTGAAAAAAAAAAACTCCAACATTAGGATAAATAGACTTGGTATGTACATGAACATTATCTAAATTGTCGAGTTCGACAATATTTACCATGCACAACTCGAAATAAAATTCATAATTATCGAATTCGACAATATTCGATTTTAATAACATGATTTTGAAACCATGCATTACACAGAGCAATCTCAAATATGTATAAGAGTTAGGAATATGACATACCCATTTACTGTTATTTGCTTCTAAAGACTTCATCTTCTCTTCAACATTAACCAATTTTTGTGGCTGTAAAAATATCCAACATTAGAATAAACATTTAAATCAGCATTTCATATAATTTAGAAGAATGAGCGGGGGTGTTTACGAGATGGTTAGTTTCCTCCGTATATCTCACTGCTTCTTTCTTATACTTGGATGTCCATATCATTATCTGTTCCAAATACATAAAGGAGATAAACTATATAACTCTAGTTCATTTAAATGTGATTTTGGGTACTACATTTGATTTTCAGCAAGGGTGAACATATATTGAGCATGAAATCCAAAATGAATACTACATCTGATTTTGGGATAATCAAACACAAACTCTATTCCACTAACTAAAAAATGAACCTCCAAAATGAAACTTAAATTCACTATTATCAATTCACTAAATTTGTACATAAAATTAAGTTTTAATTCACTATTATCAAACACAAACTCCAATTCATTAACTTCAATTAATTTCATTCATTTTGAATGACTTATAAAATATTCTTTCGCAATAAACTTCTTCTTAATATCCTCATGTACAGCCAATAAGTCCTCATATTTTTTTGCTAGGGTTGTGTCTGGCACAGGCTGATGTGATTGTAGCACAACAAGCTGTTCAAAACATGAGCACAAGAACAATGTTACCATACTTACAAATAAGTGATAAATAATTAAACATTATTGAATTTTGGTAAACTCACAGGTGTAGCTGGAGGAAGTTGCAAGTCTATCTGCTTCATCAAAAGCTCATTGACCGCTTTTAGTGACTCGGTCTCTTTACACTGTACACATTGGGGACAAAATAATTATGCGAGATGCAAGAATGATTAATGAAAGACTATAAGTAATTAGGGGTTAGAGACAGTTAGCACTATTACCTTTGTATTAAACTCATTACCTTTTTATTCAACTCAACAGATAAACTTTGATTACAGTCTTCAAGGCTAGCTTTTTGCCTTAGCTCTGCCTCCAAACTTATATTTTTTTCCTCCAAATTTTTGTACTCCAATATCTACAAACATAAATTTAACAAGGAAAATCAGGATTTCGACAAAAACAAACAATGGATGCGATAATGACATCTGCCTAAGACCTTACCTTCAGATCTAACTGCCTTGGAAGATCTGCAAACTCCAGTGCACATTGCTTGTCAACTACACACTTTAGTTCAATCTCCACCTTCATTTGTTCAATGGTTTCTTTAAGCAGATCACATTCACTTGTCTGAGGTTAAATTGACATAAAACATTTAGATTAGTTTATGTGTTTTTGTCGAAATCGACAATAATATTATGTAATTGTCGAGTTCGACAATAATACATATATGACAGTTTTCAGAATAACTGTGAAAATTTTCAAAAAATTGTCGAATTAGACAATTTACATTTGTTCACTTTCACATACACTGTAATAGTTGTCGAACTCGACAATTACTTATACTAATAACTATAAATAAAAGTTATCATTATGCACAACTAAAGATAGGTATGACTGGCCTTCTCTTTGAGGGCCTCTCTTAGATTTATATTGGCTTCAGAATCCTTCTCTTTATCCTCCTTGAGCTTCTGAAGCTGGTCATTTAGTACTGTGATTTGCTGGTCATTTAGGTTTATATTTAGAGACCGACTAGAGTGTTCATGATGCTACAAAAATGGTAATTCATGTAAACAAAATATTATACACTAAAAAGTTTGAAGTGTAAATAATATAAGAGAAGTGAGATAAAAATAGTGTTAACATGTACTAACCGATGCATCATATTGTTCAGCAATATCTTCAGATAGGTGCACGGGGGTGCCACCATGCTCATTGACATTGGCAGGCTCCTTTTGATGAATTCCAGAATCATTTGTAGCCAGGTTAACAGTAATTGGGCATATCGTAGTCCACGAGACAGAGGCAAACCACTCCAAGTATGCCTCTGTACATACTAGAGGTCCCTCACTTAGCCTCCGCTCCCTATCAGCTTTCTTCAAAACGAACTCCTTCCACTTTTTGCTAGAGAAGCAATCAACCCACTCATACTTAGGGCTGAATTTCCTCGCCACTTTTGCATTCCATAAGTCAGAAACCTCTGTCAATAGTTACTTTGTGGGGATACCTTGTTTCCGATTAAATTGCCGCACAACCCTATTTGGGTAGTAGGGCTGAACATGATCTGGACTTGCTAATGTCCCATAGAAAAAGTTGACCTCCTTGAATGCATGTGGGGAATCCCTTTTATCTCTGTATGGGTCCCATACAGCCTACATGGAAAATAAATCAAATTTATTTTGTACCATTATCTTTGTATGTGTGGACCAGGTAATCTTGAAATAGAATATTGTCAAATTCGACAATTTCCCATGTTCATTTCGACAATGTTGTATATTCACTTTTAAAGGAATTTGAATAATTATCGAAATCGACAATATTAGATGTACTTAATAAATGTACTTAATCAATATTGTTGATTTCGACAATGTTGTATATTCACTTTCAAAGGAAATTGAATAATTATCGAATTCGATAATATTTGATTTACTTAGTAGATATACTTAATCAATTTTTTCGAATTCGACAATTTTGAAGCAGTGTAGAAGGGTAATGAACTTATATCCTCAAGTTTGTAGTTGTCCAATGCCTCCCTAAAATTGAACAAAGTTGTACCATCATATCTATCCGTAACATATACGTCTCATTTCCAACATGTACAGTGCTCGTATGCATCGGAGTCCATCTCCTTGGGGATCCCACCAAGCTTTGGTAAATGTGCAAATATCCATGACTACATGTATATAGATAAACAAAATAAAATTAGTAGAGGTCGAAGCCATATCTAAAAAACAGTTACATAAATGAGTTCAGAATCACCTCGAGTAGCGTGGTACAGCATGCGAATTGTCTCGCATCATCTCAAGATGTTGTACCCAGATTATAATATATGTGGGCCATAACTGTTGATCCCCATGACCACTTCTTTACCACCTTGTCCATGGAAAATAGGACAAGGTAGCGTGCGCTGACGTCTGTTCCCTTTTTTATGGGAAATAAGAAAGACCCAATGACATACAACATATATGTGCGTGCAACAGACCTCGTTGTTATCCCTTTCTTCTTCTTGGCAGCTGCAGCGGTACCGTCACTGAGAACCTTCTCTAACTTGTATGCATAGTAAGACTTAAGTTTCTTCAGTGATAATGAATTCCCAGCACCCCCAGCTTTCAAAAATTTGAAAGCTTTTAAATCATGCAGAAGGTTGTTCTCGAAAACCTCAAGAATCGCTGGGAATCCCCAGGTACCACCAATGACTGTGGCATCACCATCTGCAGGCAACCCAACTAATTGCTCCACATCATCCAGAGTTGGAGTCATCTCGCTCCATTTGAAGTGGAAAGTATTAGTTTCCGGCTGTCAACGCTCGACAAAAGCATAAATGAGGGCAGAGTTGTAATAATTATAGGATATATCCCCAATCCTATCCAAACCCTTCAACTTTACGAAATCTTGGACCACTTGTGGTTCCTTTCTAAGGTCCCACGTAGACTGGTGATGATGAACACGAATGGGAAGCTTCTCCTGAACAATAATAGTGATTATGTCAACAAAATGTAACTATAAATAATAGGAATAACATAACATAATTAAAGAAGAGATTCCATTAAATAATATACCTGCCCTAGCGCGATTGACCTCGCTCTATAGAACCTGAAGCTCCTCAGTAAGCTTTTATTACTAGGGCCTACGTCGTCGTTGCTTATAACCCCCTCACCTTCAGAATACCCCCAAAAAATAGGAATATTTTCATCAAAATCAGGGCAAACATTTGGGAATGGTGGTTGAGCTCCTAAACCAGCTTGAGCAGACTCAGTCTCAAATTCTGAACCCTGGGGAATATTCACACCTTCGACAGACTCAGTTGGAATATTCACACCTTCACAAACACCCTCATTTGCACTGTCAATAGTATTTGGAGGAACGACTGTGCTTAAGTCAATAGTTTTTCTATTTCTCTTATATGTAAGTAGATCTCCATCTCTAGCCAATTCTCTTTTTCGTTTATTAGAAGCGGTCGGAGGCACTTTCTCATTCATTGTATACCTGCACAAAATTTATTACTCAAAGAATTAGTAAAATTGTACTTGGTAATTGTCGAGTTCAACAATATTATATAAACATAAGTCCAACAGCATTTGGTAAATTGTCGAATTCGACAATACTCTATTTCAATAGCTACAAGTTATATGTAACTATTATCGAATTTGACAATTTAGACTTATAAACAAGTATAATCAAAAAATGTTGTGAACCATGTAAATTCAATATTGTCGAATTCGACAATATTATGTAACCATAACAACATTTACACTGCTAAATTGTCGAATTCGACAATACTAAATGTGCCTTACTCAATCTCACTTCAATATTCCCAATTTCGACAATTCTTCAATGTACTTTAGATTATCTATAACTTACACTTAAACTAAAGATAGGTATAACATCATTTACACTGCTAAATTGTTGAATTCGACAATACTAAATGTGCCTTACTCAATCTCTCTTCAATATTCTCAATTTCAACAAATCTTCAATGTATTTTAGGTTACCTATGCCAAATTTTTACGAAATTAATAATCCTAGATGTTAATAACTCAAATTTAAAGTCTAATTTTAGTTATTTAGGTCAAATATTGACAATTTCGACAATATTTTACAATTTCAATACCAAATTGCATTACACAAAGGGGTAGACGAAGAATAGACAATAATTTGATATGATAATGGGATGTACTTGAAGTTGTCGAATTCTACTATCAAACCGCTCCCAACCTCTGCTGCTCCAAAAGGAATAGATAATATCTTCGAAGGGTTAAATTCAATGGGTACTTTTTCTTCGAACAACAGTCTCAGTCTCTAATGACAAGAGAGTGTGTGAGAGAGAGAGTGAGAGTAAGAGTGAGAGTGAGGGAGAGAAAGTGAGAGTAAAAGTGAGAGTGAGGGAGAGAGAGAGAGAGAGTGAGAGAAGGAGATAGAGTGAGAGAGATACTTGAACTGTTTGTGAGAGTGAGAGTGACAGAGTGATATAGATGTATTTGGAGGGAAATTTGGTTTGTTTGGAGAGAGAGAGTGAGAGACAGAATTTCAAATGTGAGTGATGGCTGGGTTTGAAAAGAGAGGGAAATGTGAGTGACGGCTAGAGAGAGTGGGGCAGGTAGGACCCCCTAATTTTCTACCTCATTTCCCTTATAGGAAATCCTAAATTTTGAGAGCCACTCATCTCTATTAGATGAGTTGTTGTGGTTGCGGTTGAGTGAGACTTGAGTGTCTCTAAATCCGCCCCCAATTTAATATAGATGAAGAGATATGTGCAATTACATAGGTAAAATTATATATGTTGGGACTAAAAAATTTGTACATTACAAAGTGTGCAGGGAAATCACTAATTTGTGTTGTCCTAACATCGGGACCAATATTTTGTGTTCGATTAAGGGGGTTGTGCATTTAGATAGGTTTCACTTATAGCTTATACTTCTATTAATGGTGGAATTTGTAGCAACTAATCATAGATGTAGGTTGTAGTGGTAAAAATAGAGCTTGCAAGTAGCAATTAAGAAAGAGATAGTTAGTCACAACAACGCGATATGGCACAAATCGAGAGGGATGAAAAAAAGTGAGATTTCTAACATAAAAAATCCCCATCTTACTTTTTTATTTTAAGGTAAGAACCCCAAGCCTGATAGTGGCGGGAAAATAATAAAAAAAATATGCGTGTTTTCTAAAAAAATTTTTAAAATATTTGTAGGCACCATTTTTTTTTCATTGACATGGATAAGGGATGATATGAATTACATACCAATAAAATATAAATCAAATGCTCAAACTTAAATATTATTTGTACATGGTTCCTAAAGTTACTTATATTTAAGGAGTACATCAAGCTTGAGTAGTTGAATTTCACTTACTTTTAGTTTGGTTATATGACTTTGAAATATGAAATACTTCTAAGATACTGGAGAAAACCAATAATAAACTTACACAATGAAAGAAGTTAACACTTAATAACCTATGTGGGTTGAAAACGCGCAAAAATATGACTTCGCAATGGAAAAATATGACTTCGCATATTTGTTAGATTTGAAATGCCCATCTAAGTCGATTGAAAACATACTTCCTAATGGGATTATTCTAAACCTTCTATTTAAAACCTTTTAAGCCTTATTTTATTAATAACTTATAAGATTATTTCATGATTTTCAGGTTATATGAGAATAATGTGTTATATGCAAGAAAAAAGTTTGATTTTAAAGTACTAGTGGAGATCTAGAGATCTTCTGCAATAGGCAAAGCTACAAATAATTATTCAAGCAATTTATGAAGGTTATTGATGGTGATGCTCGAAGAAATTAGAAAGAAATCACAACAAAAGAATTCACGAGATAAATATATAAAGCAACTTTAGGATTGCTTTATAAAAAAAATCATAATTTGCTGTAATGTATATTTTTGGGAATAAAATTGAAAAATCGTTGATAACTACCTATTTTTGGACTTCCTAATCTATATTTAGGTTTTAGGATTCTTATTGTCTATAAATAAGAGCATGTGCTTTACTAAACACAACTGATTTTGGAAGAGAACAAGGATTGAAAAAGTTATTGGTTTTGCAATTAATGAGTTTTTTCTTGTTTAAGTTAATTATTTTCTTCGTGCCTTTCTTTTTTGTTCATTCATTTTATTTCAACATCATATATGCCTAAATATGGATTAATGACGATTGCATCTCTAGGGCGCGGATGTAACCGTCATTAATCCACGTTTAGGCATATATGATGTTGTAGTAGATCTTCCCATATTATGCATAATTATATGATCTACTCTATCTACATTAGTTGTAGTTGTTATATTATTATTCTATAATCACCTTAATTGGAGATGTAGAATAAGTTTATGGGACTATAAACAATATAGTTGATCTTGTTTCAAATACCGAAATTATAAATATTTGTTGATCCAATGTTGAATTTGCAAATTTTGTACAAATGTACGTATTTTTGGTTTGTTACACACTTTTTGTAAGGGTTTCCATGGACGGGACAACAAGGCAAACTAATGCTAAAGTTAACTAGGTTAGATATAAGAGAAAATATCTATCTTCCTCTCTCTGTCTCAAATCATAAACTGGTTTTCATGGATTTCAACATTCGAAAAATTAGCAAATCGTATAACTTATGAGAGAAAATACAACTTGCCCATATCATCATCATCATCAAAAGTAGGGTTGGCAATGGGTCGGGTTTGGGGCGGGTGTAATAATACCATCCCCATACCCGCCAAATTACCCTACCCCCGAACCTGCCCCAATACTGTTTCACTTAAATGGGGAATACCCAAACCCGCTCCGCCAAAATTTGCCTATACCAAACCTACCCAGCACCTACTTATTACCCATTTATTCTAAGTTTGAACTTTGAAGCTTTAAGATGAAAACCATCGATTTGGGTCGAAAACCATTGATTTGAGAAAATTCTTCTTAGGTTTAAAAGTATATATTGAAACATCCATTTTTAGAGTTTGTTTCATTCCACATCTAGAATAAGTGCCAACACTTCCTCGTGGTTACCCGTCGTCAGAGATTGTACATGGAGCGACTGCAGCTGGACTGACACTGAACAGGTAAGTGGGTTTGTATATCTTTGCTCTAAATATCAATCCCTTAGTATTTTACAAAGTATGAAAATAAAGTGATATGTCTTTTTGAGAAAAATATGTTTTTGTTTGAACGGGTTTTTGTTATGTTCGAATAAGACCTTATTCGAATAAGAGTTAGTATCTATTCGAACATTTTCACTCAGAACTATATATGTTTATTCGAATAGGATTTTGGTCCTATTCGAATAAAACTTGTTCTGTTCGAATAAACTATTTCTCTGTTTAAATATATTACCTGAGAACTTAGTTGTTCGAATATGTTTTTGTTCTGTTTGAATAAAACTTGCTTTGTTCGAATAGACTCATTTTCTATTCGAACAAATTGCCTTAGAACTTTATTTGTTCGAATATGATCTTGGTCATGTTCGAATAGAAATTATTATATTCGAATAGACTTTGTCTCTATTCGAACATAGGTCAGATTTTTAGTTTTCCTATTTAAGACATCCTTTCTTTTCTCATACCTCACCTCTTCCAAAACCTATTTTTTGAGGGCTTAAATTTGTAAAGAGATAAGAGATTTATTTTAGCGATTCAAACGAGAACTAACAATTCAAACTAAAATCAGTTATTGACTCACAAACCCAAATCATGATTTAAAGAATTTGTGAGATTCAAGATTGAAAGCTTTGACGAGAGATTAAAATGAAGCGTTACGAGAACGATGGGGGTTGTGAGAACGTGAAATTGATTGTGAAGAGTTCAATTAGAAGAGAGGTAACCACAAGATGTGTTTATCAAGTCTATAAGTAATTGAATTCTTATAATTTCTTTTCAATAGTGGATTATTTAGTTGTTGGGTAGTTCGACAGCGACCTATGAGTTTTTCTCCTAAGAAAGGTTTCCCACATGGTTAAAAAAAATTGGTCTTGTGTTTAATTTCCAATTGCTTGTTGACACTAGATAATCGAATCAATTTGAATTAGGTTAAGGTTAGAACATTAATTCAAAGGAATTCAAAACTATTGATTTAAACCTAAATTAATCGAAATCGGTTAATATCAAGTAATCATTTATTTCATATATAAAGAGAGAAACGAGCTGAGGATCAAAGGATAAAAGTTAGGATGAGGAGAAAGTAAAAGTAACATGTCTTTGTTGAGGAATAATATTATAGAAACTATCAGTTCTATATTGAGAGCAATAGAGAAAGAAGAAGATTTCTCATTGATTAAGAACTGTTTCTCATTACGTACTACAAAGAAGATAACCCAACAATATAGGATACTAATCCTACTTAAACTCTCCCCATAAACCCTAAAGGCCTATGGGCTTATTAGGAGTCCAATATGACACCCCAACCCAGTTAGGCTCCTAGCTTAGGCTGGACCCGACTCCTAACACTCCCCCTTGGGGTGTTCCATACCAGGACGATTTGCCTCATCAAAACCTCTACCTAGCAAAAACCCCCATAGGCAAAAACCTGTACAAGGAAAGAGTGTAATCATATGCCCTGTATGGGTTGTGGACGCGCATACGTTGCCTCATCAAAACCTCTAGTCAGTAAAACCTTCTAGGATAAAAACTACACTATCAAGAAAAAGAGTACAACACGCATATATCTACGTCAGGCTGAGACTACTCCCCCTGACGTCGATCTCCTTGAGATATTGATAAATAAATCTTATGCATGACGATTCGATGTACTAGATGCTTAAATGTAAGTGGTACAAGAGTCTTCGTGAATAGGTTTGCAAATATGTCTTTTAAAATATTTTCAACAACGCCAAACTTATTCGTCTTTTGTAATTCATAAGGATTGAATAGCTTCTGTTAAATGTGCTTCGTTCTGTCGCCATTGATAAATCACCATTGACTTGAATGATACAAGCTAAATTGTCTTCATACATAGTCAATATTTTATCTTGGATAGAACACACCACAACTACAATTGATGTATCTTAGAGCGTAACCATCATTCTCTGCCAGCTTCATGAAGTACAAGAATATTCTCGTGGTTCGTAAATGTAGCTACCGCCATCTGTTTTATCGATCTCCAATAATCTTTATGTATCCCCGTACATGAACACATAATCCATCTGATAATGGCCTCTATGTGGGTCTGAGAAGTATTTTGTATCGGTGTACTATATACTTTTACGTTTACCATTTTGAGCAGAACAGACCACAGTCTTTTATATCGATCAGATATCTCAGAATGTGCATGATCACAATCTAGTGCCTTTGAGTAGAAACATAACTATGGCAAGCCAAATAGTTCAGTGTGAATAAGTCATTTGGTATAGTATACCCAGCTAACTATAACAAAACACCTCTAAGCTATAACGTCACAGCCCTAGGAGTTTCTCCCCTCATTAGGATGGTAGAAGATGTTGTTGTCTACACCCAAGTGATGGACGCGCAATAAATAACTTAGCACCATGTGCTACATCCATATCGAAGTGTTAGATAACTCTTCTGATATATATTGTTTGGTGTACGAGTATGCCACTACCAAGATGTTAGAATTGCAAATAGAGATACTACTTGATTTCCCAAGGTATTTTATTTTAAATTCATTTCCAAGGTATTTGGCGGCTCTCGCGATCTCCCCCAGAGGTCTAATGATATCCAAATAATTTAGTACACTATTATGATGAGTGAAGCTAATATCTGTATTCTAAATAAGAACGTATGGATAGAAAAACATATTTGCAAAGTCCCCGATCTTCAAATACTCGGTCAATTTACTATGTCTCATGTACCCTTATTGCTTCAAGTCAGCAATAACTTTTCCAATTTTATTACATACACACCTCGTGTATCAGGCTTAATTACTTTTAGAAGCTTATACCTCCCCAGGTGGCTTGATGTAGATATCTGTATCTAGTTTCCCATATAGATACGCAGTATTTACATCAGACGCATGTCTAGCTTGTCCTCGACAACTTGATAGACTGATCAATACCGAAACATTATAGCACCCATAACCAAGTAATAGGTCATATTGTAATCGATGCTAGATCTCTTAAAGCTTTCTTGTACAACTAGTCTTGCCTTGACCAATTTATATCTCTGAGTTAATCATGTTCTAGTACCTTTCCCATTTATAATTGACATGCTCAATTGTATCACTTCGCATTATACTAGCAAGCTGAGATCTACTTGGATTCCAGATGCCCACTTTGGCCAATGTATAACAACACACAATTATTAATTTACAATAAATGGTTCTGAATCCTCATCCTTGATGGCGAGTACAACATCGAATATGAATACTTTATCGACAAATCTCTACTGAACGATCCTACGTTGTGCTTATTATTGACTTTTAATAGATTGAGATCTCATTATTATTATACGTATGTGCCACCCTAGGCTAGTCTCGTAATACATCAACTGGTCGCATAACTATTATTGCCTCGTTGATGGGTGGTTCCATCCTTGATGAATCGACTACATCATTAGTCATATTTATCCCATATTCTACAGCTCCCTGGCTCATAATATTTTCTTCCAATGGTGTTCCGCACAAAGTGCGAGCCTCAAATTCGTTTGCGGTACTAATTCCCCAGGAATGTTCAGCTGCGGTACTAGTTCCCCCAAAACGTGTTACTGTGTAGGTATTGCGGTACTAGTTCCCCCAAATCGTTTTAATGTATAGGTGTATTACTTGTAGGTACATACACTTACGATACTTCAATAGTGTCTATGAATGTGTTTGACAATTCATTTACGACTTATTAGAGGTTTGTAATTCGTTGAACCTTATTGTCACCTAATTTATGTATAGGGATCTAGATGAGATAACGATAATATTTTCCAAGACCTTTTGGAAACATCCTCAACATTGACTGTTATATCTCCCTTCAATACTAAGAATATCCTCTCATTAGAGTAACAATTATCTACCCTGCAGTATATCCGTCCCCAGTGGGTTCCAAATATCTAGTGATAAATGTGAATTATAACCCACATAATACCATGCCGACATTGAGGGTCTTATCTTTATATATTGTGGTACGATTAGTACCTGTACAGAACATCCAAATATTTGTCGATGGGCGACACCAGGCTCTGACCCAGTTACTAGTTGCTTTTAGGAAAAAATAATTTGATAATTTACTAAGGGACGAACCCTAATCCATATTGTGTGAGCAATAATGCATATCCCATACACTAGCCAGAAGCTGCGATCGTAATAACGGTAGCCTAACGATTATCCTATATTGATTGATTAGGTTCCCCGCAAATTTTGAGTTGGGTATGGTATGGGGTACTCACGATGCTCAATCATCTATCCCATTTAGCGATAAAATATTCATCAAAAGCCTATGAGTCACACTCTCAGTCCCCCATCAAGTCGTATCAATTAGCTTTGATCGGTTAATCCAGGAACTAAGCATGCGATCGAATGATCTAAGTGAGAAGTCGTGGTAACGTTACATTCCTAGATTTTAATAATAGGAAAACGTAAGACTATCTTCTAGACGCGTCTATTATGACCATAAATATTCAAGTGGGCCACTATGTGGATGGATAGGTTCACATGTGTCTCCATGGATGTGTTTGGAGCAAAGGCTGGAAATCCCACTCCACCTTGGTCATACTAGGATGAAATAATAAAATTTCTTTAAAAACAATTGTTACACGTACACTCTCTGGATCTTCTCTCCTTTTAAGGAAGTTTAGATGTAATCCCGATAATCTTCATCACTATCTGAGCCCTGAGAAGTGTATTGGAAACAATTCTAATAGCGTGTTATAACCTTTAGACATTGAGTAAATGCACAAAACATTGTCTGTCATTTTCTCTGATAGTCGTTACGTGATAAGCATTATCATGTATCTTCTTAAACTCTGTAAAATTCAGCTGGATTTACTAGTTTATAAAGTGGATTAGATACCCCATATCATACCGTTATAGAGTAATAACATGACGAACTCAGTGCATTCTATAATGTTGGTCGTGCTAATAATATTTGTGTCATCCCCGATGCACAAGGTTAGAGACAAGAAGTATATTCATATCTCAAAAGGATCAAATGCATGGTACTAATGTCTCTAAGACATATGTCGCCACTCATCCGATTATCGGTCATGCTCAATGAGCAGACAGATCCATATGTGGGTTCTATATAGTAGATTAACTATCATACATGGAATTTAACTACTTCCCAAACAATAAAATTACAGACAAAATCAAAAAGAACAATTTCATGGATGAGATACCAAACCAGTGCATGTCATGAGCATTCTATTAAACTAAATACTGAAGAGTTCCTAACTTAGTTAATGATAGAACTAATAAAGCAAAACTACTACTATGCAACAAGTAAAGTTACTACTTGGCAATGTTCTCTAGGTGACATCATTCATCTATTGAGAATTTATTATTATTCATTCTTATAACTTAATCCAAAACTACATTGGTATCATGGGAAAGATCTACGGCCACAGACTCTGCCGTAGCCTGGTCACGATCACGTGATAAGTCCAAAGCTGATCTCTTTAGATCGTCTGGGGTACCTTGCAATCCCGTACTCGACTATCTCGTATCCATCTTTTAATTCTTCCTATTCCATTTTAGTCTAGAGGTAAACTTCTCTTTCCCCTTGCCTCAGGTTATTGATGGCTAAAATTTAATCCTGGCATTGTTACCGCCTCTCGTCTATCTATGGTTGCGACCTTGTCGATAACTTCACTTGTCACTAGACCCAATATTATGAGACCCTGTCATATGCTTACTCTCAGTAGGCATAAGCTTAATGTTCATAATTAGTAGTTCATTGTTTTGCTCATAAATGAAGAAAACTCGAATTAGGTATGTGTACACAGTGATCTATCTAATGTTGCATCGGAAGCACAATATTTGAAGGGTAGAAAATGTAATAGAATATTTTCAATATCTCTATTTACTTCAATTATTTATCTATGCGAGATTATAGTGGAGTTGCACTGCCGAATGAATTTTTTTTCCTCATTTAGGCCTATTTTCGGATCGAAAATAGAGGGGGTTAAATTTTTTTCGAATTTTTTTAAACTATAAAATCTATTCCGATCCGATTTTGTTCAGAACTGTAAAAATAATTCCGAATTCGGAAATTTTGGAATTTTGACTATTTCAAAATCAATTTCGGAATCAATTCATAATAAATTATAGAATAATTTTGGAATAACAGAGTTCTCACTTCTTCAAATCAAACCATAATAATAAAGTTCTCACTTCTCCAAGAATCAAAGATTCAAAATCGAAGCTAGAGGAGAAATGAAGCCAAAGAAGAGATTTAACTTTTCTTCTTTGCTGCAAATCAAAATCAACGCAGTAAAAAATAGAGAATGGATGCAGTGGAGATTTAACTTTAGAGTTGAGGGAGTGGAGGCGATAAAGATTTAACTTAAGAGTGGAGGGCAGTGGAGAATGGAGGCAGTGAAGAATAGAGAAGAAGAAGCAGTGAAGAATTCCCTAAGTTAAGAATCTTAAGGTTTAATGTTTTATGTTTCAATTCGAATTATTCAGAATTAAATCGGATTAGAGGGATATTCGGAATATTTTTTAGAATAATCGGATCAGAGGGTATTCAAATTAATCGGATCAGATGGCTTTCAGAATAATTGGATCAGAAAATTTAGAATAATCGGATTAGAATAATTTGGAATAATCCGATCGGAATAATCAGATCGGAAAATTCGGAATTGCACACAGCTATCCGATTCCGATCCAAATTATTTCAGAAAAATTCGGAAATCGGATTTTCAGAAATCGGAATTGCAAAATATGGTTCCAAAATTGGAAATCGAAAAAAATCGGAAGTTCGAACAAAAGTTGCAGCCCTAGCCACAGTCGTATAATATTATTATTGTATAAGATAATCTATTACCAATCCTTCCTGAATATGAAGGCTAGGGTGCCAAACAAAGGTCCTACTTTGTTATTTAGAGACTCATTATTCTCAACAATAGTCTTTTCCAGATTCTCAATAGTAGATGGATTTCAGTTTTCATACAGGTCAAGTTTATTTGTACCTAAAATAAAAATTGCAGTATGAGAAGTACTAAATGTTATGAGTGTCACCAACATCTATTATGCATGTAGATCAATACCAGTAGTAGTACTTGATAAACATTCTTTGCATAAAGGTAATTCCTAGTATTCAAGTAAATGATTCTTAATCATTACTTGTAGGTGAAGCTTGTTTATATCCTATTACTTATAAAATCTTATTTAAGTACATAATTTTCAATGATTACTAAAGGCAATTCATAGTATTCAAGTTAGTAATTCCCAATCATTACTTATAGGTGAACTTTGCTCATATCCTATTACTGATAAAATTCTATTTAAGTACATGATTTTTAATCATTATTTGTGGTTTATAGTATATAGCGCAATGAAGTACATGATTCTCAATCATTACTTGCAAGTGAATCCTGTTCATGGCGTTATACTCATGAGATCCTATTAAGCATCTGTAATAGCTTATATTCAAATTGTACGAAGATAGCGCTTTACACCTTCGAAATCTAGAGTGTTTAGTTATGAACAGGAAACAAATAACACTAGATTTAGCGTGAAAAACTCTTGAATGGGTTAAAAACCACGACCTCTCATGAGGATTTTAAAAAGAGAGAGAGGTATATTTAGACTGCTAACTATTACAGAGAGAGGGAGAAAAATGTAGAAAAGGTCTCTTAGAGGTTCTCAAAGCAGCCTCTCTAATTCGTAGCTATCTAGTCTTATTTATAGGTCTTATAATACGATCGTTGGTTACATTAACGAGGAACATTACAATATCAGGTTTTAATGAGTCTTCATGGTGAATTTTGTAACGTCTTGATACTTGATGATCTGTAACGGATCTATTAACATTCTTTAGTTATAGCTTCAGACCGTTGGGAAGATACGATCTCCTGTGATGCTCGCGTGCTTACGATCTGTTGATAAGTGGAGGAGTATCTTTTGTAGCGCGAAGTCACAGGATGCTTTGATGTCTCCAAACTGCTGATGAAGATGCGATCTCTAATAGTGTTCGCGTGTATTCGAACTGTTGATAGATATCTGAGTATTTTCTACAGTGCGATGTTATTGGATGCTTTATCATCCCCAAGCTATAGATGAGGAAGTTTGTATTACGATCTCCTTGCTTTTAGTCCTTGATTGGTTATCAGTATGTTTACTCGAGTTATGTAAGTTCAAATATCGGACTCAGTACGGGGATTAGAAATAAGCCCTCACAACTGCCCCCTCTCAGCCAATAGCAAGAGAAACGTGTATTGCGAGTGGTGTTGGTTGAAAAGTCCAGTCGTCTAAATTGAATATTGTATTGATGGCCTCCATTTTATCTTGGAAGAATAGTAGTTTCGACTGTTGGGTCTCCCCAAAATTCCTCTTGAGACCTGTACTTGTGATAAATACCTTATTGAAAGTTGTGAAGTACATTAAATGTTACTGGTATAAAATATGGTGAATAGTTGATATCACTGTTCACCCTGGTTAACGTTGTCAGTCATTTAGGTTGGGTTGAGTAGTAGTGACAGTGACAACTCGACGCCAAGCATATGAAATTAGAGTTCAGACAAAAATGGCTAGTCTGCAAACTCGCTATTTTGGCACCCAAAGCCTTTCGCTGCCGACTCCAATCCCTGTTCCTTCAACTTTTTATGGGATGTCATGGGAAGAAGTAGAGGACGCATAGGATGATTTTCATAAACTGTGGCAATTCCATTATGTGGTTTTGTTTGCTGCTCACCGTCGGTCCTGTCTGCGGATATTTGTAGAAGATGCGATGTTGACAGAAGACGAGAAGGCGGGGAAGTCATCTGAGAAGTATTGTTGATACCCTGCAAAAGATTGGGTATTGTAATGGTGGAGGAGGTCATTTGTTGGAAGCGGAGGTGGGGGTTATGGAGGAGTGGTGGGATTAATTTTGTCATCTGCTTTATTATAATTCCCATTCTTGGGCTTTGAGTTTTTCTGTTGAGCCCTCCATTGTTTCTTTTCAAGTGTTGCATTATCATTTGCAACGTAGGCTATTTTTTGTAAAAGACAAAATTATTTGTAGAACTTGTAATTTTTATCTCCGAACTGGTTGAAGTGTTTGTTCTTGTAACTTGTTTTCCTTGAATAATAAATTAAAACTTCATTATCTTATCTTGTAAGTGCTTGAAGCTTCTTTTAGAACTATTGTAAGACACCATTGAACAAATATCGAACTAGTCACTGATGACATAGGTCAAAAATAAGTAGGTCGTAGTGTTGATATATCTGAACTATGTGGGTCGCTCTTATATATGTGTAGCCTTATTAAGATATAGTGTTGTTATGTCTGTGGAGATGACAAGGTTGTGATCCCTTTCATGCCATGAGTTATTTAGAGCCATGCCGTCGTTAACTTGAATACTTATTATCATCGATGGAACTTGGTAGGAGCCTTTGAACACGCGCTGGATAAACTTGCTAAAGAGGATGTGAGAGTTGTTGATATTGAAACCATTTCACGTGGTGAAGAGAGTTATCCGTTCTGTCATTGTATGTAAGGTCGGACGATTGATCATAATAAATTGATTTGCTTGTGTTGAGGTCGACTCATCATTGCTTTCTGTATCTATGATAATTTTGAATGAAATGGAACTGAAGCAGAATTTACCGCTGATTTTTTGTGTCTGCCAAACCGACATTGTGGTAAGTGATAACTGTAATAGTTGTACTTAGGTTTTTGAATTGGAACCATGCTATAAAAAAGTATAGCAGGATCGTGCAGTTGTAGAAGGTTATTGTTGTAAGTAATCGTGCTGTAAGATCTGTATAAATCTTCTTGGGCAGTGAGTTCGTAATAATGGCTGAGGAGAGGGACAGACGTGATAACAGAATACGTTACCCCAAAAACCATTATGAGGGCAAACGAAAAGACGTGCCTGTTAGGAGAGATGATGTGGACACGTGTCCCAAAGAGCCGTCGTTTCAGAAACTGAGTGGTAATATAAAAGCTTTTCTTCCCTCTTCTCTTAAACCATAATCAGTTGCAGATAGAGGCAGAAGCATTTCTAGAGAGAGAAAATCTTCAAATTTTGAACGCAGTCCTCCAGTATTGTGTGATCTTACTAAGAAGGACAAAGTTTTGTCGCCTGAGGTGCGAGCGGTGACTGGAGTCGGCGACTGTTGCTCATCTAGTACAGGTTAGTGTATCTACTTCCATATTTTCTTCTGTTGTATTAGTTTCTTGAAAAACTGGTAGGCTGTGTTTGTGAACAGTTTGGGTAGATTAATAATGTGTTGGGTACGGCTGACGGAGGAGGCCTGTTTTATTAATTAAATCTCTAAATATATTTTCCCTTTATTTGTGGTAGATGCGCTCAAAAAACCTGAAACCCAGAAGTAAATTTGTTGTCTCTGCCAGTAGCGAAGAATCATCATCATCTGATAGAACTATAGATTATTCTGTGGTAATTGGTACTGTGACTGCTGACAATCCGTCTGTGTCTTCTGGGAGGGATGTGGGATTGCATGCTGGGGATGAAACTGGGCTATTTTTTAAGTATCCCGAGAATGTAGACATAGCGGAAAAAAATTACAGTATAAAAAGAGTTTAGACAGAGAATGGGAGGATTATGTGATGAATGCAGGGTTGTGGTTTAGAACTCTGGTAAGACCGAGTGGTAATGTAGAACATTATCAGGTGCCTTCTCTGGATCGTTGGAAGAGAAGTATGGATATAGGAGATGATATAGATATCGTTTATTATAATGGAACTGGATCAAAGGTCATAGAGGATTGATTTCTCTGTTATTTGAAACAAGCCGCATATGGGTTGAGTATTCTCCTGACCTTTTTCCAAAAAGGGGTAATGAATGCACTAAAGAGTTTCCATGGTCAATTAAATGGTAACATCTTTGAGATGATGAAGGTCTGTGAAGTCCTTAATCAGAAGTGAAGAGATGGTGGTATTGCAAGATAATTCGTTGCGGACGATGTCTTGAAATACTATAAGTTTAAGTATGTGAAAGATTGGAAGAGCGGATACTTGTTTAGTGATTCGGCGAGGTCGGAATTCTTTGATTTTGAGTCTTCTGGGAGGCCCTGGTGCGACCATCTTGTGATGGTGAGGGGTAATTGTATGCAAGTGCCTGGGGAACCCGCGCTCGAGCTGATATATAAGAATTTTAACGAGAGTAACTGTCTTCACTCTGCCTGTAGTTTGCCTCTTAACTTATTGTGAGCTGCTAACATAGTTTTATTGCTGTTTTGGCAGAGCCTAAACCAAAAGTTGTTGCCGATACATCGAGTTTGTTCGACATCGTTAGTCGAGAAGGGAGCGAACTGAACAAAGTTCTTGGAGAACTAGGAATTCACAGAGATAAGAGGCTTAACTCTGTAGTTGAAAAAGTGTAACGAGCTCATCAAAATGAGCTATGGCTGTATCTGGCTCTGCTTATGCTGATATTATGGAGATTCGTGCCTGTCCTGTGGGTACTTCGAGCTCCTTAATTCGGCGACCAAGGATGAAAAAGATGATGCCGCCTTCTGAGCAAACAACTCTTGTGGAGCTACTGCCAGTGGGAACTGAAGGAGTGGTTGCTGATGTGAATATGGCTTCTCCTGTGAAGAAGCAAAAAAAAGAATTTGGGAAAGATATCCGAGCTTCTTCGAAGGGTGTCAACCTCGAAGCTGTGGAGCAGGAGGCGTTAGACTTGGCTACGCGTGATCCCATCCGCTTAAATACTCAAATTCGATCCAGCATCTCTCAGGTATGTAATGTGTTATTTGATTAAATCTTTTTCGGATAATGATCCGACCTTGTAATACTGTTTTGCTGTATTTGTGGTGTAACTTTCTGTTGCTTGGAAGTCGGCCGCGGAGGTGTTGAAGCTAGCTACTGCGAATCCTGCCGAACTTGTTCAGCAATATGATGCAGAAAAGGTTGCTCTGTAAGAGTAATTTGAGCAGGAGGAAATGCTGTAGAGGGAGCAGTTCAAAAAGGAGGAGGTACTGCAGAGGGAGCAGTTCGAGAAGGAAGCTACCGCTACAAAGCAAGAGGTTGAAGATAAGGCAGAGAAAGTTGTTGATATTGCGGTGGCTTCCCGAAATAAGCTGATTCAAGCCTTCTACGTCTGGGGTTTGAGCAGAGAGGATGTCGACCTTGCTCTTACAGGGAAGTATGGTGAGATCGTCTTCCCAGGGGATGATGCTTCTCCAGTGGCTGAGCAAACCCCGGCTCTTCCAGTGGATGATGATCCGACCAAGGAGGTAGCAGGATCTAAATCTTGATTCTGTAGTTGTAGCATAGATCTTGAGACTTAGTCGAACTTGGTCCTTTGTATTGGTGATAAAACTATTTTGGACGAGGTTTTGAAATTTATGTGATTGTTGTTCATATATGTTGTTTTGATGTGGATGTATAATTTGTATGTAGGAGGTAGTTCATTTAAAGGGAAAAGTGATCGAGATGGAGAAGGCCTTGAGTCGAGTAAGGGATTCTATCAATCGTACTCAATAGGTACACAATAAACTTGAATATGAGAGACGCCTTCCTAAGTTGAATTTTGATAAAACCTTTAAGGAGTTATTCGAACTTCAATGTAGATATGGGAAGATAAAAATTGAGAGGGATGAGGTTTTGCGAAAAGAGATCGATAGGTTCGTTTTACTCCAAAAATTCCTTAAGGATAAACGATTCGTAGATGAGAGCGATAAGTTAGAGTGTTAAAGGTGATTATTGTCTTTGACGCTGTACTTTGAGGCTGAAGTTGATAGTGAGCGGGGTTTAAATGAGGCCTATTTAGAACTGTTAACCAATAGAGACATAGTGCCGGACCCAGCTCGGGTGAAATTCTTAGTGCAAGAAGCGCGCAACCGCTATAGTAGAGAGGCGCAAAGATGCTCAGTTCGGGCTGGAGTATCCATCATATGGGGTGGTGTAGGTTCATTGCCTGATGAGCTTAACTTTTGTAGGGGCAAAGGGCAATGAGGATTCTTTTCTTCAATATAAAAAAGAAGGATAAAAAGATCCACACGCAATTAGAAATAGATCTGAGGCATGCTTGTGATGAACTGGAGCGATGCAAGGGTCATAATGCATGTCTGGAGACAGAAAAGGTAGAGTGTGTTAGGCTATTGCAGAACTCCGAGAAGAGAGTGACATTGTTAGAAGCGCGTTTACTAGATACGCAGCAACGTCTGCAAATATCCCAATCACGCTTGAAGAAGATAATTACGTCAAAGCGGGGGAAACGTACTATCGATACGGACCACGAACGTCAGATGGGCGATGTGATCGTATTTTATGGGGCTGAGCTCGAGAGAGTAGAAAATAAATTTAGACGTTATATCTCGAGTTGTGGTAAAGATGTGGAAGTAGAGAATGATAAGGTTGAAATATGTTGTTTGAAATAAGGGATGAGGGTGGGGGAGCTTCAAACTCAAAACCATGAGCTGAAGAATCTGAGGAGGAGAATGTTAAAGATCTGCTGCCTCACACACGACATAAGACCCATCCGCAAGAGGTCGTAATCTTTAATGAACCTTTGCAAGTAGATGCTAGTAGTAGTAGGGTGCGATCATAAACCAACTAGATTGTGGCATTTGGTTGTACATTGCATTCGTGTATCATAGCTAGATGTTGTAACAAATGTTGTAGAATGATATGTCTTGTAGGAATAAATATCTGCTGGTATATATATTGTCTCTTGTGATCTGCTCTTCTAGGTTGAAGACAAAGAAAATGACAACGTGGCTGCCTTATCCGCGTTAAATAAAAAATTGTCTGCCAAGTTGCAGCAATGTTCGTTGGCGGTTGAAAGAAAGACTTTGTTGAATTCAAAGCTGGAATCGGAGATGCTAGAGCTGCAGAGTCGGCTAAATGCTGTGACTGTATAGTTATCATGTAAGGATGCCGAGATATTGACTGCTAATAACAAATCCGAACAATGGAAAGAATCTCTGAAGAAGAAAAAGTCAGAGACCATGACTGCGAATCAACAAGTGTTAGATATGTTAAGTACGATTGAAAACCAGAATAATGATTTGCTGTATCATCAGTCGGTGATAGCAAATAATACGGATCTCTTAAAGAAGCAAGACTCTGAAATCCGTTATATGCGCGAGCGCCTTAAAAAGCTGAACTGGGATGTACGTGAGGCTCGAGATTCATGTCAGAGATAAATTGATCGTGCCAAAACTCACGAGGAGGCATGTTCCAAGAGATATCGAGAACTTAATGAGGCCATCAATAAGTGTAATTCGCGAATTGTTGCTCTTGATCGGGACAAGCAATCTTTGGTACATGAGTGTATTCAAGGTAATGAAGTTTGCGAGGAACTCCATGCGAATTATAAAGAGTCGCAGAGGATGATGGACACAGCTAAAGCCGAGATCAATTATTCGAGGGAGGTAGATAACAAGCTGCACTGTCTGAAGCAGGAGATGGAGTGCAGTGTATAGATAACGAGGCAATATAGAGGCTCGTTGCTGCAGGAGAAAAAATCTCTAAAAGATTGATGTAAAGATCTTGACGACGAACTAAACAAGGTGAAAACCAAATTTTATGAAGCTACGCTATTGACTGCGGAAAATGTTACGTTGCGTGCTATGGCTATGTTGCATGCTGATGTAGAGAAATTTCGAACAGAGCATGAGTCGATCTTGGCTGCTACAGCTGAATATGTCACGGAATATGACTTGCAGCTAGCACAATTATCCTATATAAATAATTTGATGCCGAGGGTTATAGAATTGTTGAATGCACCTTCTACTATAATGGATGCGGTTATTCCTTCCCCTGTCTTACTTTTATCTGGGCCTGGGGAGAGTTCAAATGTTGTATACCCAAAGCGTGAGTAGTAGTTTCATTTGTAATGAGACAGAATGTAAGTATATCTTTGCTGTAGAAAATTGTCAAATGTTGCTGTTATCTTTATGTATAATCAAATTTGGCGATCCAACGAACGATCATATAGAGATTTAGTGATGTAGTATTGTAAGTCAGTTTGAACTGTATAACGTGTATAAGTTAATTTGAACAAATCAATAAAGACCGTAATGAGATATTTGAAGGTCGCGTTACTGCCAGGTCGAATTGATTGTCTCAATAAGTGACCCTCTGGGCAGCGCGTATGTAGATCCCAGTTATAGGTCGATCTGAACTACCGTGATGGGACATGTATTGGATATTGCATAACTGAATAGTGTCTCTGCTAGATCGAATTGATTGACTCAATAAGAGATCCTCGGAGAGTGTGTATATATTTGAAGAGCTATGTAGCAGATCCCGGTTATAGGTCGAGATTAACGACCATGATGGGACATGTATTAAATATTGCATAACTGAATGTCGTATCTGCCAAATCGAATTGATTGGCTCAATAAGCGATCCTCGGAGAGCGTGTATATATTTGAAGAACTATAAAGCAGATTCTGGTTATAGGTCGAGCTGAGCGACCGTGATGGGACATGTATTGAATATTGCATAGCTGAATAGCATCTCAGCCAGATCAAATTAATTGACTCAATAAGCGATCCTCAGAGAACGTGTATGTATTTGAAGAGCTATGAAGCAGATCCCAATTATAGGTCGAGCAGAGCGACCGTGATGGGATATGTATTGAATATTGCATAACTGAATGGTGTCTCAGCCAGATCGAATTGATTGACTCAATAAGCGATCCTCAGAGAGCATGTATGTATTTGAAAAGCTATGAAGCAGATCCCGGCTATAGGCTGAGCAGAGCGACCGTGATGGGACATGTATTAAATATTGCATAGCTAAATGGCGTCTCAGCCAGATCGAATTGATTGACTCAATAAGCGATCCTCGGAGAGCGTATATGTATTTGAAGAGCTATGAAGCAGATTTCGGTTATAGTTCGAGCAGAACGACCATGATGGGACATGTATTGAATATTGCATAGCTAAATGACGTCTCAACCAGATCGAATTGATTGACTCAATAAGTGATCCTCGGAGAGCGTGTATATATTTGAAGAGCTATGAAGCAGATATTATTGTAGTAATTCTCTGTAGTAGGTCGATTTGAGCGAACCATATAAAGATAAGTACAATGTTAAAATAGATTTACAGCATGATGATAAAATTTGCTTTATTGAGTGAAATCTGAAGTTACAACATGTTTAATTTTGATACAGCTTCAGTCGGTGAGTATTCCATGGATTAGGTATAGGTACTCCATCATGTGTACTTAGATCGCAAGATCCTAAACCCTCGTGCCAGTTATGATGAAGGGACCTTCCCAATTGTTTGCTAACTTCCCCGCATTAGGCGCTTTGCGATGTTAGGGGATTTATCTAAGAACGAGGTCATTGATTTTGAATTCTCGACGTCAAACGCGCTTGTTATAAGACCATGATAAAGCAAGCTGATATCTTCCCAGATTAACAATGGCTCTTTCGCGTGTTTCTTCGATCATATTCAGGTTACATGCGATCTAAAATTTATTTTCTTCATCTGTCATCTCGTGATCGTATATTGAGTGATGATACTGAGTGGGTATTATGGCTTCTGTCCCGTAGGCCAGTAAGAATAGAGTACAACCTGTTGTTCTTGGAGTTGCTCGATATGCCCAAAGTACGTGTGGTAACTCATTCACCCAATTCCCTTATTTGTCATCTAAATGTTTTTTGAGTCCGTCTACAATCGTTCGATTAGTAATTTCATCTTGTCCGTTTGCTTGAAGGTAGTAAGGGTTTGATGGGGAGTGAATGATATTGTGCTTATTGAGGAACGCAACGACTTTGGAGCCAACGAACTGTGGTTCATTATCGATTCTGATAAGATTCGGTCTACCGAACCGAATGATAATGTACTCCCAGATGAATCTGTTGACTTCTTCTTCTTGTGTTTGGCACAAAGGGACTGCCTCTACCCATTTAGTGAAGTAGTCCGTAGCGGCCAACAAATGCTTTCATTTTCCTGGTGCTGTAGGAAATTCTCCTACGAGATTGAGAGTCCATCGTCTAAATGGCCAGGTGACTTGGCTTGAGTGTAATTCGAGCGCTGAGGCTCGTATCTTCGGTCAGTGACGTTGGCAAGCATCACATTTGCGTGCTTACTCGATCGCTTGAGCTTTTATCTTAGGCCAGAATATTCCTTGCCTTAAAGCTATGTTTGTAAGAGATCGTCCTGCGGTATGGGACCCACATGTGCCTTTGTGTAAATCGTGCAAGATTGTTCTGCTTCTTTTTCGAATAGACAGATGAGGTATGGACCAGTAACTGATATTTAATAAAGGAGGTTGTCCTAGACAATATATCTATGGGCATTGTCGATTAATCTTCGCCGTTCTGTAGGATCCTCTGGGAGTGGGCCGTTGAATTTGTTGTGAGGTCCAATGTATCTGATGAAAGGCTGTCTCCAATCACTTCCAATCTCCTCGTTGCCCCCAGTATTAATGGCATTGGATACGGTGGCATTAATGCTGGGGTTAGAAATGACGTCGATTTTTAAATAGCGAGGTTCTAATCCAAGGACCCTAGCAAGGTAAGCGAGTGCATCTGAATGTCTTTTTTCACCCCTTGGTAAATATTCCATATAAATTGTCTGAAATTTGTTCATTCGTTCGACCACTGCAGCAGCATAGTCAATCATTTTCCCATTGGCTTGATAGATACCCGCGTGATGATTAACGATCGGTAATGAATCGGTGTAAACAGATAGCTCTGCTGCACCCAGTGTGAGTGCCATGTCCAAGCCATGAATTAGTGCCTCATATTCTGCTACATTGTTGGTTACTTCAAAATTGAGGAAAATAGATTTTTTGAGCCGATCATTAGAAGGAGTAATAAGAATAATCCCCACTCCTGATCCGGCTGGTCCGACGGAGCCGTCCGTTAAAAGTCGGTAACCTTTCTTTGTTACCCAATCGGACTTCTCTTCAGGCTGTACTGTGAGTAGTTCATCTTTGTTCTCATCAACATCTTTTTCCCAATCAGGATCATCTACTGGAAAATCAGTTAGAAAATCTACTATAGCCTGACCTTTCTCAGAGTGGCGTAGCCCAAAATGTATGTCGTGTTCTCCGAGTGTTACTGACCATTGCGGAATACGTCGAGATTTTTTGCGCTTAGATAAGATTTCACGAAGTGGATAGTTCGTTAATACCCGAACAGCGTGGGCTTGGAAATACTGTTTTAATTTCTACGACGTATAGACAATAGCCAAAAGAAGCCTCTCGATCTTGGTGTATCTTGTTTCAGCAGGGGTCAAAGTCTTGCTGATAAAATAGACTAGTCTCTCGGTCTTTTCATCGAGTCGAAGGAGGACGAAGCTGAGAGAAGTATCTGTGACGGCTAGGTATACTGTTAGCTCTTCTCCATCTGTTGGTGTGCTCATAACTGGTGGTTTACCCAAATGTTGTTTGAGTTCGAGGAAAGCGGCTTCACATTTATCTGTCCACTTGATCTCGGGATCCTTCTTTGACTTTTCCCATGATGTACCTTGTTTAAGCAGATCGAATAGAGGTTGGCATCTGTCTGATGATTTGGACACAAATCTGTTAAGTGCTGCGATCTTCCCGACTAGTTTATGAACATCCTTTTTTGTCTTTGGTGAAGGCATAGCCAAAAGAGCTCGTATACGTGATGGATCAGCTTCAATTCCTCGTTTGTTGATGAGATGGCCCAAGAATTTCCCGGATTATACTCCGAACTGGCATTTGTCAGGATTTAAACGCATTTTGTAAGCTCGTAAAATCTCAAAAGTTGTTCGTAAATCTGTCAGATGCTCTTCTTTCTTGAGACTCTTATAAAGAATGTCGTCGATGTAAACCTCTATTGTTTTACTGAGCTGATCTTTGAACATCTGCGTCATCAATCTCTGATAGGTAGCGCAGACATTTTTCAGGCCAAAAGGCATGACCTTATAGCAATACAGGCCTTATTTGGTGATGAATACAGTTTTGTCTTGATCTTCAGGGAAAAGTGGTATCTGATTGTACCCTGATGCAACATCCATCATAGAGAGGAGTTCGTGCCATGCTATTGAATCGAGCAAATGGTTGATGATTGGGAGTGGAAAGCTATCTTTTGGAGTGTGTCGATTGAGATCCGTGAAGTCAACACAGATTCTGATCTTGCCAGTTTTTTTTGGGACTACGACAATGTTCAAGATCCTGTCCGGGTAAATAGCTTTGCAGATATAACCGACCTCAATCAATTTGTCGATCTCTTTGTTTACTTTGTCTCGTATTTTTGGTGCTAGAGTTCGTTGCTTATGCTTAACCGGTTCTGCCTTCTCTTTCAACTCTAGCTTGTGGCACGCCATGGCTGGATCGATCCCTGGCATTTCGTGGAACGTCCACGCAAAAACATCGTGATTATCCGAAAGGAATTGTATGAGACTTAAACGTTCCTCCGTGCTCAAGAGGGTCCCGATGTGAGTTCCTCTTTGTGTGCCGTTGATCTCGATATATTCTGCTGGCTTGGCGCTAGGCAGATGATGCCCTGCTGCTATTGAATGCTGTAATTGCTATGGTGGAGATGCTGCAGCTGGCTTAGCTTCAATTGTATTATCGCAAGCTTGGGCTAATTTTTGGCTGCCTTTGATTTTGTAGATCCCTCCTTTCCAGTCGAAATGTAGCGCTTGATGATATATGGAGGGAATAACTTTCATGTTATACATCCATGGTCATCCCAGGATGCCCAGGTAACGGGATTTTGTATTGATGACGTAAAAAACTACATCAAGTGTGACTGGTCCGGCCGTGATGGGAAGTGTAATTTTTCCCACACATTTTTCCTTGGAACCGTTGAATCCAGAGACGTTGATGTCACTTGGCTCGACTCTGTCCGCTAAACCCATTTGATCGATCGTGCTTTAGAATAGTAGTTCGATACTGCTGCCGGTGTCTACCATCATTGTATGTAGAACTATGTTCTTCATTTTTTACATGATGACGAAAGCATCGTGATACGGGAAGTTGACGTGACGTATGTTGCAGTCTTCGAAAGAAATCCCAGATCGTCGGTTGTTGGATTCTGGCAACAAACGAGCTTCTTTATCTACCATTGTCAATACGAAACATTGTTCTGTGTCATGATGGTAGATCTTGTGGTGAATGTAGTACGGTTTTCCTGGTATGGGTTGAAGAGTATTGGCATTTTTGAAGAGTTCATCTTTTTGCAGTAGCGGATATATGTTTACAATAGTAGTTGTCAACTGTGGTAAGCGCGAAACTGGTCTCTTTTGTCCTTGGCGTGTTCGATCATCATAGGACTTGAAACGCTTCTTATCATCTCCATAGTCTTTACTGCTGTTGCGAGTATGTTCTCCGGTATGATCGTTGGTGGATAGAGCGATGCGCTGAGGTTTTTGTTTTTCAGTCGTCAGTCTTTCAAGGTCGATGAAATTGTTGACATTTTCCATCATATCCTCTAATGTCTGCGGCTTGTTGAGGATCAGATGTTCCTTGACTCGTCCATCTATGAGTAGCGCATTGGTGAAAGCGGAGATCGTGATCTTTTTGTCGAGGTTATCGAGCTAGCCCAAATTTTTTTTTGGTAAATGTCTCCAATCTTTCCCCTGGCGCTTGCTTGAGACTAAACAGAGAGTAAAGACTTTCCTCCTTATCTTTATTATGTGAATAGTTCTTGATGAACAGTTCGCGAAGTTGCTCAAAGGTGAGGATAAATCCTTCATTAAGTGTGTGAAACCATCGTAGAGACTCGCCTTTTAAGCTGGTCGGGAATAGACGGCAGATGATGTGGTTGGAGGAGGAATATAGTCCCAAAGAATCTTGAAATTCTTGGACGTGTTCTACAGGATCCCCCCCTTCGTATTTTTGAATCGTTGGAGTGTGAAAACTGGTTGGTACTTCTTCGTCTAACAACTCCTGTGCGAGCGAACTCTTCTGCAACCTTGCATAGTTGCTCCTCCCATTGAGTATCTGAGCGTCTAAGAGCTCTTTAATGCGTTTGTCCACCTATTTTGGAGTGAGGTGTTATCGAGACGTGACAACTTGTCTTGTTGTTGGTCCTCTCGCAGGATTGTGCTCCCATGTTGCATCTCCCATGCGGTCATAGATTGAAACTCAGAGTTTTTCCCTATTTTGTTCTTCTTGTGGCTGTAGATCTATTACCACTCCAACGGGTAATGGTGGATTGATGTGACTCTGAGGCAGGACTAATTCTTGCTGAATCTGAGGAAGCGCAGTATTTCTACCTCGATGTCCTAGGCGATCATGGACTGATATTCTCGAGGCGGCGAGCAAAGCATTCTGTTATCTCGGATTTGCCGTTATTTGAGATTGTAGTACCCTGATAGTATCCTGCATGCTGGCGAGCTATTTCTCCAGCTCCATTCGTCGCTCGGTTTCTGCCTGCACAGTCGTTCGCAGATCCGTCACTCCTTCAGCAGCGTCAGACAGGGCGTGGTGTGATTTGTCTTAATTTGCTATCTTTCAAAGATAAATGTGGTGAAAACTGCATCGGAGAACGCTGAGTGTAATCTTCGTTCCCACAGACGGCGCTAAATGTAATAGCCTATTTTCGTATTGCATGAAGATAATGCTTTACACCTTCAAAATCTAGAGTGTTTAGTTATGAACAGGAAACAAACAACACTAGATTTAGCGTGGAAAACCTTTGAATGGGTTAAAAACCACGACCTCTTCTGAGAATTTTAGAAAGAGAGAGAGAGGTATATTTAGACTGCTAGCTATTACAGAGAGAGATAAAGAGATGTAGAAAAGACCTCTTAGAGGTTCTCAGAGCAGCCTCTCTAATTCGTAGCTATCTTGTCTTATTTATAGGTCTTATAATACGATCGTTGGTTACATTAACGAGGAACGTTACAATATCGGGTTTTGATGAGTCTTCATGGTGGATTTTTGTAACGTCTTGATACTTGTTGATCTGTAACGGATCTATTAACATTCTTTAGTTGTAGCTTCAGACCATTGGGAAGATACAATCTCCTGTGATGCCCGCGCGCATACGATCTGTTGACAAGTAGAGGAGTATCTTCTGTAGCGCGAAGTCACAGGATGCTTTGATATCTCCGAACTGTTGATGAAGATGCGATCTCTAATAATGTTCGCGTGTATTCAAACTGTTGATAGATATCTGAGTATTTTATGCAGTGCGATGTTATTGGATACTTTGTCATCCCCGAGCTGTAGATGAGGAAGTCTGTATTACGATCTCCTTACTTTTAGTCCTTGATTGGTTATCAGTATGTTTACTCGAGTTATGTGAGTTCGAATATCGGACTCAGTACGGGGATTAGAAATAAGCCCTCACAACGTCAACCCAATTTTACCCCATAAAATGGTTATCTTAACCTTAAAGTGCGTTTTAATATAGTCTTAGCCTAGATAGCTATTCAAAACCACTAGATGTTGCGTTCCTTATTATAACAACTAGGGTATTCTAATCCCTAAAGTTCTATAAGGTTGGTATATTTTAGTCAAATGACCCATTTGCTACGAATATGTGGGGTATTAAATGTTTAGCTGGCAAGTGGTCCCACCCCGAAGTCTACTGGGTTCTCAAGATAGGTTGATTATGCATGTCTTTGAACTAACATTATAGGGTTCTATAGGTTGCTATCAGTACCTATATACCTCTAAATGTTATCATATAACATCTAGTTACACCTAAATACGAAAAATTGGTTCTTCAGACACCAAGTTTTTAGAAATAAGACTAAGTCAATTCCCAATTGAGCTCTAATTATTTTTTCTTGACAATTAACTGTAATTTAGATATGACTCCTAGTCGTATTCTAAATTAATATTGGTTTCGTATTATCTGTGATCTCTGATCATGATAATTAGTATACTAGGGGCATACCATTAATATCTTATTAGATATCGTAAGATACTTAAATAAATATTAATCTATTTACTTATTTTTTTACTCGATTTGACAAAAAATTGGGCTATTTATAGCCAATTTAGTGTCTTAACTGGTCTAGACCGGTTTGACTCGGTCAAACGATATGCTCACGTGTCTCACATGTGTCTGTCACACGTTCCCCGCACGTGATTGCCACACGTGTCTCATTCGTGTCACTTCGGTGACTGGTCCGGTGGTCAGTAAAGTGACTGCCATGTGTCACTCCCGGTGACTGCCACATGTCACCACATGTGCCATGCACGTGTCACTGCCATGTCAGCATGTCACATGTCCTCGACACTTGTCACTACTAACGTCAGTACCGTTGATAATGATGACGTCATCAACAGATAAATATTAAATATAAAAAAATATTTTTAAAAATATTATTTTATTTGCTGGCGTCATATGACCTAAAAACACCGTTTTGACTGTGAAACTGCCTAGTTTCAACGCTACTTTTTTGGCGATTGTGACATCCCCCTAAGACGTGCCATATACCGTTGGAAAGCTCATGAGATAGGCTAGTTAATGAAATTGGTCTATCCTCTATCTAATGTTCATAGAAAAATTAATTTTGGTTTGAAAATAGCCCTAAATCAGGGGTACAAATGACCAAATATTGCTATTTTTAATTCGAAAAAAATAGGGAAACATATTTCTAATATATATTTGGATAACATAAAAAATATATTATAGAGAAATTGATTATAAATTCGAAAATATATAAAATACCTCTCCTAATCGCAAGAATTCCCTGAAATGCTGATTGAAGAGTTATTTTCTTCTCCTCTTGATCCATTAGCTTACGTGTTGATAACGTGTTGAGGAATAATATCATAGAAGCTATCAGTTCTATATTGAGAGCAATAGAGAAAGAGGAGGATTTCTTATTGATAGAGAACTGTTTATTTGTACGTATTATAGAGAAGATAACCCTATAATATAGGTTACCAATCCTACTTAAACTCTCCTTATGAACCCTAAAGGCCTATAGGCTTGTTAAGAGTCCAATAGGATCCCAATCCAGTTGTGCTGGACCCAACTCTTAACAGTCTTCAATATATTTAGGTTTAAGGGTATTCATGTAACTGGGCCGGGTGACGGGGCCCCATTTATTTGAGCCTGAAACCAGACCCGCCCTAATAAATAAATGGTTTTTTTTAGACCAAACCCGCTGGGTTAAATTGCCAGCCCTAATCAAAAGGGGCCATTAGAATAGCCCAAATGTGTCTGTGTGTCTCTCTTTCAAACTTATAATTGAGTTTGAAACCATTTATACAATTCTTTTGAACTGGGTTTTAAATAAATTCTCATAAGAATTCATGATTTAAGAGAAATGGTTACAACATGATAGCACGAGGGAGATAAAATCTGAGGATTTTTTTTTTGAGAGAGATTTAGATAAACCTAGGGTATTTTCTCCTTTAGATTGTAGAGAGAAAAATGGAAAATTCTCATAACAATTGTGCTGTGTTTAGGTTTGTAAGGGTTTCAACATAGATCAATAGATTATTGTTGCAACCATGTTCTTTTAGTAAAAAAGTTATGAGTTGATTCGTGGATGTCGAGTGATTGCACATAGAGAAAGAGAAACAAAGAATTGTAGAAGATGGTTTTCTCTCTATTCTAATCTCACATTTAAACGAGTAGTTTGTCGTTAATTAGACTTTTAATTCATAGCCACGCGATAGCAAATAGAGGGTGAGAGAACATCTAAATGATGGCTATGAGCGAGCTAAATTTTTTCCGGGTTTCCATCCCTTGATACCGTAGTATAATACAATGTCGGCATGCGAATAAATATATTAGGCCTCTGAGGCATACAAATGTAGTATTGGAATTGAAATGGAATGTCTTGTGTAAAATAAAGCTTGCTTAAAAAACAAGAAGGCGGGAAGTGACGAATCAGTTTCACCTTGGGTTCAGTCATGTCTATCCGTCCACGTCAGAAAACTACTCATATCCACATAAAATCAACGTCCAATATTAAGCCACATACACAATTACAAAGCTCTAGAACAATCCAACGGCTCAGGTTCAGAGATAACGCAAGGATTTCAACACAACTGAATTCCTCATTTAGTTTGGCCTCCTGAGAATGAAGACCCACCAACACCACTCTCACGCTCACAAAACCTTCAGCTACAAACAGGCACTCATACATCATCACTCAGAGCGATTAAACCCTAAATCTCTATTGATTTCACCTTCAAATCATCCCCAATTACGTCTCACCATCACCAATTCGTCGAATTCTCCCCCAAATGTCGACAAACCTTGGCGAAACCCTGAAGGAACGAGGCGAGAAGTGTTGGTTACGCCATTTCTGGCAGTCGGATCCTGTTTTCTTCGGTCGATGGTTGCGAGAGCCGAGGAGAAAGGACCAGAGAGTGTGAGTGTTACCACAGTGATTCCGGTGGTTGAAGAGGTGAAGAAGGTGAAGGAGGAGGAAGATGTGATTGTTTCGAGGATTTATGATGCGACGGCGATTGGTGAACCGTTAGCGGTTGGGAAGGATAAGAGTAGGGTGTGGGAGAAGTTGTTGAATGCGAGGATAGTGTATTTGGGTGAAGCGGAACAAGTCCCGGTTCGGGATGATAAGGAAGTCGAGCTTGAGATTGTTAAGAATTTGAAGAAGAAGTGTTTAGAGAAGGAGAGAGCGGTTTCGGTGGCGCTTGAAGCTTTTCCTTGCAATTTACAGGAGCAGCTCAATCAATACATGGATAAAAGGTTTATATTTTAGTGTGTTTAATAATTGGTGATATTTTGATATGATTCTCGTTTATCATTTGTTAGCAAAGTGTTAATATTGCAGTTTGTTTTCCGTTTTGATCTGATTCCGAGAGTAGAATTTATGGATAAATCATATAAATGTAAGTTTCATTTGTCGAACTTGAAGTAGATAATAATATAGAACCTAACTTAACAATGAAAGTTCCTAATAATTGTACAAACTCATTGAAGAACTTTCTATGGAGAAATAAAAGAGTAGAGTAATAAAAGCTGTGAGAATTTAATAATTTGTCATTGCGAAATACGATATTTTCTTTTGAGAATAATGGTGACCCATAAACTTTCTGAAGGAACATTATACGAGTATATCTAATACAGAAGATCTTCTTATCAATAAATCAAACCTTAGTGGTCAAGGCACGACTCCTGTTTTTCACCTCGACATGGAGGCTCGTTTCTCCTTTTTTATCTGTGCGCTCTCCTGAATCTGACTGTATAAGCTCTTGTTAAGCTCTTCATAATTTAGTTTCTGTACTGTTGTCTTGAAGCTACTGCTTTTTGGCAGGATTGACGGTGAATCCTTGAAGTCCTACACCTTGCATTGGCCACCACAACGCTGGCAGGAGTACGAACCTCTTCTAAGTTATTGTCGTGATAATGGAGTTCGACTTGTTGCTTGTGGTACTCCACTCGAGGTATTTGTCTGAATATTTTTAATTACATACAACTGATGAAAGCCAATATTTTTGCTACCTGGGGATACTGCTTGTTTGTTCAGTTAAAAAAAAAAAAAACACATCCCGAGTTACATTCTCGCATTCGAGTTGCGATTAATATAACCATATTTATTGCAACATAAATATATAAGATTCTATTGGCACATTTTAAGTTTTGTGACTTTTGTCAAGTATGCCGTTTCTACAAATCCCCAATCCATTCAATTCGTGGTGCACATATATAGAATACTATGTTTTTCGTAATATCTAGCTTCTGTATATTAAGCAACTATTTTCTTTCAAACTTTTCATTACAATGTTTCTCTGTTACTTTAACCAATGTGGCACCAGTCGCATGAATTTAACTAAACCTTTGGAATTTATTTAATCCTTCTAAATGAAATAGGTTTCGAGAACTGTTCAAGCTGAAGGTATACGTGGACTTTCTAAGGAAGATCGTAAAACATATGCCCCTCCAGCTGGTTCGGGTTTCATTGCTGGATTTACATCAATCTCTCGTAGGTCATCAATTGACATGGTTTCTCCAAATCAATCTGTTTCTTTTGGACCAAGTTCGTATCTATCTGCACAAGCAAGAGTTGTTGAGGACTATACTATTTCGCAGATTATCCTACAAGCAATGGTGGATGGAGGTCCAACGGGTATGTTGGTAGTGGTAACAGGTGCAAGTCATGTCATATACGGATTTAGGGGGACTGGTATACCGGCTAGAGTTTCAAAGAAATTGCAAAAGAAAAATCAAGTCGTTATTTTACTAGATCCTGAAAGGCAAGATATACGCACAGAAGGCGAAGTTCCTGTTGCTGATTTCCTGTGGTACTCAGCAGCAAGGCCTTGTAGCAGGAACTGCTTTGATCGTGCTGAAATTGCTAGAGTTATGAATGCAGCTGGTAGAAAGCGAGATGCTTTACCTCAGGTTAGTTAATGTTATTCAGGGTCTTTTCCATATTCTCTTATCTATTTTTTCTTTTGTGTATTGATTACAAATAGTACTTGGTGCTTCTTTTGAAAAGGGATAAGAAACTCGAGGCTTGGTATATTTATTTGTTCGTCAATCAACTTCTTTTTTTTGAAAAGACAAAGCTGGGGTTAGGCAGAGACCCCCACCAGATTCATTAAAATGGGAAGACTTACAATAGGAAGAATTACAGAGTTATGGGAAAAGCCCCTTTAGAGTCGACTCTACAAAGCCTAGCTAAATCTGAAGAAAAAGAGTTAGGGAAAAGTAAAAATGTATTTGCACAGTGTGAAACTGATGGATCACGTGGTCGTTATGATGCCCACGTAGGCGATTGTCTCTCCACCTCTCAGGACTACTCTCTCTATTTTAGTTATTTCTATTTATTTTATTTTAATTGCATTATAATTAGGAGAAGTCTCCTAATTAGAGTCTAGCAAGGGTTTCTATTTTTGCCAGGTCTCTTCCCTTATAAAAGAGAGCATAAGTTTAGTTTATTTTGGTAGAGTTGGTTTGAGAGAGAAAGACTTAACCTTAGAGAGAGTCGTGTAGAGTTTGGGTTAAAACTCATAAACCCTAGGTCATTTGGCATTTATTTTATGCGATTAAGAGCAATTTAGTAAAAACGAGTTTTAGTTTTAGATTAATTGTGATTGTTAGAAAACTTCCGCTATAATTTCTATAAAATTTGGCATCAGAGCGACGTTAGTTCTCTGGTTTTTTTACACTAACTGCTATAGTGATTTATGTGTTGCTACAGTGATTCATGTGTTGCTACAGTGATTTTTACAACAGCATGGAGAAGATCTATGCGAGCATCGACCAAAATATGGATGCAATCCTTGCCCTATTGAGGGTCCTCACTAGTTTCGATGGGGACGAAAGATTTTCTGATGCCATTGAAGAAGAATCTACGAGGAGCGATTAGTTGCTGAATATCGGCAGTGATAAATCGATAGAGGTTGACAAAAATTCGATCAACGAAGTTGTCAAAACAGTGCCTAAAGTCGTTGGGTGGGTTTTCATGGCTTGGATTCGGCGAAGTGCTGGCCGCAGGGATCATAGGTTCAAGAGAGTATGGGTAACCCAATAAGGGCGGAATTTCGCAATCCCTCGCCGTTAATTGTTTGGGATAAATCCCCAATCTTTGATGAGTCTCCAGAAGAGGTAATTACTTTGAAGTTTGTTGATCCGTTTTGGGATGAGTTTAGACCGTCCAAGTCAGAGTTTTAATTAGTATTTAGGACCTCTCGATGAAGTCAAGCACGGTATTTTTGGCGAAACAATAGTTTCTTTATTTGTTGGCAAACAAAATGGGTACGACAAGTACCGTGGAAGGATTTGTACATGTTCTATGCTCAGGGTTACTCCTTCCACCTTCAAAATTTGCGAACAAAATTTTTAAAGACAGGGAGAGTTAATGGATCACGTGGTCGTTACGATGCCCACGTAGGCGATCGCTTGGCTACCTCTCAGGACCACTATCTTTATTTTAGTTATTTATATTTATTTTATTTTAATTGCATTATAATTATGAGAAGTCTTTTAATTAGAGTCTAGCTAGGGTTTCTATTTTTGCTAGGTCTCTTCTCTTCTAAAAGAGAGCCTAAGCTTAATTTATTTTGGTAGTAGAGCTGTAACTTTTGTCCGAACTTCCAATTTTTTTTGAAATCAGATTCGATTTTTCCGATTTTGGAACCCCATTTTACGTTTCTGATTTCCGAAAATCCAATTTTCGATTTAAAAAAAAAAATATGGGATCGGGATCGGATAGCCTTTTGATATTCCAATTTTTTGAAATTTCCGATCTAATTTTTTTGAATAATATCCGATCCGATTCTTCCGAATAACATCCGATCCGATTTTTCTGAATATTCTTATTCAATATTTAATGTATTCTTTATAGTTTAATGATTTTGTTTGTTAGATGGAGATGTGGTGATGTTATCATTGTACGAGTAAGGGTTGAATATTTTGATTTGGGAACATTACGTTTAATTTTACATATAAAAAAACCAAAGATTCGCTATTTTCACAAATATTATCTAAAAGTTTCAATTTTTAAGAATTTTTAATCCGAAAATTCCGATTATTCCGAAAAATCCATTTTTTCCGAATTCGTAATAATTTTTGGATTTCCGAAAAAAATTGGATCGGATCGGAAGGCAATATTGATATTCGAATTTTTTTGGAAACATTTCGAAGAACTTCATTTCCGATCCAATCCGATCCGAAAATAACCCTATTTAGTAGAGTTGGTTTGAGAGAGAAATGCTTAGCTTTAGCGAGAGTGATGTAGAGTTTGGGGTAAAACTCATAAACCCTAAGTCTTTTGGCATTTATTTTATGCGATTAAGAGCGATTTAGTAAAAATAAGTTTTAGTGTTAGATTAATTGTGATTGTTAGAAAGAGCTTCCGCTATAATTCCTATCAGAAACTATGTAGTCAACAACTTTATTAATAACTTTATCTATGATCTTGAAAGAAAGCTTCTTCATCTCACTCTTCCATTTATCAATCTTTCTATATGTCTTCATATTTCTCCAATTAGAAACCCAACTGTTTGCCAAAATGTAGTGCATATTCCAGAATTCCCAAGTTAAAAGCCAACTTTAAACCTTCAAGAATAGCTAAGAGTATCAAGGTTTCTTTGTCGTGAGGCACTTACTTTTTTGGCAAAAGCACAGACAGGGGTACAATTTGGCAGCCTCAAAATTCCTCCACGCAACTTGTATTCATGTCATAAGCTGCGTCTAGTATGACCAGATGGTCAATCGACTTCTTGTTTTTTGATGGGGTCCAGTCTGTTTAACACTTCTATAATTTTTATTTAAAATTCTTGCTGCTATTTCTAGTTCTTGAAAGGACTTAATTTTATTTTTCATTGAGCTGTGTGCATTATAGGTATTTTTCCACCCTAAATGAAAAGATTTCAATAAATAAAGTAACTACGCCTTCAGACCACAAGGGCAAGAAGCTGGAATTACATTCATACTAGAAAAGCCTAACAAGTGGCCTCAAAGAGCCAAAAAGAACACATAGGAAGAAGAAGACACTAGACCCAAAGTCACCCTCAACGCAAAATGATATGCTACAAACCATCTCTGCAAAACTGATCCTACTAATATCTTTTCAATTAGCACTACCTCTAGCAAAATGTGGCAAATCAGACTCCGCACCCATGAAAACTTACTTGTTCCTCTTACTCAATATGGTTCAAATGATGGCATATGGAATAAATACTCCAAAACCTTGTGCTTTTCAAAGATAAACTCCTATCGGGCCAACACTAAAGAAGGCTCAGTAGGCTTCTTGGAATCACTCACCCAAGATGACATGTGAGAATAAAGTACTCCTATACTTTTTTTTGCCATGAACAATAAATAAGAAGATGGTCATAGACTTTCCACTAGCCTTACACATAATGCAGTAGTTTACTGTAATCATTCTTTTAACAATTAAATAGCAATTCTTTTAGCAATTGAGTTTTCAATTGTAGCTATCTTATCAAGGGACGCGGTCCAAGTGAGTAAATCTCTGTGAAAAAAGAGATTTATGACGGAATATCCCAAGCTATAATACATCAACAGGAAAAGACAGGAAAATGCGGTGAGGACATGGATAAAAAAACTGGTAACAGTATATAACGGAGAAACACTCAATATTAGTTAGATCCACACTTTCACATCCTCCCTATTTGAATATAAAAATTGGTCACCTAGCTAGACAAATCAAAAAGCGAATAATAAGAACGATTTCCCAGTCGTTGAACTTCCATCTAAAATCAAAATTCCAAGAGCCAAAATCCTTTTCCCACACTACGCAACCTCCCGCAAGAAAATTCTTAAAGCAAGAGATACATAGTAAACCAGGAAAGCTATTTTGTAAACTAGTCCTCCGGCATGATACGTCTTTCAAAATTTAACCCTAGTTCTTCTACAAGTCAAATTTACACATTTCCTTAAACGTCTCAGACCCATCTAAAACACCTTTCAAAAATGCACCCAAATGTTGTAGTTGAACTACGACGTTCCTACCCTGAGGCTGCTGAAGAGTATAATAGTCCACTTGATATTTTTCATCTATTATTAACCTCAGTAAACTATCCCTTTCTTATCCAAACCTCCAAAACACTTAACTTTCAATACCGAATTCATAATTCTAGGTTTTTTGACACCCAACAACCTGCCTACACATTTGGGAGAGCAAACCTTCTACCATTTGGAAAAATGAAACCTAAACTCATCTTCCTTAATATGCCAAAGGAAATCTGTCATAAGTTTCTCCAACCTTTTTGATACACTATCCGAAATATGAAGTACATTAGCATGCTTGCTTAAGCAATCTGCAACAAAATTTTCCTACCCCCTTTAGACAACCATTTTATGTTCATGAAACCAATATATTAGACATCTCTAGGACCGTGTCCTTTTCTTTATATGGGACTCCAAGAGGCAATCAAAGATAAGAAGTCAGTAAAGATGATCCAGCAAAACACCTAGATTGCCCTTGGATATTTGAAATTTCTCCACGCCATAGACTTTTGAATTATGCAAGTTAACCCTCAAGCCTAAGCACGCTCATTTTATTACTTTCGAAGTGGTTAGGGTGAAACTAACTGAAACACATGTCCCTTTCTAATTAAGCTAGTCATGCATTGTGACATATAGATGACATGTGTCTTCATGTGACGATTCATGCACAACACGTGTCACACACCCATAATGGTAGCCATGTAACATGCCACCTCATGTTTGTCTCCATACCAGGATCCTTCCTTGACACATGTCACACATACATGAAACCGCCTACTACTTCCATGCATGACATGCGTCATATTTTCTTATAGAAATATCTCCCTACTTATTAAATATATACATACTTTGTATACTGCTAATGTTCTTCTATCGATTTGTTAATAAAATACTACATTTCATATATAAGTAGATAAAAATACACTAAGATGGCATACTGCTACATGTTCTCCTTTATACGTAATCCAAGAAGCTCCATTTCACATCCTATGTCTTCTCCATACATATATATATCTTAAACACTACCCCCGCGACCGAGACATGGTAGTTAATAATTTTTGCAATGCGATGCTGTCATGAGTGAAAATGTTAGTGATAATATAGTGAATATTGCAACGCCTTTGGGAATACTGCGACACATGTGGCTAAAATGAATATATAACTAATATCTAGAGAAATGCAATATATTTTTAAAAAGCATATAGAGTATTATAAAGCATAGCAAAAAAAAAATTAGAAAATTCTAAAGTGCAATTGAATAACTAAGATATCCGAATATATGGAGTAACAACTAAACAAATTTGATTTGAAATTCCGGCCTTCATTGACAAGTAGCAAACAACAAACCATAACGTAGAAATCCAAATATGCCAAGTTGTAAACCAACAACTGGTTTAGTTTTGCGGCAATTCTTGGTTTTTATGTGCTTTCTATTTTAGGTTTTGCTCATAATAAGGTGATTGAGTATCATGTTTCTCGTATCTTCTATCCTTATCTTATTGATTAGCGAGGTCATATTTTTCCTAATTGTAATTGTATGTGGTATCTTTGCATAGTATAAACGTTTACTCGCATAATATATTCCGTGGTTTCTTGCATTTTTAGCACATTAGAAAATGTGATAGTTTGCAGCAAAAAGAAACAATATGGGGATGCGAGTTTTAGGTTGTATAAATTGCATTTTTTACATTTGACTCACTTTTGCCGAGACCTAACTTTAGATTTAGTAGCAATTCGGACGTCCAAAATTTTCAAATCTATAAAGAAAAGCTCCTCGCCCTTTAGAGAGCAGGCCAGTTAGAAATCTGTTCATTCTGGAAGCAAGTGCCTTGGAGATTAAATTGTGAAGGATACCCATAAGGCTGATTGGATGGAACTCAGAGATATCCTTAGCCCCATCAATCTAGAAATAAGTTTCACAACGGTACTTTTTGATCTGAAATCCAAGGTCTGGTCCTCAATTTTGTTAGAGCATTCATCACATATCCCATAATGGTGCTTCAACATGCCTTATAAAAGGAACTTATTCACATTCAAGGTCTTGATAAGGCCCTAGGGACTTATTCTCGTGTATAGTTGTATACAGTATAGTTCGATATGCTTGCCGAACATGAGATAAAAGTAGTTTAAGGGGAATTGTAATACTCTATTAGCAGAGCCATGTAGAATTGCCAGTTTTTTAATTGTGGTTTACCGTAGATATGTTCCATTCACGTGCAGACGTAAGATTACGTAGTTGTTTTATTCTATCTGCGAGTCAGTCTTGGTAGCCTTCTGATACACTCTTGAATCTTCGTGCCTTCCAAATATTCACTTTTTGAACCATTTGTTAAATTTGGACCTAGATACCTTATTTAGTTTAATGAGTGTATTTAAGTTGTACATCTTTTAGGATATTCTATATCCCAGGGAAGATGCTAGTTTTTTTTTTTTTTTTTTGTAGTTTCCCTATGGATGTATAGATGATAATCTAAATGTCTGCCATGTCTGTTGGATGAAGAAACATGTGGTCGTTAAAACTTTCTCTCTTTTGTATTTCCCTTTTTCTCTTCAAGTTACCATCATATTAGCAAAATGGGTGATATTTGTTTATGACAAGCAGGACCTTCAGAAAGGATTAGACCTTGGTCTGGTGTCCCCCGAGGTGCTACAAAACTTTTTTGATCTTGAAAAATACCCTCTTATTTCCGAACTCACTCATCGCTTCCAGGTAACCATGTGTCTAAAGTGCTTTGTTACGTTATGTTTCTCGTCAACTTCTTTGAACTTGAAGCGTTTTCCATCTCACTGCAGGGATTCAGAGAAAGATTGTTGGCAGATCCTAAGTTCTTACACAGGCTAGCAATAGAGGAAGCTATATCAATAACAACGACACTCATAGCACAGTATGAAAAGCGTAAAGAGAATTTCTTCGAAGAGATTGACTATGTTATTACAGATAGCGTCAGGGGTGCAGTTGTCGATTTCTTTACAGTTTGGCTTCCTGCTCCAACTTTGTCATTCCTTCCGTTCGCTGATGAGATTGCTGTCCCTGAGAGAATGGACGCATTGAAGGGTATTCTTGGGTCTATTCCAGATAATGCTTTTCAAGAGAATGTTGCTGGAAAGGACTGGAATTTGAGCCATAGGGTTTTGTCGGTACTCATTGGAGGCCTTAAGCTTTCCGGCGTCGGATTTATATCTAGTATAGCGGCTGTGACTTCTTCAAATGCTTTGTATGCTGTACGCACTTTGCTAAATCCCGCATCAATTGTTAAGCAAAAAACTATAAGATCTCCGATATTTAAGACGGCTGTTGTATATGGAAGCTTTCTCGGAACTTCAGCAAATTTGCGGTATCAGGTAAGAAGGATTCCTTTCCCTTTTTGATTTATGTACTAAACTGCTTCAAATACTATCTTACTGGGATTTCATAATGCCATTGTTCAGTTCCATTCACATATCTATTAGGGGTACATCTCTAGCTATACATACTATGATGCAGTTTAGATGTAATACAAAATATACAAGAACTTATGCTCATGTACAACGCTAAACAACTCCCTTAAACTTGATGCATCATATACTAATAGTTTTCTAAGAGAAAAGATGTAGAGTTTTGCGACTCCATGAAGGCTTCTTATAGTCGGAATGTAGATTTGAGGCTACATAGAAAACAATGTCCCTATCAAAAAGAGTTGATTGATAATCTTACTTTCTCAAAATAAAAAGCTGATAGACAAAATGGCAGTTGATCTGCATATGCTTCATCTTATTATGAGGTCAAATGGATGGCTACCACCATATTTATTATGCGAAATGAGTAGAAACGCTAGTAGACTAAATATGGAAGGCAAAGAACGGTGGATGTACAACCGCTATAGGTTGTGAACATATTAGTCGGACAATGTCCCACAAATTTGACATTCGAATCACTCTTAAGTGTTTCTAAACTAGTAAGATTCCCTGATTTTAGATCAAGACGATCAAGACTAATAAGCCAAGGGTAGGATCTAGTCGACGATCTTAGGAATAAGAGTGTTACACCAACAAGCTTCAAAGAATATTTCCTTTTAACCTCAAAAAAGCACCCATTTTAGCTTCCAACTGAGAAATTAATACCAAATCAGGTTATTAAAGATAAAAATTCAGAAAGGCTCACCAGTTTAGATATAGTATATCTAAGTTATATATCAGTAAAGTCTTAAGGACATACAAATTGAGACACTTGGCAGAGTGTACGTAGCATACTAATCCCAAGGAATGATTTTGAAACCCTTAAGAATCTGAACCACATTGGTTTCTTAGTCGTTCTCCAAACCGTAAAACCAAAACTAACACGTGGAAACTAGTTGTTGAAGATCAAAGAAATCCAAGTTTGATAAAATATACGACCATTCAATCAAACCATTAGCCACATAAATTAGAGGAAACTTGTAACCACCAGAATTTATTGGTAAATTTAATTCAAATACTGTGAAGAATTTTTCAGCCTCTATATAAAAGACCACCGATTCTTTTATCTTTTAAGCAATTCATACCAAATTCAACTTTTGTGACTTCTTAGAGGCCGTTTTTGATGAAAATAACTATTGTTAACTGCCTAGATTCAGAAGTGACTATTGTCTGCAATATTATAAAATAACATTAAAGTTGGTTAGGTAATATACTGACTTAAAAATGTAGATAATTAATGGGGAGAGATTTATTTCATAAAAGGTTAATTTAACTATTACATCATATACCTCTTTACAAGAACCTAGATACTAATTCTCCTACTTCAATTACAAATAGGATAATCGTACTTCTATAGGAATATGAGGTACCTACGTACTATACTCTCTAACACTCCTCAAGCTGGAATATATTTCTAGTTTGTATTACAATAATAAAATAAAAGATAGTCATAAATGCTCCCCCTCAAAGTAAGTCTTCAGGCTTCAATGTAGTCTTCAATCCTCAATCATAAAATTTTAAGCCACAAAATTGAGTCTTCAAACAAATATTAAGGCCTCACAAACTGATGGCCTCGGTGGATATCCACATCCAACTGCATATGAATAACATCAATCAACCTGAGAAACTATGACCTATGGTGTAGGATGCAACTTAATACAGGTGCAAAAATCATCAAAAATTAATCATTAAAGGGCTCAAACCGAAGAAAGACGCGAAAAAGATCGAGGTTTAGGGCATAATTCAAAATCGGACGAAGCATTCGATATGGATGAACCCTGTGAGCTCGAGTAAAGAACAATTTTAGAATTGCTTAAATTGAAACAAGCCTTGGGTCTAAACTTTAGTTGAATTACAGATCATAGCTTCAACAACCTTCTATAATTTAAACGAATTGAAGGATTTCTGAAACCTAATAAGAAATTTGTATAGAAATTTGAGAAGAGCAATTCTGGTCCAAAATTTTACATAGAAAATTGGATCTGATTTCATGGCTTTAATAAATCCACAATCGAGAATCAGTATTCAACACCATTAAATTTGATCAAAGTAGTCAGATACATGTCACAACATCGTAGATAAATTGATGGAAATCAAAAGACAGTGGAGTATAGAGGATGTGGTTTACTAAAACGAAAAATAAGGGATGAGCAGATTGGCCATTCTGGAAAACGAAAACAATCTTTATAGAGGAATAAGAAAAAAAGAAAAACTATACCAGACTACTTGAGTAATTAAGGGGGAGATATTATTTCATAAGAGGTTAATCTAACTATTACATCACATACCTATTTATAGTCAACCCAGATACTAATTCTTCTACTCCCATGGCAAATAAGATAATTCTATTTCTAGTAGGAATAGGAGACACCTACTTACCATACTCTTTAACAAAAAGAAGTCAAAAAGTTCATTTAACAAAGTTTTCTTGATTTTATTTATTTATTTTAGGAACTCAAACCTTAAGACTAAAGTAGTAATTAGGCAATCATACTATTAGTTCTTCCATTGCGTAAAAATTTGGCTTTGTAAAATACAGTCCTTGTATTTAATGCCAATCAGGAAGTGGCAGGAATTTTGTTCATTAGTGTTTAGTATATTTTTTTTATTTTTCGACGAGGCTAAGCATAGTTGTACATGTTCTTGATGCAAGTCTGGTGTTTCAAAGTACAGTTAAATGGTACGAATTTGCTGAAATCGGGTTCTTGTGGCAATCAAATATTTAAGATGCGTATAAAGGCTGCTTTATTATTTTACCTAGCCAAATGAGGGAATGATTAATTTCATCTAGTGAAAATGAGTACTCTAGGTGTATACATCTATATGTGTGTCTATAGAACCTAAGACAGGTTATTCAGTTGCGAAATGAATTTGTGGCATTCAACACATCTTGAAAACAGTCAGTATCCCAAGTGGCATGTAAATGCTAAATAATAGGGCTGTATTGCATCGAGTACTTTTATCAATGAAAATTTTGGTGATTAGGGGATTGAGATCACCTCAGGCATAATCATAAATAACAAGAATGCGTATGGACGATTAAAAAGAAGGATTCAACATGCGTCACAAGGTATAATTGCGCATGTGGCAAGATACCTACGTTTTTCTTTTATTTTATATTTCGATCCAAAATTACAGAATCTGCTGCAAGTGGAATTTTTGGGTAGCTCTTACCAAGATATTAAAATGACATACTAATCCACAATCTAGTGAAGAAGAATAACTGAAAAAAAAAGAAGCAACAATGATAATTGGAGGAAATCTTCCTATTGGGTTTTCTCTTTATTGCTCAAAGCGATTACAATCTAGAGAGGCTTAATTGTCCCTTTTAGGGTTACAATGCCTATTTATAGAGTGGAATTAGAATCCTACTCCTATTACTATTATAGTCGGTGGGCAGAAACCTACCCAAATTAGGTGTTTGCTGTACAAAATACCTAAACTAGGCATATGGGAAATACACGGATCCAGGTCCAAAAAGTATGTCTGCCGTAGTGTAAAATAGTACATTTGAAGTTTTTTTTGTTAGAAAATGTTGTTTACATGTGGTACCGGGTATAACAGGCAGGAAAGGTGATACTGGGTGATACTAGTAGGTGGAGTGGAGTGCGAAAATGAACAATAGATGGAGATAGTAAGACACTAGTAGAATCCAGGAAGTACATTTGAGTGTTTGCCTTACAACGAGTGGATCATCGAAGGCATATCTTTGTGATACAATGTTTAGAGTTGGAAGTAGAATCTAATGTAATGCTGGAGGCAGCCGCTTGATGGTTACCGCAGTTGCAAATGCAGCATGCATATTAGGTGCTATCAGTGAAGCACTTGACTGCTTCGAAGTGGTCGTAGACACGGTTGTCGCTGGTATGCCTCATGCCTACCTGTGACCAGCTTAGGCATCTCAAGCTAGAGTGGATTGGTACACATTGTGTTGTAAGGGTTCATTCCTCTACACTGTTTCATACATAAATGGCCTTAAAAAGGGCTTTTAGAACTCAATTTTTAAGGCTTTTAGAACTTAAAAACAAACTTCTTAACTAACTGTTCAGGAATTGAAATGTATTCTTAGTGGACGTGGCTCTGCAGATGAGGAGCACCGTTTCTGCTCCTGCCCTAATTTAATTTTGTTGGGGTTAGTTTGCTGTACTCCATGGGGTTTATCTGGGTCTAATATTGACTGGGGGAGTGAGATTTGTTGTGCCATTTAAACTTTATCTGGGTCTGATGCAGTGGCAACCCTAGAAAAATGGTTTTTAATAGATATGTTTATCATGTGTGGTTGGATAGAAATCAAAAGATATTCCAAGTTTCTCAAGCTCAATCTAAGGCTCTTTTTGAGCTGATCATTTAATAAGTCAAGATACAAACTCTCTTATAAGAATCTTGAGCTGGTGGATAATCCCTACGATGGAGGGTTCATTGGTAGATGGAATCTTAATACTGATTTTATTATGAAAACCCCAACATTTTGCAAATGGGAAGCTGCGATTGAACACTGGCGTGTCTTACAGGAAGGGTAGTGGCGATTTGGTGTTGTTCTTAGAGATTACAAAGGGTTTCCTCTTTATGCTGCTGCGGGCTTTTCAAGCCCTGATTCTGTCCCTTTATTTAAGCTTGTATCTTTTGGAGCTGCTTCAAAGTTGGCTTTTAAGCATGGTGTCACTAAAATTTGCATTCTTAGTGATTCTGCTACTGTTGTTGGGTACTTTAAGTAGGTTGGGTGCCACCTTTGGACTGCTAGATACACTATGGGGAGTATTTGGAGGTTGATTAACTTGCTTGAGGTCTTTGATATTAGACATCTCTTCAGATATACTATGGTTGCTGATTCAGTCTTTGATATTAGGCATCCATCCTGTGGGGCACTGTCACTACCATGAGGTCATGCCTGAAGATTGTCTGATGAGTTGAAGATGTTTATTCAACAGGATGCAAATAAAGTCATCTATAAGGGAGTGATTGCTGGTTCCTTCAATTTCTTTGTTGCCTCGGTCTTTTTATGGCCTTGGCTAGTTGGCTTGATTTGTATTTCACACTATTTTGTTGTACCTTTTGGTAGTATCAAGTGTAAACGCCATACAGTTAATGCAAATTATACAGGAACAAACTTGATATCAGTTTAAGAAGCGCAAGACATTGCTGGCTAGAAAAGTTTTAGTAATAATGGTAAACAAATTAATTTCAGTAATGGTAACTTGATGTTCATACATACAGGCAGTTGGTATCACAAGGAATTTGCCTAAACAGATGATCATAATTATCCTATGTGTCCTTCTAATACAAATTGGAGGTTTGGAAATAGGATATTATATATGTTCTATATATAAAAATATAATATTAGGTGTATCTATATATGCCTATAGAAACTGGTTTATATTAGTATACTGTTTGGAGATTGATGCTAATTAGTTCCAAAAGCACACGGCTTGGGTAAACATACCTACAAGCTTCTTTTTAGTTGATATTTAGTAGAGTCGAATTTCAATGACGCCTCACAACTCTGATAATTCCTAGAAGATTTTTCTCTTAACATCAAAGAATATTGTAACGCAGATTATTGCTGGACTTGTGGAGCATCGGATTTCAGATCATTTTTTATCTTCTCAACCTATACTTGTAAATACGCTGTCTTTTGTTGTACGCACGATCAACTCCTACTGGGGAACTCAGGTCAGGATCAATAATCTTAAGTTACTATTATTCCTTTTGATGTCGGATTCATCTAATAATCTGCAATTTCATGATGTATTTTTTTGGATACCTAGCACAAACTGTAGCATAAGAGATAATTCTGTAGGAGCTTTAAGAGGAATGAACCATTATCCTCTATAGTGAATACCATCCCCTTTTATTTAGATTCTATTTTTTAATCCAATAGCTTCATAGGCCAACCTTGAGGTTTTGGGGCCCAAGACAAACTACTAAAATTGGGCCCTCATTGTCCAATATCTCAAATAACTTATAATTCTACTTCCTGTTCTTACGGAGCACTGAATTAAAACCATTTTCACATGTATATTGATGTAAACATGGGTGGAGCTGGGACTTTTATTGACCGGGAGTGAAAACTCAAGGGCTTTGGGGGCGGGAGCCCGAGTAAAAAAATTAGGGGTATATTTTATTTTTTCTTTATTAAAACTGTATTAAGTGGTATTTTAATGACTATATGAGTAGGGAAGCTAAAAAAAAGACTACTTAGAAAAAAACTAATGTCAAACAGATGGGGATTCCGTAGGCGGAGACAGGATGGGGATTCGTAGACTAATTAGAGATCAGGGGAGAATATAGGTGAAAAAGCTGGGTCTTTTAACGGATTTTAAAGATATTAAGAGAGGAAATAGTGAGAGGAAATAAAACCAGATGAAATGTCACTGTTAAAAAGAAATGAAAATTGAGACTTGGGTGAGGTGTTTTATAACTTTTCCTTGCGTCTTGCATGTTTCTTGGCAGTTTGTTTTTCATTTCCTTTTTTTTGCAAGCCAGTTCCTAAATTAGGTAACTTTTGTTTTATACATTTTCTGGCGTTTAGTTGTAGAAATATGTACAATTTTTTTACTTAAGTTATACTGTTACCATCACCAGCGACGCTGCTAACAATTAATTTCTTTTTACTACTGAATAATAAATTCTTTTATTTCATATACTGCAGCAATGGATCGATCTTGCACGTTTTACAGGTTTGCAAACCAGGAAATCTGTAGAATCTATTGATCCATCCATGCTGAGTTGCAACTCCACGGATGAAGCAAGTAAAGATGAAATCAAGAATCAATCAGGTGACAATCCTACCTCATAGAGTCATCCTCTGAAAACTTGACACCATTCCATTGCAGTTCTGGGGGAAGGAATATACAAGAAATGGGTGTCAAACCCAAAATGTACGTTTATTCGATTCTAATTAATATATTCACTGTTTGTTAGAATTATTATTCCTTTTTTTTTATAATCAGAAACCACGAAACAACACACAACATCAAAAGCCTAGTGGGGTGGCATGGTATCTCAACTCTCAAGTAGATTGTTTCCCCCCCAATCACCTGCAGACCAACCACTTAAAATCATTAACGGAATAAAAAATATTTGCCTCTGGGATCTTCAATTTTATTGATGAACTAAGGTCTACCTGCATTTAACTCCCCCTCCCCATTGGTTAGTTTAGCTCCACTTCCTGCCAAGGATCGTGCATAATAGGTTTCGATTTATATTGTGGCGTATTCTTCTGTATATCTACTCGTCTCTATATCGGCTGTGTTTGGTTCATAGGACAGATTTTGGAAAACCAATTTCCCTGTGTTTGGTTTGTGATAAAAAAACTTGGAAAAGCCATTTGTTTCCATGTTTGGAAAATGAAATGGAGGAAGACAACAAATTCAGGTGTTGGTCTCCCTTCTCTGTTAATTTTAGTTACTAGTTTTTTTTTTTGAAAGAGTTAATTTTGAGAAAATATTTTTTCCAACAAAAGCTACTTTTCTGATAGAATTTAGAGAAAACTGTGTCTCCTACATAATTTTCTTCTGAGGAAAGTTCTTCTCTAGAGATATAATCACGAGATAGAATATGTTGAAATAATCTATAGAGAATATTTTGGATAAATAAAATATGTATAGAGAACATTTAAAGGTATAAAATTTGGACTCAGAGTTCAGAGACATTTTGAACTGCGAGGATCAAAAGAAAACTTTTTGGCTGTGAAAATTAGGAGAAATTTGCACTGAGGGAGAAGATTTGGACCAAGAGAAATTAGATTGAGAGAGTTTAGAGAGTGATAATTTGCACTTGGGTAATCTAAAGAGTCTATATTGACTAAAAAAACGGATTTGAAGAACGTAGATAAATAGAGAGAAAACTTGCACTAAAGATTTGAGGGAGAAATCTACCCTAAATTTTGGCTTTTAAGAGAACCTAGAAAAAAAGAAATAGATTCAGATGATTTCGATTAAGAGTAAAATACAAGATAGCGTGTATAACACTTTCATGTCTGCTTGTGTTAGTTCGTGGCTGGAGTGTGCTCTATGGGTGGAGGAAGTGTGTATTTCTTTTTGACTGCTTATATTCTTTGTACTGTCAAAGACGCCCTTTTTGCTAATACAGTGCATGTTTGCTAGGATATGGTAATCGGTCCTTAAAAAAAATCTGCTGATATTAGTTGAAGTCCAAAAAGTCTGCTGATATTAGTTGAAGTTCTAATTCAGATTATCTGATAATCCAGGATAGGGATAATTTTTTTTTCTTCCTTGGAATCCGAAAGTTTTGTCGGGTTCATCATTTTTCACCGTTCTCCTAATTAGTCTCCTGGGGCTCGCTACGGTACTTTCGCAAGCTGCATGCTCCATTTTAAGTCAAGGTAAATTTTGGCGGACGACCCCCGGTGTTGGGTTTCGAACTTTAAGCAATCTTTTCCTAAGAACTTTAAGCAAAGTGAACTCGAAATACAGATACAACAATATCCATGGATGCATGTTATGTTTCTCTGAAGTGCTCACCATGAACTATCTCCATATATGTTTTGGAGATAGTTACCGCAAAACTTAAATTTTGAGGAGTCACATTATGTTTTGCTGCAACTTTGGAACATTAATAACATTTTTAGATTTACACCAGGCATTCCTTTTTTGCCGAAAAATAAAAATCCATTGGATACAAACGGTAAAAGAGACATTTGAATACACATCCAATCCAGTCCTATAAAGTGTCACTGCTTTTATGGTGTAACTTCTGTCTGACAGTCTCCAAGGCAAGCTCCAGGTTCTTCAGCTGTACATTAATATGATCCTTGAGTCTATACTATCAAGCATAAAGTGAAACCATATTCTAGTCTAATACTGAACACAACAAGAGGTCCCCGTACCTCTTGCTTAGCAAACCTATTATGCACGAATAAGCCACAATATAAATCGAAACTATCCTTCATAGTGTTCTCTTTCTGCAAAATAATAACTGTTATTCTCTGATTATGTAAAACATAAAGAGCAACAAATACTTAATTATGCATTTACCAAATTAACAAGTGTCTGGAAGCCTTTTGTATCAAGGGATGTCGACTGAATTTCCATTTCTGACAGAACCCTAGTCAATGAGAAATAGTATACTTTTTTTAGTACTTTATTCGGCGCAAAAAATGCTTATAAATAACAAAAGAGTACCTGCCGACTGTGTGAGTGATAAATTGACTACGAGCGGCTTGTTTATCGTGTTCTTCACAAGACATTTCCACCATTCTGCAACCCTGATAAAAAAAATAATCAGAAGCATGAATTTTATTTGAAACCTAGGCAATTGTCTAGTATGTGGTTCAAGAATGGATACATTGTTGTTGGGATTGCTACTGATCAGCTTCTTTTCAGGGAAGTAAATTGAACAAGAATGTACTCTATCTAATATGGGTGTATAATATTTCACACTCACTGAAGTCTTACCTCATTTTCGAAAATATGAAGGAAGCAGGAGCAAGTATCTTCATTCGTAATCCGTACTTTATCAAAAACAAAGGTTAAACCTTTCCATCCATCCTTTCCGCTCCCAGGCCCAAACATGGGGTGCGCGCAAAGGATATCAATCTCCAGTGGCAATACCTTTGTGGGATTCACAAACATTATCAGTAAAACATCTCCCCTATCAATTGGTATAAGTAAGATAAAAGAGTGGGGTATGTACTATTTACTTGCAATAGAAGGTCCCTTGGGTATTCCTTCACTGAAAGAACTTCCGCAATGAGTGTAGGCTTTTTCAAATGATCAAATGGTATTGATCTTAGTACTTGGGAAAATGATAGTATGGATGTGCATATTAGTATAATGTCATTCCCAGCATCAAGAAAAGCTTCTATATCCCTAACAAAGCAAATAAACTAGATCGAGCATCAGTAATAAGTTTTCTTTTGGGAATATAGCCCCCTGGAACATCTATTTTTTTTGGTCAGAGGACTACAATTATAGAGAGGACAAAGACCATGCGAATATTTTGCAAAAAATAAATTAAAAAAATTATGTGGATGAGAGAGGTCATATATACCTGAAGAATGTGATATTGAGTTGAGAGCAAAGTTGAGAATGATCAGATCGAGATGTTGCTGTTAGAATATGGCCTTGTTTGATCATAGTTTTTGCCAGAAATTGTGCAAACGGTCCGAATCCAATGATGCCAATCTTCAATTTTCTGGAACCTGAAGCCATGGAGGATCTCTGGTAAGAGAGAGAAAGAGAGAGTTGCAGTTGCCGTCTATTGAAAGAAAGTTTGTCCAAAACAGTAGGACTTCAAGTTATCATTGGGCACCAGTGTTCTTAAGTTAGAGGACCACATCTTTAAGAAAGGGCAAAAAGGTAAAACAAAAATATTAAACGTAAGTATTTTAAATCCCCTTCTTTCTCCTTTAATAATTTCTTTTTAACTCCATTATTATAATTCTTCGTTGAACCATCTCTTTCGTTCTCAACATCAAGTGAGCAATAAACTCTATTTTTCTCTCCAATATTTATCAAAAAATAGATTTGTTATGGATTTCACAAACACACTTACATTAATTTTTTTTTAAACTTAAAGTCCTACTTCATAAATTCGGTGTAATTTTTTTTCTTCTATTTTTACGATGAAAATATGTGATTAAGGTAAGAAAGTGAGAAAGAGTTTATTGTACTCTTGATGTTGAAAAAAGAAAAAAAGAGATACTTAAATGACATGTTTGATGGAGAATTATAATGTTGAAGGAGCAAAAATTATATTATTGGGGAAGAAAGGGGCGGATTTAAAATGATTACTCTTTCTTTTTTTAGTTATGGTTAGTTTTACCTTTATGTCATCTCCTAGGGTGTGCTCTCAATCTCCCATTAAGAACACCGGTGCCCATAACTTTCCTAAAATTTTTCGACCACAGACATTTTTTGATCAAAAATTATCCAAATCTCTATTGTTTTTCCTTTCATAGATGGGATGCTTTTTGGTATACTTTTGTTCAATCTTCATAAATGGGTTGTTTTCGATATATTCGGATTCTCTATTTGGCTATTTCTAGGAGTCTCACTGCTTACGCCATGACTATAGTATTATTATGTTGATAACTCCCTCCTTGTGACTAACCTTTTTGCAAAGTTGCCAATCTGAGTGGTCTGCATGAAAGTGTAATGGTTTGCCAAAAACTAAGACGAGAAAATATGTCGTAACTCGATTCACCTTTAAGCATCAAGCATCAAGCATCAAGCATCAAGTGAATCCAATCTAAGCACCCGAGATGAACATCCTTTGTTTGCTGTTATTGTTGTTGTAACAACAATACAAACTAAATTGCATAGTGTTAGGAAATATTATCCTATCGAAGGATTATCAGTTCTATATAATTGGAGAGCAATTGAGAGAGAGAATTCTTATTGATAATTGAGAATTATAAAACTCTACGTAATACAATATGAGATAACTCTATTGAATATGTTACCAAACCAACTCAAACTCTCCCCATAACCCTAAAGGGCCATGGGCTTATTAGGAGTCTTATATGACACCCAAACCTTGTTGGGCTCCTAGCTTGGGCTGGACCCAAGTCCTAATACTCCCTCTTGGGGTGTTCCATCCTACTTGTCTCATCAAAACCTCTGCCTAGCAAAACCCCCTTGGGCAAAAAGTTGTACAGGGAAATAGTACAATTCTATGCCCTGTATGGGTTGTGGACGCGTATACGTTGCCTTATCAAAACCACTAGTCAGTAAAACCTCCTAGGATGAAAACTGCACTATCAGTAAAATGAGTATAACACGCATGTGTCTACGTTAGGCTGAGACTACTTCACTGACGTCGATCTCCCTGAGATGTATCTCCCTAAGATATTGATAAATAAGTCTTCTGCATGCCAATTCCGTGTACTAGCTGCTTGAACATAAGTGGTACAAGGGTCTTCGTGAATAGGTTGTAAAGATGTCTTATGAAATATCTTGAATAAGGCCAATCTCATTCGCCTTTTATAACTCATAAGGATGGAATTGCTTCTATGAAATGTGTTTCGTTCTATCGTCATTGATAAATCGCCATTGACTTTGAATGATGCAAGCTGAATTGTCTTCATACATAGTCGATACTTTATCTTGGATAGAACACACCACAACTTCGGTTGATAAGATATATCTTGGGGCGCAACCATCGTTCTCTGCCAGCTTCATGAAGTGCAAAAATCTTCATGGTTTGAGGTGTAGCTACCGCCGTCTACTTCATCGATCTCCAAGAATCTTTATGTATCCCCGTACATAAACAAATAATCCATTTGATAATGGCCTCTATGTGGGTCTGAGAAGTATTCTGTATCGATGTACTTTATACTTTTTGTGTTTACCATTTCGAGTAGAACAGACCCTAGTCTTTCATATCGATCAGATACCTCAGAATGTGTTTGATCTCAATCCAGTGCCTTTGGGTAGGAATAAACTATGGCAAACCCAACAGTTTACTGCGAATGAGTCATTGGGTCTAGTATACCCAGTTAACTATAGCAAAACACCTCCTAGCTATGACACCAAGGCCCTAGGAGTTTCTCTCTCCATTAGGATGGTGGAAGATGCCATTAGGATGGTGGAAGATGTCGTTGTCCACACCCAAGTGATGGACGCGTAATAAACGACTTAGCACCGTGTGCTACATCCATATCAAAGTGTTAGATAACTCTTCCGATATATATTGCTTGGTGTACGAGTATGCCACTATCAAGATGTTTGATCTGTAAATCGAGATACTACTTAATTTCCCAAGGTCTTTTATTTCGAATTCCTTCCCAAGGTACTCGGCGGCTCTCGCGATCTCCTCCGGAGGTCTAATGATATCCAAATCATTTAGTACACTGTTATGATAAGTGAAGTTAGTTTCTGTGTTCTAAATAAAAACATGTGGACAGATAAGGATATTTGCAAAGTTCCGACCTTCAAATACTCAGTCAACTTACTATGTCTCATGTGCCTTGATTGCTTCAAGTCAACAATAACTTTTCCAGTTTTATTACGTACACACCTTGTGTGTCGGGCTTAGTTGCTTCCAGAAGCTTATACCTTCCCAGGTAGCTTCATGTAGATATTCGTATCTAGTTTCCTATATAGATACGCGGTATTTATACCAGACACATGTCTAGCTTGTCCTCGACAGCTTGACAGATTGATCAGTACTGAATCGTTATAGCATCCATAACCGGGTAATAGGTTACACTGTAATCGATGCCAGATCTCTTAAAGATTTCCTAGGCAACTAGTCTTGCCTTGACCAAATTATCTCTCCGAGTTAATCGTGTTTCCGTACCTTTCCCATTTATAACCGACAGACTCAATTGTATCACTTCACATTATGCTAGCATGCTGAGCTCCGCTTGAATTCTAGATGCCCACTTTGGCCAATGTATAACAACACACAATTATTTATAATAAGTGGTTCTGAATCTCCATCCTTGATGGCGAGCAAAACATCGAATATGAATACCTTGTCAATAAATCTCTACTGAACGATCCTACGTTGTGCAATTACAGATTTTTAATAGATTAATATCTTCTTATCATCATACGCGTATGTGCCACCCTGGGTTAGTCTCGTAATACATCAACTGGTCGCGTAGCTATTATTGCCTCATCGATGGGAGGTTCCATCCTCGATGAACCGACTACACCGTTAGTCATATTTGTCCCTTATTCTACAGCTCTCAGGCTCAGAATACTTTCTTCCAACGGTGCTCCGCACTAAGCGCGAGCCTCAGATTCGTTACGGTACTAATTCCCGTAGAACGTTCTGCTGTGTAGGTGTATTACTTGTAGGTACATACATTTACGGAACTTCAATAGTGTCTATGAATATATCTGTCAATTCATTTACGTCCTATTGGTGGTTTGTAATCCGTTAAACCTTATTGTCACCTAACTTATGTATAGGGATCTAAATGAGACAATGAATGTATTTTCCAAGACCTCTTAGAAACATCCTCAGCATTGACTGTCATATCTCCTTCTAATGCTATGAATATCGTCTCATCAAAATAACAATTATCTGCCCTGCAGTATATGCATCGCCAGTGGGTTTTAAATATCTAGTGATAAATCCTAATCATAACCCACATAATACTAGGCCAACGTTGAGGGTCCCATCTTCATATAGTGTGGTGCGATTGGCACCTGTGTAGAACATCCAAATGTTTATCGATGGGCGACACCGGGCTTTAACCCAGTTACTAGTCACTTTTGGGAAAAATAATTTGATGATTTGATAAGGGACGAACCCTAATCAGTGCCGTGGGAGCAGGAATGCATATCCCACACACTAGTCGAAAGCTGTAATAGTAATAATAGTGGCCTAGCGATTATCCTAAATTGCTTGCGTAGGTTTTCTGCCAATCCCAAGTTGGGTATGGTATGGGGTACTCATGATGCTCAATCATCTATCCCATTTAGCGGTAAAATAATCATCAAAAGCCTGTGAGTCTAACTCCCAAGACCCCGTCAAGTCGCATCGATCAACTTGATGGTTAATACAGGAACTGAGCCTGCGATCGAATGATCTAAATGAGAAGTCATGCTAACATTGCATTCCTAGATTTTAATAATAGGCAAATGTAAGATCGTCTCCTAGATGCGTCTATATGACCCTAAATATTTAAGTGGGCCACATGTGTTTTTATGGATGCGTTTGGAGTAAAGGCTGGAGATCACACTCCACCTTGGTCATACTAGGATGAAATAATAAACTTTCCTTGAAAGCAATTGTTACACGTACACTCTCTAGATCTTCTCTCCTTTTAAGGAAAGTTGAGATATAATCCCGATAATCATCCTCAACCGTTCTAATAACGTGTTTTAACCTTTAGACATGGAGTGAATGCACAAAACCTTGTCTGTCATTTTCTCCGATAGTTATTATGTGATAAGCATTATCATGTATCTCCCAAAACTCAGTAAAATATGGCAGGATTTACTAGTTTATAAAGTGGATTAGATACCCCGTATCGTACTGTTAGAGAGTAATTGTGTGACGCACTCAGTGCGTTCTATAATGTTGGCTGTGCCAATAATATTTGTGTCATCCCTGATGCACAAGGTTAGAGACAAGAAATATATTCATATCTCAAAAGGATCGTGTGTATAGTACTAATATCTCTCAGACATATGTCGCCACTCATCGGTCATGCTCAATGAGCAGACAAATCCATATGTGAGTTGTATATAGTAGATTAACTATCACACATGGAATTTAACTACTTCCCAAACAATAAATTCAAATAATCACAATTTATTAGAACGAAATAAATCTCATGTATGTCATGAGCACATTATTGAAATATAAGTGATATGTTCCCAACAAAATCTAAAATACTGACAATAAAAAGTAAATGAAGTCTGTACTAGAAAAGAAACTACTAATGCTCTCTCTAATGTGACATCATATGTCTACTGAGATATCATTACGGATTACTTCGTATGTTGATCCATGTCGACATCAGTATCACCGAAGAAGTCTGACGCTACTAGCTTTATAGTAATAGATGCTATGTCAGTGGTGATGTAGTTAGCCTAGACTTTGACTCTAAGCATCCACGTTGTCTTGCAGTCGTGAACCCAGTGTCCAACTGCCCCATATCTCAAGCAAGGAGATTCAAAATCTGGCTTATTGATCTTCTTTGGTGTATGTGGTTGACTAACCTTTTTGAACCTGTTGTGCTTTTGAGGGCCCAAAAATCCTTGATTCCCACCTTCAGTCGCGGTTCCACTTCCAGAACCCCGTTCATGGTTGTTTCTGTCATGAGAAAAGATCTTTCGTGCAACTGGTTTCTTTCTCCTAGGGGGAAACCTTTTATTTTTTCTAAAAACAAATGTGCCATTTGTTCTGCAATGAGCAAGAGTTGGATCATATCTCCAGGACTACTAAATTCCATTTTCACATATTGGTCCCTAAGAGTAGCCTGTGAATGTAGAAATATGGAAAAAGTCTTTTGCAAAATCTCTTCCGCGAAGATGTAGTCATTGTTGAGCGTCCTGGTTGAAACAATATTTTGTAGTGCTAAATTATAGGCAACTACAGTCTTGAAGTCACATAGCCTAAAGTTGTTCCAGCGGTTATGGTTCGTTAGAGCATGCTGTAGACCAAAACATTCTTCTAAGCTCGTCCAAAACTCATATAGAGTCCCGCAACGGAGATGCTGAAATTTTAGCTCTGGCTCAAGGTGAGCGCGCATAGCCAACATGGCATGTGCCCTGAGTGGTTCAGAGATGGTGTTATCTGCAATAATCGACTTTGAAATGTTCATTGTCTGCAGATGGAGTTTTATGTTTGTACACCAAGACATATAGTTGGAACTATCAAGCTGCAATGGTTCATAATCATAACGTAGGCTGGCAGACATCTCTAATGCAAAATGTAGATTGTAATTAGTGACAATTCTTGATAAACATTTCAAAATGCATTAAAGACAGATCATAGTACTTAAAATAATAAGAAATAAATGATTCCTAATCATATTATAGTTGAGCCCTGTTCATATTCTAAAACTCATAAAATTCTTTTATAATAATTAAATCCCAAATTTACCCTGTAAAATGACGATCTTAATGTTAGATGTACATTTTAATTGAATCTTAGCCAAAATTGATATTCAAAACCACCAGATGTATGCGCTCCTTATGAAATCCTATATAAGTACATGATTTCCAATCATTACTAAAGGCAATTTATATTATACAAGTCAGTGATTCTCAATCATTACTTATAGGTGAACCTTGTTCATATCCTATTAAGTGTCAAATCCCAATTTTATCCCGTAAAATTGTGATCTTAACCTTAAAGTACATTTTAATAGAGTCTTAGCCAATACAACTATTCAAAACTTCTAGATGTTGCAAAACAACTATGGTGTTCTAAGACCTAAAGTTTTATAAAAGTCTGTATATTTTAGCCAAATGACCTATTTGCTACGAATATGATGGGTATTAGATGTTTAGCTGACAAGTGGTCCTACCTCGAAGTCTGCTGGGTTCACAAGATAGGTTGATTATGTCTGTCTTTGAATAAACATTCGAGGGTACTATAGGTTGCTATCAGGGCCTATATACCTCTAAATGTTATCATGTAACATCCAATTGCACCTAGATACAAAAAATTGGTTCCTCAGACACCAAGTTTTTAGAAATAAGATTAAGTTAATTCCTAATTGAACTATAATTATTTGTACTCGACAATTAATTGTGATTTAGATATAACTCCTAGTCCTATCCTAAATTAGTCTTAGTTTTGTATTATTTTTGATCCCCTGATCATGATAATTAGTATCCTAGGGGTATACCATTAATATCTTATTAGCTATCGTAAGATACTTAAATAAGTATTAATCTCATTGCTTATATTCGATATAAGTGAGTTAACTTTCCAATACAAGGCACCTCTTCCCAAAAAAATTTAAAAAATATTTTTCATAATTTTTTTTTAAAAATGGGTCCCCCACGGAGTAGGTTCAGTTAATATGAATTTTTCAAAAAAATTGGACTCAATTTGACTAAGAAATGGGTTTTTTATAGCCGTTTCTGTGTCTGAACCGGTCTGGCTTGGTCTGGGTCAACGCCTGGATCGGGTTGACTCGATCACACGCGCTCCACATATGTCTGTCGCACGTGCCACACGAGCTTCCCACGTGCCTGCCACGTGTCACGCCGGTCACTATTCTAGTAACTGCTCTGATGACCGGCCGGCGGCCAGTCTGGTGACTGCCACATGTCACAGCATGTGCCATGCCATGTGTCACTGCTGTCATTAGCAATGGATAATAATGACGTTATCAACAGATAATTATTAATTTTTTTTCGTGCAGACGTCATCACGTCGTTTTTGGCTTGGAAACTGCCTAGTTTCATCATGAGTTTCCCAGCAATTGGGACATCTCCCTGGGACGTGCCATATGCCATTGGAAAGCTCTCAGAATGGGCTTTCTAACCAAAGTAGTCTTGCCTTAATTCAATGTCCACAGAGGAATTAATTTTGGCTTAAAAACAAAGTTATTTCTAGGGTAAAAATCACCAAAAATGCCTATTTTTAATCTGAAAAATATATATAGTAAAATCGCTATAAATCTATATTAAGATATCATGCAACATAGTTTAGTAGAATATTGAAACAAAATTAATTTTTGTTTGTTTGTAAAATACTTCTCTGATTGCAAAGTTTTTCCTGAAAATTACTGATTGACTAGTACTTTTCAGTCTCTTCTTACTTGTTGATAACGTGTTAAAAAATATTATCCTATTGAAGGATTATCAGTTCTATATAATTAGTGAGCAATTGAGAGAGTGAGAAAGATAATTCTTATTGATAATGAAGAACTCTAAAACTGTACGTAATACAATATGAGATAACCCTATTGAATAGGTTACCAAACCAACTCAAACTCTCCCCATAACCCTAAATGGCCTATGGAGTTGTTAGGAGTCCTATAGGATACCCCAACCTTACAATAGTTAAGTGTTGGTTGACGTCTGGTTTGATTTATGTGCATTAAATCCTTAAGAAAATATCTTTATTATCAAATGAATTCCATCTTTTGGAAATCCTACAAGTTCTTATATACAATAGTTCTATGGTGCTTATCCTAAAAACAATGTAATCGAAAAATGCAGATTTATATGAAATATTGGTATTTCCGCCAAATGCTTCAGAAAATGGCTGCATGGCGTGTTTACGAAAAGTATTTTGTTTTGAAGAACACCATATGAAATTATTAATTTTGAGTTATTAGATTGAAATTCTTGAGTTTGGGTTTTATTGGTGCCCCCCCGGTAACTCAACTCATATACTGCTTGAGTCGCTGAGTCACTGTTGCTCTAATTCCTTTGGTGCCAAATTTGAAATCAAAATTTTCACGAACACCCTACTTATTTAATGCCCAACCCTTATTCTTACTCCATACAATTTGTAAGGGCATATCCAGGATTCGAAGTTGGGGGGGGGGGGGCTAATATATTACGGGGGTTCGCCCGAATTTTTTTTTGAGGGTATATTAGTAATTTTATAGGGATATTTGAAAAATAAATAAAGAGAAGAGAAAACTAATTTATCATATATAAGGTACTCACCTCTTCAGAGTTCCCATGCTAATTTGAGAGTAAATTCATCATTCTTGCTTAAGTCCCACACGGCTTTGTCTGGTACTGCATTGATCTTGAACCTGTTGGTGAGAATGATCTTCCATTGGACTGGAGTGTTGGCCTTTACAGTTTGAAACAAGCCAGCCATATGTTTCCAAAAGTGGGAGGCATTAGAAGGAATTTTGTTGTTCTCACCATATTTGTTTCTTAAAAACTCATACCACAGAGAATCTTTATGTAGAAAATTTTAGCATTTTTAAGGATAAAATTGTATTTAATGTCTTCAAGGCTCCTGATAACCAGCCCTCCTTCCTTCTTCTTGCATAAAACTCCCCAAGCCACTCAATGCTTTTGAAGATTGCCTTTATGTGAACCCCAAAAGAAATCTGCAAATAATTTGTTAATGTGCTTGATCACAGGCACTATCAGACAAGAAAGCAAGCGAATTGGCATAGAAGTTAAGACAAGTTTGATGAGAATTAGTTTGCCTCCCCCTGATAGAAGCTTGCCTTGCCAACCTAAAATCTTTTTCTGAAGGCTTTGGATGATATTATCAAAATGACAGACTAATATTCTTCCATAAGTCATTGGTGCTCTGAGGTATATCGTAGGGAATATTTAAGCTAACAGATGTTTCTCAGATTAAAATAGCACTCAGATTACTTGGCCAAAAACAACAGATGTTTCTCAGATCAAAACTTTATGTAAAACAATTTCATCTAATTCTATAGAAGCAATAATAACTTCTATTAGTTCAACACGTTCTTCAAGTTCAGTAGAAGGACCAAATTTCGGTTCAAGTCTTTGCAATTTAAAAGGACACTGCTTGGAACTGTTAAATGCAAAAGATGTATTACCTTTCGATTGATTGTCATTTGGTATCTTGAAAAATGATAAAAATTTTCTTTGCATTCTAACCTACAACAATAAGATACAAGCCCAAAGGGTGTAAATAATATTAGAAGTTGAAATAAACTTCAAACTCCAACTACAATCAGAGGACAAAACACATAATCTAAAATGCTAACAATTAACATTTCAGTAAAATATAACACCAATTTAAACAAATATATATACAAACCCAACTACAATCAGAGGACAATTTAGAGATCAAACTGCAATTTATAGATCAAAGTTTGATCATCAAACTACAATAAAAGTTTCTAAATACCCAAAGTGTTTGGAAACAAAAAAACCAAAATCGTAAATTTGATAAGCAAGGTCCAGGTTTTAATTAAGTTTGCGAAACTACAATCAAGTAATCAACCCATGAAAATCAATCAGAAACTACAGTCTTAAATCACCTTGATAAGCAATGTCCAGGACTCCAGGGTGCAATCCAATCACCCAATAAAATTCAAAAATCAAACGTGCTGCTCGCATGCTCTTGTAGCAAAAATACAAATTGGGTCTTTGTTAAGCTATGAATTTGATAAGAAAAGAAAATAAAAAAATGTTAATTGTTAAGTTATGAATTTGATAAGTAATAAAAATTGGGTCTTTGTTAAGCTATGAATTTGATAAGCAATGATAATTGGTGAAGAAAAGTCAAAATTCATCTTCCAGATGCTACAAAAGAAAGGTATAAAGGTTTAGTTTTTGACAAACCTCAAAATTGGTGAAGAAAGGTGAAGAAAGGCAGAGTCACAGTCGCAGAGAGAGGAAGAGAGGTGAAGAGGTTTCAGACTTCCAGTCCTGATATTCCAGGAAGAGAGGTGAAGAGTCCAGTCGCAGAGAGAGGAAGAGGTTCCAGTTCGCCGAGAGAGGAAGAAAGGCAAAGAGAGGTAAATAGGTGGGTGGGTCTAAATTTTTTTTGTCTTTTTTTGTTTTTGCAAAAGTTTTACCCCGGGCTATAGCCCAAGTAAGTCCTCTCCTAGTTCCGCCCCTGGGCATATCATCTGCAACTGAGACGAGGCTGGCCATTGTATGCGTCAACTTGAATTACATGGAATTCTGTCAAAAAAGTGTGACACCTAAGGCTTTGGGCCGAAACATCAAGATGCATTATGCGTGCATATCTGTCAGGTTGGGTAGGTTTTAAGATTGCCTTATCCCATCCGTGACTTTGGTCCTTCCATGGTTTTGAAAACATTATACAATTTACTTTGTGTCTTCTATTCAAATATGCCATGCACCACCCTAATTTCTTCAACTAAACATAAATGTTTTTCAACTATTTTCAATTAAAAAAGTTAAGAAAACACAGGAAGATCAAGTCAGTTAATTTTTTTTGGGAACTCTTGCCCTTTTTGATGTAGAGCAATTTAGACTATACCCCCCAAATAAGCATACAAATTTAATTTTGCCCCCTCGAACCAGCCAATATTGTGGTCTACCCCCCATCTATTCTCTTTTCTTCCGGTTCAACGAGTGGACTTGACTTGACCAGTCCAACTTGGTTGAACTACCCAGACTACTCTTTACTCCCCAACTACCCACCTGTCACCGTTGAAAGCGTAATGCCACGTGGCTTAACAACAACCCTTAAAATTTCAAATTAACAGCTCAGATTTAACAATTTTCCACCGTCGATCTAGTGCCACGTAATCAGATCTGACGGTCGCAACACCCTAACAGTCCTCCTTGGGGAGGGCGGGAGACTTAACTTTCTTCCCCCCTTTTTACTTTTCTCTCTCTATCTCATTAACATCTTTCT